>JANFOE010001086.1:0-10000 GCA_025667525.1 Glebionis coronaria
TGTAAGCTAAAGTTGTCTTTAGCTGGGATAAAGATGTGTTTCAACGACTAAACTTAGCCAAAAGTTTCATTTTTTAGAACTTTTGAAAACAAACCAATTTAGTTGCTTCTAAGGTACTTGTTTCAATTTCCTTGTTTCTTCTACTTCTATGATAGAATTAGATGCAGGATGTGTGTTTTAGGGAGTCTTATATGTTGTAAATCAGGGTTTTGATTCTCATTTTTTTTAGATGCAGGGTGTCAGGTTTTTCACTTGTTAGGAATGGGTAAATGGATCAGAAATGGCTATTATTTTTATTTAAAACATCAGGGAGGTATACACAAAAAAATTACGACATCCGTATAATGAATCATGGCATCTGTATGTTTCAAGGCATCACGGTATCCTACAGAACCTAAAATGTTTGTTTGCATGCTTCAGTCTCAGGTTATCAACATCAAACTTCCAGTTTGGAATCATCCTATCTTTCGCAGTTGTAATGCTGGCTTCAAGTCCAAAATCGTCACACTTCTATTGTAGAAGTTCAAAGCGTTTGAGGGGTCATCATGACTGGGAAAAGAATTGGAACAATTTGAGGTTTGTTACTTCGAACTTCTTTTTAGTACACATGTTTGGACATATTAGGTTATCCATTTGTATGGTAAACTTTCAAAGATTTTGGTTTAAGAATTGTCTTCTAATCATTAGCTGCGTGGAGTAATTTGCTAGATGTCCATGTTAATCGATAATGATAAATAATTCCCTGTCAATCCAAATGTTTATCATTATTGTTAAACAAATGTTAACTGGTAAAAGCTTACCATTTGGTTTGTAAATTAAGGTGGAAAAGTGGCTGTGACATGTGGGTGTTTATTGGGTCAAAACGTGTACTGATCATGACTGATAAGTCTTTGGTATGGGTCATGTTATGGGTGACTTAATACTTTCCGGTAATCCTTTTTTAGTGCATCTGGTTGGACATATTAGGGCATCAATTTTCACGGTAAAATTGAAATATATAGGAATTTATTGAGAAGCCATCAAATGAGTGAGTGTAGTGGTTGACTGCTAAAAAAAAGGGAAGCGCTGAGCTACTGAAAGATCAGAGGATATTGGTTAGTCTGGACCCTTTCGCTGAACATGTGAACACCAGGTTATTGAACCTGTCGCTGAGCTAACCCCATCCAGCTATAAGTGTACCCTGGAGCTGATGAACTCACAGCTCGCTGAACCCTGTTGATAGAACCCGCTCTGTGATACGGGTCGCTGGTGTAAAATAACTCTACTAAACCAGTTCTCTGATTCCATGTCGCTGGACACTTGTCACTAGACCAAACCAAGTTGCTGGAACTCATCAGCGACCCTTGTCAATGAACAACCAGCCTCTGAACTTAACATGACCAGATCTCTGAACCGATTACAAAGGTAGCTGATCTCATGGCTGGATGATAACAGGTCACTGGTCACCAAACCAAACCCAGGCCGCTGAGCCCACTGACCTGGTCTAACCAGCGACTCCCAGAACCCCATGTTGCTGGGATTATCTCTCTGAAATCAAGCAATGAGTCTGTACCCGATCCATGTTATAAAGCTGGAAGCTGGTGATAACAAAGTATTTAAGAAAGAACAAAAAACTTTAGATAAAGATCAAGAACTAGACTTTGACCAATACTATGGCAGTGATGATTGAGGGCTGCAGGCAACTTATTTTCACAAGACCAGGAATGGCTACCCCAATCCAGGTTAGAACTTATGCAGGTCAGGTTTATCTAATAGAATGTCATCAACGAACTCAACAACCTTGCCTAGGTAACGACACTTTACTGAACAAGGAATCGACGATCCAAAAGGATTTACATGACCCTCAAAATTCATATGATCTAGTGTGATGGAAGAAAGTTTAGAAGCCACAGATCCTGAAGAAGGGCTCACTGTAACGAAGTCAGAATCTCGTATTCTAGAAGGAAGCAACATAGCTTTTCCTATCTCTTGAAACAGATGTGTGATGTGCGAAGAGAGTGAACGCATCATGTCTGTGACCTAGATAGATGTAACCGTTGACTGGATCCAATACGTAATTCTGAATGGCCACTTGTACTCTGCCTTCATTGAGATCCAAAGAGACGAGTCAGATCACGATACATATTAATTTAAATCAAAGAACTGGGACCCAAAACTTAATCCTCACATTCTTCTCCTCATTATAGGATCAACACTTATGTCATACTATGTGAATTTAGATTTCAAGAAAAGTGAAAGTAGCTAGTCCTCGTTAACATCAAGTTGTCCAGATACATCAGAAACTAATATAAAAGGTCAGTTCTTCTCCATACTTCTGATTTTACAAGTCACGTTTCTTTACTTAGACGAACTATATGAATGTAGATAGTTGTTATGTTATATCCTTAAACATATCTAAAACTCCATTTCTGTATGGGTGTCTTATACAATTAGAGTGGGAGGTCATGTGCACTACTCAATTAACCCAAAAGGACAAGCAGTTACATGATGGCGTCTTGAAACTTGCAAGTTCCGGATCATAAGGGATGTAGGTTAAATTTCTCATCTTTATTGTCCAAAATTGTTTATGTATCGTTTCCTCTTGGTGTGTTTATTTCGTTACTTCAAGCGCCATCTTATGCTTATTGTGAATTCCATATCATTGAAACGAGTGAAAGTGTAAATATTGCATATGATACCACCCCAGGTTACTTTCATTGGTATAAGTCAAGATTATCATTTTATCATTATTCAAAGCGGGATGTATCATTGACATTTACTAATAGTTAAATACTTTATGTGGCAGGTGCACTCGCAGGGTAAGGCGCTTGCAAAAAATGTGGATTTTGATAAGATTTTCTTGGAGATACATTCTTTGCAAAACCTGATGAATGAAGGTGTTATTCTTGCAGTATGACATGAGCTCAAGGATATAAACAAAGAAGATACGACATCTGCTTTTTGATAGAATCATTGTTGCCTGGATAAGAAAAACATTGTTGTCTTGGAACAGAAAACATAGATTGTTCAATGTCACAGTAACCAAAAAAATATGCTAAAATCCCATGGCAAGACATTATCAGCCTAATATATACAGCTTAATGTATACATAGTGATAGTATCAGCTACCGAAAGGAAAAGCTTTAAAGTTGTATGCCTTTTGATGTTTTTTTATGATAACTTCTATTACTTTACCCATTTATTTGTTTTATTGCTGATGTTACAGCAATTTCGATGTCTGACACTTCAAAAGTATTAATTTAATTGCATCTGTTTGAGGTACTTTAGTGTATCTGTTTAAGTAATTTAATGCATCCGTTTGAGGTAATTTAGGACATCCATTTGTATAATATCAGGCATCCAAAATATAATGTCATATATATTCATGATCATTCAACGGTTCTTTGCATTCGAGTCTTAAGCCATGCGAACGTCACCTTCGATAGTTTCACATATAATGGAAATGTAATTAAGTCACACATCAGAAACACGAATAAAGTTTTCGATGTAGTACATAACAATAGCTGGACGCACACGTTAAAGAATTATAAGTAATAGTATTAGCTAGAGCCTGGATCATAAAAAATTACGTACATCTACACGCCTTATTTTGCATTTTATTTACATATTCTCGTGTCTCCGACTCCACAGCTTGCTCTTTTGCTGGTTGAATGACTTGTGATAATGCACTCTTTAGTTGTACATTGTGTCTGATCTCACGCAAACACTCACAATTCAAGAGTTTTAGTTTTGGTACTTATCGCTTTGTATTCCACCTCAATCTGTATTAGTTTTTTCAAGTGATCCTCAAACTATCAGTTGAACAATCTGTTTAGATCTGTCTACGGATCGTTCATATCTAGTAAGAAACTACATCAGGTGGTTGGTTTTAGGGTACACCTTCATTCGCAGCTCTTATAAAGGCACTTTTGGTGTATGTCAATGGTCTGCAAGACATGAAGACAATAACCCTAGTCAATACATCGACAATATTAGATATAATTGTGTAATGAAAGTAAATTCATGGATCGAAAGATGAACACTTCATTTCACCGCCATCATCAGCAGCAATAAATTATGACTTTTAGTTACATGAGATATGCATTCAAAGAAATGTAGGTTCAGTTATGATGTAGAATATAGACACAATATAACTTCAAGTTAAACGAGATCTCAAAGCTTCTAATGGCTCCTATCATAATTATTATCAATATGGTAAGCATCATGAACACGTTAAGAATCCTATTCCAATCAAGTTCAAGCAACAACAGTTGTCAACAAAGAGAAAGTTGCTAAGACTATAGTTCTAGTAGAGAAAAAGAACACCACAACATACATAAAAGTTTATCCTTCTATAGATCCCAGAATCCCAAACCCTCCAGAACCAATTAAAGTAACCAAAAAGGATGTTGCAATATGTGGGATTTTAAAATATGAATCTTAAAAAGCTAAGATCACATTTAATCTTTTACGGGGATGGCGTATCACAGCCTATTACATACAAACGGTTAAGTAAAGCATTGTCTACCAAACAAGCAAGAGACAAAACATGTAAGCATTTATATACCACGCTTACATGTAAGCGTGATACATCAAGCATTTAACCTCACTTTGAACAAAAGGTTGTTTCATCAAATTTATGTATAATTACGGTTCTTAATCAATACTCCATGGCCATATAAACACCATCGAATTAAACATTTAAAGCCTCTTAAATGAACACCTCGTCAAGTGAGATTAGACTTGTGCCACAAACAAGCAGCTAGTAAATTAAAACTTTAGGTTAGGATTTATAAAAAATTTAGTGCATCACATATATACAATATAAGTTAGTCATTTTAACAAACACCTTATGTGTAGTTTTTGTGAACACATTTTACAATTAATTATTCCTCAAATTCGCTTCAAATAACTAAGTTATATACTGCATCATGTCAAATACCTATCGAATCGATTCACCTATTAAACAAAATTAATGATAACCAATCAAAATTGAAAAATGAAAACCCTTAACTCAATATGAACAAAGATTCACACAGGTAAAACACTAAAACATATATAATCGAAAACAGTTGCAAAACATACCTTGATCTTCGATTTTAGAAGTTGCTGGATGAGCAGTAAACGATGGTGTATATGGTGGTTCTGGTGGTTATAATGGTTGTGGAGAAAAAACATGTTAACAGATAAAAGAAGAAAAAAGGAAAAAAACGAGCGTTAAGGGATGGAAGTTTCAAAAGTGTGCAACATTTACCCAAAAGAATTGATTAATTACATTCGGCCCCCTGTAATTTTGGTTCCGAATAAAAAAAAAGATTTGCATTGTTTTCTAGGTTTTCTACCAAATAAAGGTTTTCTATTGATCCCATCTATATATATATATATATATATATATATATATATATATATATATATATATATATATATATATATATATATATATATATATATATATATATATATATATGTGTGTATATATATATATATATACATTTATATATATACATATATATATACATATATATTTATATATATACATATATATATATATACATATAAATATATATATATATACATTTATATATATACATATATATATATACATATACATATATATATATATATATATATATATATATATATATATATATATATATATATATATATATATATATATATATATATATATATATATATATATATATATATATATATATATATATATATATATATATATATATATATATATATATATATATATATATATATATATATATATATATATATATATATATATATATATATATATATATATATATATATATATATATATATATATATATATATATATATATATATATATATATATATATATATATATAATTCCCTCATTCAGGACAGATGGAACCAGGTTATGGATCTGTTCAAGTTGGTTCTTGTCTTGTTTAGGCATTTTGGTCCTTCCTCTCGACAAAACAGAAAGTATCATTTACTTACGGAATCTCAAATCTCTCTCGCTTCTTCAGCTTGTTCCTGTTCGTCTATTCGGGACGGGGCAGGCAGCCCATATACATGAAGAGAAGAATAGAGAGGGGGTTATCCTGCTTAAACTTTACTACTGG
Organism: Glebionis coronaria; assembly: GCA_025667525.1. Lineage (NCBI taxonomy): Eukaryota > Viridiplantae > Streptophyta > Magnoliopsida > Asterales > Asteraceae > Glebionis > Glebionis coronaria. Next base: position 6,102 of record JANFOE010001086.1, read on the forward strand.
AAATTGGGAAGGGCTATAAGTAGGCCCTTATATATATATATATATATATATATATATATATATATATATATATCCCATGATGTTCCACCTGGTAAAGATCCTAAGAAGTTTGCTGAAGTGTTTGCATATTTGGTCCTAATATCCATTATCAGAAGGCTAACGGATTATCGTACATTGTGCTACAAAAGTAAGTTGTTCTATTTGTAATGGTCTTCTTTTATGGAGATCACTGCTTTGTTTAAATATCACACACGTATGAGTCCAATAATGGTATTAATCATTTACTATGAAATTAATGGTTTGAACTCATGTGATTAATTAAGAAGATATTAGTTCATATCCCTCTTTCTTGATTATGTGGTTAGGAATTAGGACACGGAAAGACACAACACAACACCCTTATTGGAAGTTTTGAGGTATCAAAATACACATAGCAAGAGAAAGTGAGAAACAAATATCCTCTATCAAAACTCCTCAACCAGAATCCGGAAACTTACAACTAGGTACATCACAAGATGTATTGGAACACCATTCTAATGATATATCCGCATTAACTTCAGCTATACATGGCTGCAATGCCGTCACTAGAGATCGCACTCGTGCTTACCGGTTCCAATGACAAACAGTAAGGTCTATAATACTTTCCAATAAAGATCATTGAACTTTTGTTCTTGATTCATTTTGTAAGTTAGAGCTAGAAATCACACTAATATTCAGATCTTAATTTATCAGCATTTGAAAATCAGATTGTTAATCTTTTTAGCACTTATTAGAAAAATTTATTTTTTGTTGTCAGGGTTGTGCTGAAGACGTGCAAACGAGGTTATGTGGATCACGTACAGGGTAACTCAATAGTCTCTTGTGAAAGTCAGTTTTATCGTCGCAATTACTTTTCAAGATTTAGTAACAAGTTCTTTGGTCGCAATCTTATAACGAAAGGTATTCAAGGAATACTGGCTTCTGAATCATTTTATAATGCACATATATGAAGTCAACAACTACATCAATTCGCCACAAGTATTTCATATTGGTTGCCATTTCTTAAGGTTTGTTGCTAAATCCTTGTTTTTTGTATGTTCTGTTTGGCATCATTGTTGCATTATCTCACCTTTTCAGGAAACAAAATGACTGCATTTTGAATCCATTTTATAAGAATGATGATGAAGGGATTAAAATTAATATATTTTCAAACATTTAGTATGCATATGAAGAGTTGAAGAGAAAAGGGAAACAAGGTCATACATGAAAATCAAAGACGACTCTTACACCGAGAGCTGTGACGAGGTTTGCTCGACCTTTGTTTTTATATTTCGTTCATAAGCAATGATTTTTCCTGTGAAAAGATGACACACTATAGAGTTGCTTTTTGTCAATCGGCTGGAACCACTAGGCACAGGAATGAATCCATATCCTAAAAAAATTCAAGCTTTTAACAATGTTATTCCCAAATTCATTGACACATATAAATCTTTGAATATTGTGGACCATCTAGAGGATGTTCGTGTATCTTTGGCTGGTGAGCAGACATAACCAATAAATAAATTTAACTATTTATTATTATTATGATGATGATGATGAGTTCTTTCGATCTTGCAGTGGACTTTGACCAGGATAAGTCAACTGGAAGCTAAGCTATTACATGGTACGTTATTATAAAAATCAATGTTGTATCATTTTACAATTATAGTATATTAGATGACAGATATTTAAATCTTAACATCCAATCTAGATCAACTCTCAATTTTCAGTTTTTTTGGATCATTTACGGTGAGTATTTGGGTTGAATTGGGTTAAGCTTTATGTCAGTTTTCAAGATATTATTGGGCAACTTCTATTTAGGTTTTGAAACAGTAATGACACTTTTGGTAATTTATCCAGCTCGCAGCTTGCAAATATGGTGGCGATTAGTAAACTTTTTGGTTCATAACATCATTTTAATAAGCTCGCAAGCTAAAAATAATGGATTATTAATTTACTATGGGCTGTTTAGATTGATAACTAAAACTCAAATTGAAACTAAAATTAGTGTAATGGAACATATTGATGTTATATAGGGAGCTAAATAGGGTGATGTGTGTAGTAGGAATTAAGAAGACTGAGGACCTACAAGGATGAGCAAGTGCCTTACTTGGGATTTTCAGTCACCGCTTATGGAAGTGTAAAAGAAAAAATTTGAAACGCAAGTCAAAAGGCAGAACTGAGAACCAATTTGCACATTCCGGTGAACCACTTAACGAGGCTCATAATATTAATCACTCCCCCCAACCGCACTCAACGACGTTATCTCTGCATTAGCAAATAAAAAGCAGTCATATTCCATATAGGAATTCAAAGCTCACACATTTACTTCAAAGACTCATCAAGTAAATTCAAATCTCGGTTCAATGTTTGGTATATATACATGATATAAATCATTAATGGTTGTTGCAGGTGGAGAGTCGAAGACCTTAATGTTCGTTCAAATTAGTCCCTCAAAACATGACCTGAACGAGACTTTGAGCTCATTAAACTTTGCATCAAAGGAGAAATGTAGTTTAAAGCGAAAGAGCAAGTAGTGTTACGGATAAATGTAGTGGCAACAAACCGGAGGTAAGAAAACTAAGAAACAAGCCTGAGTCGCATCCTGATTAAGTAGTTAATATTGTTAATTATAGTTTTTATTTTCGTTCACAGACTTTGGAGTTGTAGTATGCATGTCACAGTTTTAGTTTTTTTTATAAAATATTCTATAAAACATTGTATTCTCATTAGATGTTTGTTGAGCATTTTGAAATTTGGAACAAAACATCCAAAGTCCAATTGACCGAAGTTGGAAATGAACTTGCATTATGGAAAAATAACGGTGCAAATTAGAGGTGGTAAATCTTGCCTATTTTGTTAAATATGGACACTTTTTGACACTTTTCAAAAAATGTATGAAACACTTTTTGCTCATTCACTATTTTTGTTGGGCTAAACGGACACATGTGTAAGATACTAAATGGGCTTAATGGACGTATATAAAATACTAATTAATCAATCGGTGAATCTTTTATATTTAATATTTTATCCTCGACTTTTAAGCAAGTAATTATTATTTTTTATTTCTACGATTTTATATATGTTTTTTTACCTATTTTAGTTTACGCCCGTTTCATCCGTCCGTTTCGCCCGTGCCAATTTAGCCCGCCGGTCGTTTAACCCGTTTAGCCCGCCGCTCGTGCTCGCCTCCCCGCCCATAAATCATGTTCACCACTGACACTATTTTACTATTTTTCTTAATTAACCATATTGATTTAGGAATAACTATATTGTTAGAACCATGGTTGCAGGAGCAAGAATGAGTGGACAACATTTGGGAAAAACTTTAGGTAATGATTGGATAAATACAATGGTCCGATAGTCTTTGAGCTTATATAATAAGAAACAATGGTCAATACATTGTTTTTAAGTCAATCGATTTTGAGCTTATTGAGTTCAAGAAAAAAACGGAACTCATAAAAAGTTTGGCCATGCCGTATTGCCTCACGCTACGCCTTACGCTACCTAAAACCTTGTGTGTGATCATATGCACGATAACAGCACTTAACATGCTTATTCTTTTATGTTAGATGTACAATATACAATGATTATTGGAAACCACATGTTAGAACGTGTTAAAAATAAAAATAAAAGAAAGAAAAATAAACAACAAAATATAACAACACTAAAAATAAACAAGTAAAATAACAAATGCATTAAGAAATACAAAAAAATAAATATCACTGGTAAAAATAATACATTCTTCAATCATATATCAATAAAAATTGATAATATGACCATAAATGACAATTCACTAAAAGAAAAGTACATTAAAAACTATATACGCAAAAATAAACAGTCCGTGATGAGCTGTAAATTAACAATATGTTTAAAAATAA
>JANFOE010001086.1:15000-57552 GCA_025667525.1 Glebionis coronaria
AGGAATACATGAAGTATGCTAGCAGAAGTTCCCATTTCTACCCAAAATTTATTAGAAACCAATCCGATGTTGGTATATATGTATGATAGAGAGTTACTTGTTTAATATGTGAAGTTCCCATTTCTACCTCAAGGCATAGAAATTTGTTAGAAAATATAACTTGTTGATGTTAAATTACTTCCGGAACGTCTTAAAAAAACCTATATAATTTACCAGTTTCCCTCTTTTATTTCAACCAGAGTCATTAAATTACCAGTTTATTTTTGGGTTGCTCTTTCAATCCATCACAACCATAATGGAACCACTTAATCTTGCATTGTGAGAATAATAGAGAATAATTTTGTTTGTTTAGATCAGGGGAATTCAACATGTGCATAAACTTCTTTTATCCATAAACATTAATTTATACATATAAATTGTGCTAATTAGTAACAAAATCTACAGAAATTTGTAAAAGCTTAAACAACAAACATGATAGAGCATTTCCATCTTGACAAAGAATCAATATAAGGGTTGTTTGGCAATGTGTTTATTAGATATCGTTTTATATGAGCATATAAGTGTGTTTGTCAATGTGTGTTTATTTTAGTCTAATCATTCCGACAAGTAGCAAATCTTAAACACAATCACTATAAGGGGTGTTTGGCAACGTGCGTATTAGATATCATGTTATATGAACATAAAACGATTGTTCATTGACTATTAATTGTAAGCCTTCTCGCAACCATCTCTCTTTCGTGTGCAGCATTTGGGCACAAGCTCTTGTGTAAGTTGAATAAAATCCTAAAACAGGGCCCTTAAGGTGAAAATTTTGGTACTTTGTGAGCCATTTTTCAAGAGTATACAGATGATGACTTCTATATGCCTGGTTATATTCGATAATGAGATAAGAGCATAAACGTGCATGCATGCTTCAATTAATAAATTTACGCATTATTCACCGAACCTGTTGATTAGTTGGAAGATGATCCGTTAATGCTTCGGTCTCCAGCTCCATATCCTCAAGATACGTTCACTCGTTCACTTGGACTCTAATTCTTTCGGTAGCAGCAACACTCCGTCTCACCAAGTTGAATCAACTCCATGTGATGCAATCTCGTGCCACTTTGCACAATACCAGTAGGTTCAAGGTTACTTAAATTTATTAGTGATTATCGTAAGAATACAAAAAAAATGAATCACAAAAAAAATATAACCTGCGAGTCACGACCATCTTTGCTCCTCCACTAACAAAGGCAACCACATATCTCAAAGAAGTTTTACATGCACCAGTTGCAACTTCTACATCCTGTTACCCATCAATGATTTCATTTACAACATCGGCATAAACCCATTTTCATGTTGAGTTGTCTACACTGGAATAGACTTCAGCCCAATACGTATCATCTCTGTCTGATTGCAGTTGACAGTATGACACTCCATGAGAGGACAATGATAACTCTACACATTTTAATAATCTTCTAACTTTTTAAAAGGAGATATGATTGGTAAAATATTTATGTTTTTCATATCTGTATCAACATCGAGTTCAGAATTCTTTGTTGCAGTCGCAGCAAGAGCCATTTCCATCTGGATCCCAAAACTTAATATCCCCTTATCATTTTAATCCCTCAGATGTTGAAACACATGTATCAAATGGTTGATTCTGTGAATGATATACTTGATTATACCTGATGTATCAAATGATAGATAGTACATACTGAAAATCCGTAATCAACTGTATAAATAGACCAACATCATAATCAATCATTTGATAGATAGTACAGACTGAAAATCCGATAAGCTAGAACTATAACCTTCTCTTTGCACAATATCAACATCTTTTTTTTATCATTATTCTCTACCTTTCTTAATTGTAAAGGCCTAAAATGTGCTTTTTCCATGAAATCTTTCAATAATCCTAATCTTTTCTTCTAGGTTGCTGCTCGTTTCTGAGAGATAGCATCACAAATACGCTATCTATACTTACTCTCTCAAGCAATCCTTTTCATAAGAGATTTAGATGTTCTTTCCCTTAAAGTCACCCTCCTTTGCCTATACACTTTCTTTTTCATTCTGTTTGTCTGTGTCTTCCCCCATAACTAATTTCTCCCTAACTCTGCACATTCTTTCTTGACACGTACTTTTAGTCTAATTCTAGCTGCTAGTCGCAGCTGATCTAGCTGATCTAGCAAAAACTACTTCTGGTCTAGTAGAACCATGAGGACCTACTAAATCCAACAGTCCCTGAGAAGTCATATATCAAAAGATCAATATGTTTTTTATAATAACAGATAAAAATACTTTATTCTAATGATTGAAGTATAGTGAATTGAGGACCTGTGGAGTTGAAGGAAGCATGTAAAGGCTATTGTCCACCACATATTAGTCCGCATAACTTTTTCACTTCATGCCAAAGTTTCAAAAAACGTCGTTTTTAATATAAAAAGTTAAAACAAACCTCACGAATAGTAGCCACATAAGAAAACCATGGGCATAAGCAAACCGCCCCTATTGTATGAGCTTCACGTGATATATTGTGCTGATAACATATTAAAAATTTAGCAAAAAAACTTTTTGGCCCGAGTTGTAATCTGATGGACCCGATGATTGTCTCACATTTATGTGTTTGTGGTTAGTGTTTTTTAGATGCCCTTTATAGGGCTGATCGTGGCCATGTCTGATCCACGCTTGAAGTAGCCTGAATAAAAAATACTCGATTATAGCATAACGATGTCTGATGGCGAGAGATGAGTGTCCCATACATACAGCTGGAGAACTACATGATGATGATATAAGTGCAAGACGGTTAGAAGGAGAGTTCCATAGTATTATTGAATATGAAACATATGATATATAAGCATAAAGAACGTACATTTCAAGTGAAATCTGTGGTAGGTATAAAGAGATCATTCATAATTGGTCCAAGAATATTAGTTTAGCTATGACATGAGACTGACCTGCACAAAAAAGCAGACATTAGATAGTGCCTTATTATGGCAAAATTATGCTAATCACCTCTGTGCTTTGTGTTAAATAAATTACTGTAGTATATACAATATGTTAATTCCTTTTATTTTAAAAACATACTGCGTTCTTTCATTGATCTGTCAAGTCCCTCAACTCAATAGCCACCATAATGTACGGACAAAAGCTTGTAACTCTTTGAGATCGGTGACCTCCTCAGCAAAATAGCCACCAAATGGTCTCGTACACTTAAATCATCGGTTGAGTGGTGTAAAAAGTATCCCGGCTCCTGAGACGTTTTTCATAATATTTTCAGCATACCAATTGTAGATGGCCTCGATGGCGTTGGTGTGTTGTTCAGCATGTTTTTTAAATATGTGCAACGATGAACAGGCCAACATAGAGCCTCAGCCAACAGGACTTCCCACATACCCTGTGTGAGGTCCACACTAAAGTTTCCAAAGATGCACCCTCTTATGTATTGCATTGCAATAAGTCATGCTAAAAATTAGTTGTAGTGCAATATTACGGTACAGTAATAAATTTAGGTAAAAATATTAACCCATTTACTTCTGAATACAATTTGGTTCATGATATACTATTATCAGTAAACGGGTTAAACAGGTAACTAAAAAAAGTTAGGTAAGTAGAAACAAATGAACTGGGTTTTAATAGGTCGAAAGTTGCATAAAATGTTTAAATCTCAAGGGATTCACACTAAGCTTAGCTTAGCCTAAAGTTGCCTAAAATGATTAAAAATACATGTGAATATGCTGTCCGAACGTTTAGAAATATAGGACACTGTTTTGTTCTGATCTGTCTAGTACGTGGTGAGGGTGTAACCTTGAGACTGGGATTGCTCAGATTGACTGCTGCAATAACTGAATCAAAAATTTTACTTTTGTGCTCAAGTAAAAAGTAAACATATCGGATTTCCAAAAAAAAACTCATCATATGCAGAGAGTGCAATTTAAGGTTAAGGGTGTTCAAGTAAAAGACTTGTTTGTGCCGAAAGCCAATTTTCAGTTTATGGAGTTATACTGATAAGTTTATTGTGTCATTATTTTCTACTACTAAAGTTGATGAGTGGGAAGTTAAGCGACAACCTTTACAAAGAAGAACTTGCTGCGACGCTGTAAGTGTCAGTGGCGCATCTGTCATCCGAATCTTAAAATTGAAAATGCAGACAAGTATTCAATTCCAAATTACTTTTTACTTGTTCCGTTGTTTTTGGTATTCTATAATCATATGTTGTTTGTATTATTAATGTGATAATTAAAGAGAGCCATAATTTCAAATTATGTGAATGTGCATTTACACTTGGATCATGCATGATATGACAGTGCGACCGTGGCTCAAAAGGTGGGGGGCGTGGGTTTGGTGGTTCATGCATGGGTCATGGTGACAGTGAAGTCCAACATAGTTGACTTATTTGGAATCTGTTTGGTCAAATAAATCAGCCCCTAAGAGTGTGAGATGCTAAATCATTTTAAAAAACTATGGTCTGATACAACAATTGCATGTTTCCCATTGTTGCTGTCCGTGCTACTGATTTACTACTACTTTTAGTTATGTTAAAGTTTATTTATTTGACCTCCTAGAGACCTAGACCAGATGTAATGGATTACATCAATCAGCTTCATCTTAGCTTCGCATAAGTATATACTCCTTTCACAAATTTAATCACCTAACAGATGAAATCTTGGCGAACAAATCAACTACACAAACATACCTCATTATGCATGAAGGAGGGATGTAACGGTGAGGACGCGTGATCTAGTGCTTCATTACACCAGCTTTAGAGAATTTCTCTGCATTGGTTTTGGACAGCTCTAGGTCTCCAATTCCCAAAACCTAAAAAATAAACAAATTGTACCCACTTTGAGTAACCACATGGGTGAATGTTGAAATCGTTCTTTAGGTATGTAATGTGCAAGATTTAGTGGGTGTTTGGCCTGTAAATTTTGACATATATGTGGCTTTAAGAAATCTGAAATAGGCAGGCGCAAAGAACTAATTTCGAGTCTCTTATCCATTTTGACATCCTTTCCTTGATAAGTGATGACTGGAAGTGTGTAGCCAACAAAGGACAAAAATTATGTGACATATACCTAACTGCTACTTAACTACATTAGGCTATGATCACATATTTTTCTATTTACATATTAGTCATATATATGTTAACATAATATATTAGTCATATATTAGTCATATGCATATTAGTCATAATAGTTTCAATTTACATATTAGTCATATTTTGCTTTGGTTCGTATTTACTAATATGATAACTTATTAATATTTGACTATATGGACTTTTCAGCTAATTGTGCTCTTAACATTGAAATAGACTACATAAGGTATGAAATTAACAACCTTTACACCATATGACTATCCTATAAGCAATAGTCTGGTGTATAGTAAACCTTTACCCCAAAAGACTAACTGGATAATAATAGCAAGATCAAGGAGGAAATTGGCAAACCTGCTGCGATAAGACTGGAATTTGATATTCAGATCTGCGTGAGCAGCGTATTACAATGCGCAAAACTTTCATTATGTAATCAGCTGAAGTGAATTAACAAATAAAAATATAACACAATGATTGTGGAAACATGCCTCAGGATACTTCTTCCATCCAACGCTTTTTGCTGACAAAGTTATATCCACATTAGTAAATTGAACCATACATTACAAAAAACATCAAACAATTGTTAATTAAAGATCAAACATACCTTAAATATTTAAAGATCAAATTGTTGATAGTTAACTCTAAAAAATTAATCCGACCAAATCCAACATACAAAAACCATAAACCTTATTGATTAACACTTTAATAAGAAGACAAAACAATAGCTCAGAGAGGACCACATATAGAGTTGCGCTTAACTGATCTATCCTTAAGATGTGATCAAATAAATTAGTAGGCATGTTATGGCATATAAAGCAGATCAATGATTGCTTAGACCAGATACAAATTATACCTCATAGCAAGTTAATGCCTCGAAAGCAGATTTTCTAGCAATTTCTCATGAAGAGCATGATGTCTAGATGTGGCCACTTCAAATAGTATTTGCAAACACCAGTTATGTTTTCTGGATATGATTCAATAGCGTTAATGTTGATTAGCTGAGCGACCAGGCTGCCCGTTTGTGTGGCCGATGGAATCGTCTCTGACATGCGGTAAATCATTAGCTCATTTTTTGAATAGTTATCTTCAATCCAATTCCAAGGACCATGCACATGTATTTGTTTTGTTTGTATTGTAACTATCTTTTTGTTGGATAATATGAAAACACATGTGCACTCTTCATATCGCTCATTATACTCGGATCTATAACCAATAAAACAATTATTAAATGTTAATTTAAACATAGTAATGAAAATACATATGCATTTTTAAGAGTATAAAGGTGGTTCTCGCAGTTCTGTACATTTATTTGGTTCTGAAAGTAACCTTACACTATATATATATATATATATATATATATATATATATATATATATATATATATATATATATATATATATATATATATATATATCTACATATATCTATATATATATATATATATATATATATATATATATATATATATATATATATATATATATATATATATATATATATATATATATATATATATATATATATATATACATATACATATAGGTATAATTATGATTTGATACCACACCCTTAATCCCAGTCATATGTGACATGACACTTCTAAACCAATAAAATTTGTTTGTTAGCTAAAAAAACTCAAAAACATTCTAAAATTATCGTCCGAAAACGGAATTTGTAAAAACCGGGCCGTAGTTTCTAAAAAACTGCGTTTTCATAACGCATGTATAAATAATAGGTTGGATTTCTTTTCTCATTATTTTTTAACAACTCACTGACGGGAAAACACACACACCAGAAACTCCAAATCCATTTTCCCCAATCCAACACCCATGAAAGCGTTTCAATCAAAACCCTTTTAAAACTTGGATCAAACAATTGATCCATCATCAAAGAAACATAAACCCTAATCCTATTGATCTATGATTTAACGTTTTTCATGAATTAATGTGATTAGGGTTTATGTTAAACATAAACCCTAATCCGATTGAAGTATATTTGAACGTTTTTTCTGTTTCTGTAACTTTAATTGATTACGGTTTATCTTAAACATAAACCCTAATCCTATTGAACTACGATTGAATGTTTTTTCAGTTTCTGTAACTTTAATTGATTATGAACAGATGAACTGTTTATGCTAAAGTTAATGATTTAATGTCCTTAACCAGCTTGAGATGAGTTTGGATTAACAAACCCCTCCGATCCCCTTTGGCACATGCTTTTATGCGTACAACACGAAACCAAAAGTAGGCATCATTCTTTTATCATATTTATCTCATAGCCATTTTTGATTCCTTCTAATCTAACATTCAGTACATATATGTATGATGTTGCAAACATTTCAGTGAAGCTGGCTTTTGCAAAGTCGGTGGCTGCAGGTGGCAGCAATGATATTCTTGCAAATTTAGCAACATCTTTGAACAGGATGGTGACTGAAGAGGCTGTAGGGGGCTATGGAATCTTTCTGTTGGGAAAGAGCAAATTTCATTTAATAATTTCCGTTGATAAAATTATGGAATCTTAGATGAAAATGATGTAACCATTATCAAAGTCTGAATTTTATACGTGGGACATTTTCTCAAACAGCCACAAAGATAAGTAATTTTAGACACCCCTTATATCAAATAAAAATAATGATTTCTTATTAACAGGTTAGTGAGGAAGTGGAACGAGCTTTAGCAAAGCTATGCCCTGCTCGATACCTGTAAGGTACTAAGTATTTTTTAACTTCAAACAATATTTATCAATTTTGTGTCTTTAATTGTTGTGATATGTCTGTAGGTCCTGCGGACTGTTCAAGCTGATAGTATTCGGGGGATTTCTAAGGCTGAACGAAAAGATTATGCTCCTCCAGCTGGTTCAGGATTTATATCTGGCTTTACATCTATATCGGGTAGACCTTTACAGGAAATGAATTTCCCAGTTCAGTCTATTCCTTTTGGGCCAAGCCCTTATCTGTCAGTACAAGCCAGAGTCATTCAAGAGTATACCATGTCTCAGATAATTCTTCAGGCTGTTACAAATGGAGGAGCTAATGAATGCTGGTGGTGGTAACTGGTTCAAGCCATGTAGCTTATGGATCAAGAGGGACCGTGGTACCAGCGCAAATTGCAAAGAAGATGCAAAAGAAAAATCAAACCGTTATATTGTTTGATCCTGAAAGGCAATACATCAGGCGTGAAGGTGAAGTTCCTTTTGCTAATTTCGTACGGTATTCTGTTGCGAGACCTTGCACGAGGAATTGGTTTGACTGTGCCAAAATTGCTAAAGTTATGAATGCAGCTGGCAGAAGGCGAGATGCATTGCCACAGGTTAGTGGGTTCATTTTTCACTTACAAATCAGTATTTATGATATGCTCTAGAAGAACGCAAAATTCTAAAACTTTTACTTTGAAGTATAATAACTTTGATTCATTTTTAGGTTAGACCAGTTTATTTACATATTCAGGATGCTGATATAATATGGTTTAGTTACCCATTCTGAACGTTTCATAAAGATGCTGATCCATAGCGAATTTTTTGTATATTAGTTGCTGCAAAAGAATCATTGATATATTGATAACTGATTTTATAATTTTATACTAATTTTTTGTAGGAATTTATACAGATGAAGAAGAACTCGAGGGAAGCATAAGGATGAAAGGAATCGTATGATAGGTTGATATATATTAAGGGTTATCAGCACTAATCCTGATTGTTATTGTTCTAAATGACAAATATAATCAGACATAAACCTGGAAAAGCTTTTCTTGAGCACTAAAAACGATAATAATATTGTGAGACAGTCCTTTTAGGAAACCACCTTGGATCTTGATAAAAACGCTTCAGTTGTCAACAGTCATTTAAATGGCTCAACAGTCATTGAAAGACCTCAAATACCTAAGGTTGTAAAGCAACACTATGATGCTCTTATCTCAAAAGCTTACCATTCGAGGATTGATGTAGCTGATGATCTGACTCAACCTGAGATTTTTATCAGTGCACAAGCATGATGAATTTAGATCGGGAACCTGTATCTGCTGTATTTGAATGCAAAATTTTGTTATTGGAGGTACAGGTGATTATTTTATTTTTTTGTCAATGACCGACTACTTTTTATAAACGCACATGCTCAAAAGACTTTGTTTTTATGTAAGAGGATGATGTAAATGGCAATGAAATTGATTATTTGTTAATATTGTGGGGTTGTACTAAGATTATTTGTGTATTGGTTTTTTAAGAAAGCCATGTACAAGAAGCAGAAGGAAGAATCTCGCTCAACGAACATGGAGAATATATCCAGTCCCCCTACAAACGCTCCTGAGTTTGTTTCACCATCTGATGAAGAGAAAGGTGGTTCAGATGCTGACAGCAAATCGGTGGAGGAGGGAGATTTTGAGGTCACAGTTATGGAGACTACTATTGAAAAGGATGGGCCTCTATTGAAAATCTTGATGCAGATCCTGTGAATGAAGCCAAAGCGATTGATAAGCTAAATAAACCCGAGGAAGTGGTAGCTATTGAGGTAGATCATGTTGTTGTAAAGCAAGAGGAAGAGTCTGAGTTAAATGTGGAGGAGAAAACTTCTGCACCATCGGCTTGCGGCTTATTGCCTTTTAAGGCTGAAGAGGTTGACAAGTCTACCAATGACGACGGTGGTGATTCTTCATTGGTGTTACATGATGTGCCAACTACTGGTGTGGGATTAATAAGCGATTTAAGATTTTAAAACGGATTTTAGAATTTACGTGTACATTTAACAAAACATTTGTGGCAGTTGTCTCTTGCACAGTGGAAGCCACTGAGAAGTGAAATTATGATGTTAGTTACTTAACAAAACCTTTATGTCAGCAGCTTTTTTTGAACTATAAACTTTGTAGCCTTTTGGAACCTATCATGTAACATTGATTTGGGCATTTGGTTTAACATCGGCGTGATTTTTTGTATGCAGGACGTAGAAAATATTTACGTTAGATAATGGGTGTAATTTGGAAACGTGCAGATCTTGGTTATAATTATGGTGTCATTCTGATAACAAAGGGACTTGCTGATGTTATTCCCGAGGTAACGCGTTACAACCTATTTACAGTATAGCTTATTTCTGTCATTCCCCTTCCAAGTTTGGTATTTTGTGCAAGCTCTATTATTTTTAGGACACTTTTAAGTTTTAACAAACGCAAATTCATCGTTACTAATATCAGATCAATAGAACCAACGGCTATGCTCTAGAGTGATTGATGGCGTCATCAGGAATGAGAGGGTTATCGGTATTTATATCAGGTGTACGGAATTGTATGGAATCATGATTTTATAAGATTATCAATTAATGCTGTCCGCAATGGTGTAATTGGTCGCACCAAAAATTTACAGTGCCTAGCATTGACCCTCATTGGAAACATTGGTGGTATAGAATTTTTTGAATCACTGGCTCCTGATGTTCAGAAGTTGTCGCCTAGCGTTGACCCTGGTTGGAAACATTGGTGGTATAGAATTTGTTGAATCATTGGCTCCTAATGTTCAGAAGTTGTCGAGTGGTCTGATTGTGACTATGCAGGTTCTCCATAGTCTTTCAACATCAGTTGTGTTTCAGCAATCAATAGAAACTATTACAACAACAGAGATTTATGTTACAACCTTTATCAAGTAAGTTTTACACAGTGGGAATGAATGCATTATGCTCATAGTTCTCCGTAATTATTAACTCTGTATAAAAACATCATACATTCTCACATTTGCCTCTATACAATAATGTATCAGAGTTTAGACATTGGGTTTGTTATATAGTTTCTGTCTTTTTTCAGAAGGCGGGCTTTTTAAATAGGTAAAAATAATTGATTATAGATTGGGAAGTACCTCCTCCCCCTTTTATTTTCTAGGTTTCCGATACTATTTGATAAGTTTGCTTCGAGTAATGTATATTTATTCGCTGCTCCTTAATGCAGAATTCCAACCGGCGGCTGTCAAATATATACCGCGGTCAATTTCTTAGGATAGTCAAGGATACAAGGGGAACAATAAGATCCATTTCTCGGGATTCCTGGTTTCATCAAACATGGACCAGATGCTTAAGGATCATGACCGCCATATCCAGGAAGCTGCTCGGAGAGCACGCCTTGAGAAGACAAGGCTCAGTGAGGTTCAGGTTGAAGGAACCCAAGTGACTAGAAATACAGTCTATCCACCTAGCCGGCTAGCCAAGTAAAAGCTTGGAATCAGATAGCTTTGTGTATATCAATTTATATGGTAAGTTATAAAAGCTTCTTTTTTCCTTCGTCCCGAGAGAGGGTCAATTGGTATATGAGAAATTATAGTAACAAGTAATAGCATTGTTAGGATCTGGTTTTTGTTTAGTATAATAAGTTATGAGAAATGCTAAATCGTGTAATCTGGTCACAATCTCCTCCGGTTGATATCCATGTTTGTGCTCATACCACTTCCCTTGCTGTAAGCCACAAGTCTTCTGAAATGAACTGCCTCGCACTACTCTTTAGGAAAGCCTCGGAACTGAGGGAGGAGAAATAATCATGGAAAGCATGATAATTATTCCTGTCTTGCAGACGAGAAAAAGTATGAACTGGATACTGAACGTCTATTGCGTGGGGAAGACTGCAGGACAACATTGATGATAAAGAAACATTCCTAATCAGTATGTTGATATTTATATATGTGATCTCATTCTTTATTTGGTTTGAATTATCCTCTGTTATTACATCTATATAATCGAGTTTTATTTCTGCGGGTATAGCTCAGCAATGCTGTTGGCTGCCATCAATGAACATAATCAAGGCACTTATGATTTCATTTATCTGCTTCTTGACTTCAAGGCAAGTACTTCACACTCATTCTCTTATGTTATACTTTCTATGATGTGTAATCTTATTCTTGGTCTTTAACAGAATAAATACAATATGGGATATGCATCATAAACATGACTCATCCACACCAGATTGTGCAATTTAACAAGGTAAAATTTCATTCTTTATGTGATATGAGTCATTCTCTTCCTTTTTGTTGGTTCTGGTTCAATTGAACGAACATGATCACCAAAAAAATACTTTTGCAGTCATTTCATGCCATAAAATGGGAGAAGTACGATAGTGGAAAAGTAGCATGTCTTGCTTATGCTCGAATCCGGGAAAAATCAGCCCTAATTGCACATTTTCAGGAGTCAAGTTTGATAAATAAAGAGTAAGTGTTGAATTTCTCATTTATATCCATAGTCATCAAAGGAGTCATTGTTGTGTATAGGCTCCTTAAATTTACTGCAATATGTTAGCAATAAACTCTAACTTAATTTTGAGGTCTATAGAATTGTCACTATTCTACGACTAATGTGGACACTTTTGGTAATAACCTTACATGCTTTTATTCTTCTTATAATCTATTCTTTTATGCAGTGAGCCATTGATCATAAGGTAGAGGAATGAAGTCATTTTTCGTTTTGACAGCAACAAATGTAATGTGACTGCTTATGTGATCGGTTCTTGGTATCAATGAGAGTATATGTGGTATGAGATTATTTTTGTTATTTGAACATATGGTTTTGATCATGTATTACCTTAATAAACATTCTCTAAAATGATAGAAACCTACGGTTCTTCCTCAATTGTTACCGTACTCTTGTTGTTGAACTGCAATCTTATTGTCGTGTTGCCTCAATGTCTGAACATTGTCAAATTCCACGATTGGGCGATGATCGGAAGTAAAATTTTCTGTGTTCTTATAGGATACGAACATGTACCCATCATGTATCCTTATCCTTTGATTAGAAGAATGACGAAGTTTATATATATATTGTTGCAGATACAGATAATCCACTGAAGACAACTGATCAAACTCGCCGTCTTGGCTTGATAGTATGATTTCTTACTCTCGGCTATATATTCTCTTAGTTAAACATATAAATTTTCATTGAATTGGTTAACTCTCCACCAATTTTTATGGTACTCATACCATAAAGTCTGATGTAGATCACCCACATATATTTTTTGCATATTATAGTACTTAAATGGATTACTGTGATAATTCCAGGCATTGACAAAGGCCCAGGCCTGGTGGTCATGTCTTCATCTCAGGTAAGATCAAGTGGAAACATCATCTTTCTCCTCTACAGCCTTTTACTTTTCAATTGATCCTCTGTTTCACTTACATCATATTTAAATGCTTACAACCTCCTAGGTCAGCTTTATACAATGATAAAGTCCTATAGATTACTGACCCAACCAATTATATATTCTGACCCGTTTTAATCATACCGTTTTGACCCGTCGATTAGGATAACAAATCCTATACAAGTTATAATGACAACCAAACTGGTTCTTAGTCTGGGTTAAACATCATTAGCAGGTAATGGGGTGGGAGTAGCTACTGATATAGGTTATTGTAAGTTACATTTGATATAGACCAAAGTATAAATCCGGATTTCACTTTCTATGCTAAACTTTTGGCAATGTTAGTTCTCAGTTTCATTCTTTTAACGTTTGAATTATCTCTCCTTACAGGACATCGAGTTTAAATGTGCTTTTATCCCTCTTAGAACGAGTAATTGACTTCCTAAATGTATGTCCAGTTCTAAAGATGTAGTTTTGTTTTAGTTCCTTACATGAATGAGTTCTCATGCTTAGAATTGTAGGATGTCAGAAAAGACCTCATATCTTCGATGGCTAAAAATGCAACACATCTTAAAAACGAACATATACATATGCAAGGACTCAAGTTAAACGGTCAACTTAAAGAGGTAACAACTGCCAAATTGCCAGATGATATGTCTTTAGATTTCCAGAAAAAAATTATTATCTCCAAACAAAGGGATACAACCACAGTAAAGAGGTTAAGTTTAACATTTAACGAAAATATAAGTAACATGGGCCCTAAATTATCCCAACTCAAAAAGTCTTTGCTACTTTATGTGATTTACCCTTTTAATGTAGGATACTATCAATCTTCGTATGGTATAATTTGCAGGAGCAGACCAAAGGAAACATAAAAGAAAAACTTGATATTTACTAGAACACTTTTAGAAACAAAAGGAGAGGAAAAATAAGTTTATAGATATGCTGGCACAGATGCAAAACATTTGTTGAGGATTTGCCTTCTGTTGCAATCCAGAATCATCCGTTGCCTAGGAGTGGACCTGCGCATTGGAGTAGATGTGCATTTGTGGCCTAAACGCCGCCCCTGTTGGTGTGCCTGCTGCACGACTGTTGGCTTCAGTTGGGGAGGTTGCGAAATCAGTTGGGACAAGAGGGCTGGTCGCGGGTCAAGTTTACAAGATGCTGGGTTGAAACAACTTTAGTTTATTCACGTTCATAAGACTGCGGTTTTATTAGAGGCTGCAGTCATGTTGGGTGCGATTTTGGGTGGTGGGAGTGAGACACAAATGGAGAAGTTGAGGAAATTTCCAAGGTGTATCGGGTTGTTTCAAGTGGTGGATGATATATTGGATGTGACTAAGTCGTCTAAGGAATTGGGGAAAACGGCTGGGAAAGATTTTCTAACGGATAAGATGACGTACCCAAAACAGATGGGGTAGGAGAAGTCGAGGTTTTTTGGTTAGGAGTTGTTGGCCGAGACGAACCAGCAGTTGGAAGGGTTTGAATCAGAGAGGGGTTTCTCATCACTATATAAACCATGCACCCCTTTTTACTTCTATATCACATTTGAAATCAAAACAAGAATGGAGACCACAAGTTGAGTCCAGGAGGATGAGAAAGAAGTTCCAAGCATGTATAAAGTCCTTATTTTCTAGCAGTAGCAATGTACCATGCCAAATCAAAAAGAAGTAAACTTCTGTTTAGAAACTATCAAATCTATACCACCTCGTCTCGCCTCGTCTCGACTCATTCCGTTTCATCTTGGATTTCTCTAAGCACCACTTCGCTTCCTTTGCTCTTCCTTATAACCTTATGTTCGTTAAAAACTCTGCATGCAATTCGTACCCATATCGAGTTCATTTTTTAAACCAAAACAGTGGCCAACGGGGTCACTTTGGACCTAGATATCTTTCAAATTTTATTAACAACATACCTTCTTATTTATACCATCTTAAACTACACCCAAGTGACTTCAAAACCCCAAAATTCTAGACCTTGAATCATTATATAGCTTACTTAAAAATCATGATTAAAACTGTCCCTAGAATCTTTGATTTTTCCCTTGGCCATCTGATGTTATAAAGTCACATGCAGCGTTCACAGCTTGACATGATATGACGAGAATACTTAATTACAAACCAAAAAAGATGAGAACTGCTAGACTATATAATCGAAACGGATGACTGCACCAAAAAAAGGTACTGCCAGAAGAAAAATAAAAGTTCTTGCAGGCTTGCAGCATAGTGAAATTTTCAACTAATCTGGATACTTAAGCTAAAATGAGCACTCTATCACTACTGTAGAAAAACTGAACCATCCAAACAATTTTTTTTATGTTGCACACTGCACAAGAGTTACCAACAGGCTTAGAGCCATAGTAAGGAATGAACGTGAATAATTTTCAACATGTCACTGAATCGAGATAATGATGCTAGCTTCTTGAAAATCACTGCCCAACATTCATGCAAAACATGAACTGTAACGGTATTATCATCGTGTGTAGTTTCTGTTTCTTTCTCTACCGATTCTTCTTCCTGGAAATTTACCGATCCTTCATCCAATCATCATTGCCCCATTTATTCCCTACAGTATGTGTTTCTTCCGGGGCTTTCATATCTTCTTTTACACCTTTTGTAGCAAAACCCCCTTCCCACTCTCGTAATATAGATATTAGAACGTCAACATGAGCCCGTGAAACCACGTACTCCGATAGCTTGAAGAAGAAAGATACTGCATAATCGACGGTTGAAAGGGAGTGATCTCGAGGTTATGTGATATGTTTGACAGTAATTGTTATGATTTAAGAGCAGTCAAAGTATGCGTAAACCTGTTTGGTGCATCTTCATTATCGGCTCCGATTTGACGGTCCAAATTTACATTTCCAGTATTGTCCCACCCGTCCACGGGAGGACGTTAACTTGAAGCTCGGTTGAAAATCAGGTTGAAGTTGTACTCAAATCGGTTATAAATTACATAAGTTCCAGCATATGAACACGAGCATGGGCGCATGGCTCGGGATTTCCATATTGTATCCCACACTGTACTTCGAACTTTATTTAAAACCTCTAAATCACCATCTAATTTAATATAGTTTCCAATATTCTTATGTAAAGATGAGGGAGATCAATGATATTTTCATAATGCGTATGGACCTCACTGGAAAAATTTGCATGGGGGGAAGAAATGTGAAATTGCTACTTGATACACGTAGCCTATTACTTTGAATCGACAGCCGGAAAAAATAATTAATCTGTAGAAGCTGAGAATTTCTGTGCAAGCATCACCCACGAGATGGAAGTTAATATAAGCAAATACAAGTAGCAATTTCACCTTCAGTTGTCAAGATTATTTCCTCATTGACCAAGTCAACAAGCTTCGAGACAGATCAAAACACAAGCAGGTGAAAACTTCGCTTCTAAGTCATCCGATGATACAAATTTCTGCAAATCGTTGATCAGCCTGAGCCAGAAATTTATGAGCATAACCAAATCATCCTTCCACTTCGAATTCAATGATAGATTATCAAAATGGTCTTCAAAGATGGAGTAACCTTGAAAAACTACTTCATAAAGAAGCACCCGGATAAGCAATAAGTGTGATGTACTTTTTGCATATATCATACGTAAGTTCAAGCTCAGTGATGAATAACTGAAGGTTTTCAGGGGTTTGAAAATGGACTTCTGATTTAGCGCTGTTTTCCAAAGTAGTCAATGAATTTGATATATAATATCCATAGACGTAAGACCAAGGTACAAGCAATGTTTTCAAACCCGGTCGACCGACCAAGTTCCGGTAGAATAAACAAGTCATATTAATCCGGGTTTCACTTTTTCGAGACCCGGCTAGATCTGCCGGGTTTGGGGTGACTCGGATCAATCCGGTTTTTGAGACCCGGTCGAGTTTCGATTTTTGCGAGTTTTTTTAAAAAAATATATATAAATTTTACGTACTTGCCACAGGATTTTTAAACAATTTATATCTCCAATTTACTTTATTTACGAACGTTTATCGTTTTTTATATAATTTTTGTTAATTATTAAAAATATACTCCCCGTCCCATTTTAACTGTTCTCATTTGACTTTTTGAAGTTTTAATATTTCAACTTTAATTTTAAATATTTTTTTCTATGTTATATAACATTTGATGAAAAATATATAGATGAATTCGTTTTTAAATGTATTTTCATGAGTATAATTTTTATCAAGTATTATATAATAAAAAGAAAATTATTAAAAATTATGAAAAAGTAAGAATTTAAAAAGTCAAGATAATAAAAATGAGACATAGGTAGTAACTTTTTGTTTTTTTTGAAAACGGGTTAACCCGGGTTGACTCGGGTTAGCCCGAGTTAACCTGGATTGACTCGAACCCGATGATTTGACCAGATCGATCTAAAAACCCGGTTTTAAAACATTGGGTACAAGACCCCCAGTATGTCTCGGGTCACCTTTAGACCTTGAAAATTATCGTCCGAAAACGGAATTTGTAAAAACCGGGCCGTAGTTTCTAAAAAACTGCGTTTTCATAACGCATGTATAAATAATAGGTTGGATTTCTTTTCTCATTATTTTTTAACAACTCACTGACGGGAAAACACACACACCAGAAACTCCAAATCCATTTTCCCCAATCCAACACCCATGAAAGCGTTTCAATCAAAACCCTTTTAAAACTTGGATCAAACAATTAATCCATCATCAAAGAAACATAAACCCTAATCCTATTGATCTATGATTTAACGTTTTTCATGAATTAATGTGATTAGGGTTTATGTTAAACATAAACCCTAATCCGATTGAAGTATATTTGAACGTTTTTTCTGTTTCTGTAACTTTAATTGATTACGGTTTATCTTAAACATAAACCCTAATCCTATTGAACTACGATTGAATGTTTTTTCAGTTTCTGTAACTTTAATTGATTATGAACAGATGAACTGTTTATGCTAAAGTTAATGATTTAATGTCCTTAACCAGCTTGAGATGAGTTTGGATTAACAAACCCCTCCGATCCCCTTTGGCACATGCTTTTATGCGTACAACACGAAACCAAAAGTAGGCATCATTCTTTTATCATATTTATCTCATAGCCATTTTTGATTCCTTCTAATCTAACATTCAGTACATATATGTATGATGTTGCAAACATTTCAGTGAAGCTGGCTTTTGCAAAGTCGGTGGCTGCAGGTGGCAGCAATGATATTCTTGCAAATTTAGCAACATCTTTGAACAGGATGGTGACTGAAGAGGCTGTAGGGGGCTATGGAATCTTTCTGTTGGGAAAGAGCAAATTTCATTTAATAATTTCCGTTGATAAAATTATGGAATCTTAGATGAAAATGATGTAACCATTATCAAAGTCTGAATTTTATACGTGGGACATTTTCTCAAACAGCCACAAAGATAAGTAATTTTAGACACCCCTTATATCAAATAAAAATAATGATTTCTTATTAACAGGTTAGTGAGGAAGTGGAACGAGCTTTAGCAAAGCTATGCCCTGCTCGATACCTGTAAGGTACTAAGTATTTTTTAACTTCAAACAATATTTATCAATTTTGTGTCTTTAATTGTTGTGATATGTCTGTAGGTCCTGCGGACTGTTCAAGCTGATAGTATTCGGGGGATTTCTAAGGCTGAACGAAAAGATTATGCTCCTCCAGCTGGTTCAGGATTTATATCTGGCTTTACATCTATATCGGGTAGACCTTTACAGGAAATGAATTTCCCAGTTCAGTCTATTCCTTTTGGGCCAAGCCCTTATCTGTCAGTACAAGCTAGAGTCATTCAAGAGTATACCATGTCTCAGATAATTCTTCAGGCTGTTACAAATGGAGGAGCTAATGAATGCTGGTGGTGGTAACTGGTTCAAGCCATGTAGCTTATGGATCAAGAGGGACCGCGGTACCAGCGCAAATTGCAAAGAAGATGCAAAAGAAAAATCAAACCGTTATATTGTTTGATCCTGAAAGGCAATACATCAGGCGTGAAGGTGAAGTTCCTTTTGCTAATTTCGTACGGTATTCTGTTGCGAGACCTTGCACGAGGAATTGGTTTGACTGTGCCAAAATTGCTAAAGTTATGAATGCAGCTGGCAGAAGGCGAGATGCATTGCCACAGGTTAGTGGGTTCATTTTTCACTTACAAATCAGTATTTATGATATGCTCTAGAAGAACGCAAAATTCTAAAACTTTTACTTTGAAGTATAATAACTTTGATTCATTTTTAGGTTAGACCAGTTTATTTACATATTCAGGATGCTGATATAATATGGTTTAGTTACCCATTCTGAACGTTTCATAAAGATGCTGATCCATAGCGAATTTTTTGTATATTAGTTGCTGCAAAAGAATCATTGATATATTGATAACTGATTTTATAATTTTATACTAATTTTTTGTAGGAATTTATACAGATGAAGAAGAACTCGAGGGAAGCATAAGGATGAAAGGAATCGTATGATAGGTTGATATATATTAAGGGTTATCAGCACTAATCCTGATTGTTATTGTTCTAAATGACAAATATAATCAGACATAAACCTGGAAAAGCTTTTCTTGAGCACTAAAAACGATAATAATATTGTGAGACAGTCCTTTTAGGAAACCACCTTGGATCTTGATAAAAACGCTTCAGTTGTCAACAGTCATTTAAATGGCTCAACAGTCATTGAAAGACCTCAAATACCTAAGGTTGTAAAGCAACACTATGATGCTCTTATCTCAAAAGCTTACCATTCGAGGATTGATGTAGCTGATGATCTGACTCAACCTGAGATTTTTATCAGTGCACAAGCATGATGAATTTAGATCGGGAACCTGTATCTGCTGTATTTGAATGCAAAATTTTGTTATTGGAGGTACAGGTGATTATTTTATTTTTTTGTCAATGACCGACTACTTTTTATAAACGCACATGCTCAAAAGACTTTGTTTTTATGTAAGAGGATGATGTAAATGGCAATGAAATTGATTATTTGTTAATATTGTGGGGTTGTACTAAGATTATTTGTGTATTGGTTTTTTAAGAAAGCCATGTACAAGAAGCAGAAGGAAGAATCTCGCTCAACGAACATGGAGAATATATCCAGTCCCCCTACAAACGCTCCTGAGTTTGTTTCACCATCTGATGAAGAGAAAGGTGGTTCAGATGCTGACAGCAAATCGGTGGAGGAGGGAGATTTTGAGGTCACAGTTATGGAGACTACTATTGAAAAGGATGGGCCTCTATTGAAAATCTTGATGCAGATCCTGTGAATGAAGCCAAAGCGATTGATAAGCTAAATAAACCCGAGGAAGTGGTAGCTATTGAGGTAGATCATGTTGTTGTAAAGCAAGAGGAAGAGTCTGAGTTAAATGTGGAGGAGAAAACTTCTGCACCATCGGCTTGCGGCTTATTGCCTTTTAAGGCTGAAGAGGTTGACAAGTCTACCAATGACGACGGTGGTGATTCTTCATTGGTGTTACATGATGTGCCAACTACTGGTGTGGGATTAATAAGCGATTTAAGATTTTAAAACGGATTTTAGAATTTACGTGTACATTTAACAAAACATTTGTGGCAGTTGTCTCTTGCACAGTGGAAGCCACTGAGAAGTGAAATTATGATGTTAGTTACTTAACAAAACCTTTATGTCAGCAGCTTTTTTTGAACTATAAACTTTGTAGCCTTTTGGAACCTATCATGTAACATTGATTTGGGCATTTGGTTTAACATCGGCGTGACTTTTTGTATGCAGGACGTAGAAAATATTTACGTTAGATAATGGGTGTAATTTGGAAACGTGCAGATCTTGGTTATAATTATGGTGTCATTCTGATAACAAAGGGACTTGCTGATGTTATTCCCGAGGTAACGCGTTACAACCTATTTACAGTATAGCTTATTTCTGTCATTCCCCTTCCAAGTTTGGTATTTTGTGCAAGCTCTATTATTTTTAGGACACTTTTAAGTTTTAACAAACGCAAATTCATCGTTACTAATATCAGATCAATAGAACCAACGGCTATGCTCTAGAGTGATTGATGGCGTCATCAGGAATGAGAGGGTTATCGGTATTTATATCAGGTGTACGGAATTGTATGGAATCATGATTTTATAAGATTATCAATTAATGCTGTCCGCAATGGTGTAATTGGTCGCACCAAAAATTTACAGTGCCTAGCATTGACCCTCGTTGGAAACATTGGTGGTATAGAATTTTTTGAATCACTGGCTCCTGATGTTCAGAAGTTGTCGCCTAGCGTTGACCCTGGTTGGAAACATTGGTGGTATAGAATTTGTTGAATCATTGGCTCCTAATGTTCAGAAGTTGTCGAGTGGTCTGATTGTGACTATGCAGGTTCTCCATAGTCTTTCAACATCAGTTGTGTTTCAGCAATCAATAGAAACTATTACAACAACAGAGATTTATGTTACAACCTTTATCAAGTAAGTTTTACACAGTGGGAATGAATGCATTATGCTCATAGTTCTCCGTAATTATTAACTCTGTATAAAAACATCATACATTCTCACATTTGCCTCTATACAATAATGTATCAGAGTTTAGACATTGGGTTTGTTATATAGTTTCTGTCTTTTTTCAGAAGGCGGGCTTTTTAAATAGGTAAAAATAATTGATTATAGATTGGGAAGTACCTCCTCCCCCTTTTATTTTCTAGGTTTCTGATACTATTTGATAAGTTTGCTTCGAGTAATGTATATTTATTCGCTGCTCCTTAATGCAGAATTCCAACCGGCGGCTGTCAAATATATACCGCGGTCAATTTCTTAGGATAGTCAAGGATACAAGGGGAACAATAAGATCCATTTCTCGGGATTCCTGGTTTCATCAAACATGGACCAGATGCTTAAGGATCATGACCGCCATATCCAGGAAGCTGCTCGGAGAGCACGCCTTGAGAAGACAAGGCTCAGTGAGGTTCAGGTTGAAGGAACCCAAGTGACTAGAAATACAGTCTATCCACCTAGCCGGCTAGCCAAGTAAAAGCTTGGAATCAGATAGCTTTGTGTATATCAATTTATATGGTAAGTTATAAAAGCTTCTTTTTTCCTTCGTCCCGGGAGAGGGTCAATTGGTATATGAGAAATTATAGTAACAAGTAATAGCATTGTTAGGATCTGGTTTTTGTTTAGTATAATAAGTTATGAGAAATGCTAAATCGTGTAATCTGGTCACAATCTCCTCCGGTTGATATCCATGTTTGTGCTCATACCACTTCCCTTGCTGTAAGCCACAAGTCTTCTGAAATGAACTGCCTCGCACTACTCTTTAGGAAAGCCTCGGAACTGAGGGAGGAGAAATAATCATGGAAAGCATGATAATTATTCCTGTCTTGCAGACGAGAAAAAGTATGAACTGGATACTGAACGTCTATTGCGTGGGGAAGACTGCAGGACAACATTGATGATAAAGAAACATTCCTAATCAGTATGTTGATATTTATATATGTGATCTCATTCTTTATTTGGTTTGAATTATCCTCTGTTATTACATCTATATAATCGAGTTTTATTTCTGCGGGTATAGCTCAGCAATGCTGTTGGCTGCCATCAATGAACATAATCAAGGCACTTATGATTTCATTTATCTGCTTCTTGACTTCAAGGCAAGTACTTCACACTCATTCTCTTATGTTATACTTTCTATGATGTGTAATCTTATTCTTGGTCTTTAACAGAATAAATACAATATGGGATATGCATCATAAACATGACTCATCCACACCAGATTGTGCAATTTAACAAGGTAAAATTTCATTCTTTATGTGATATGAGTCATTCTCTTCCTTTTTGTTGGTTCTGGTTCAATTGAACGAACATGATCACCAAAAAAATACTTTTGCAGTCATTTCATGCCATAAAATGGGAGAAGTACGATAGTGGAAAAGTAGCATGTCTTGCTTATGCTCGAATCCGGGAAAAATCAGCCCTAATTGCACATTTTCAGGAGTCAAGTTTGATAAATAAAGAGTAAGTGTTGAATTTCTCATTTATATCCATAGTCATCAAAGGAGTCATTGTTGTGTATAGGCTCCTTAAATTTACTGCAATATGTTAGCAATAAACTCTAACTTAATTTTGAGGTCTATAGAATTGTCACTATTCTACGACTAATGTGGACACTTTTGGTAATAACCTTACATGCTTTTATTCTTCTTATAATCTATTCTTTTATGCAGTGAGCCATTGATCATAAGGTAGAGGAATGAAGTCATTTTTCGTTTTGACAGCAACAAATGTAATGTGACTGCTTATGTGATCGGTTCTTGGTATCAATGAGAGTATATGTGGTATGAGATTATTTTTGTTATTTGAACATATGGTTTTGATCATGTATTACCTTAATAAACATTCTCTAAAATGATAGAAACCTACGGTTCTTCCTCAATTGTTACCGTACTCTTGTTGTTGAACTGCAATCTTATTGTCGTGTTGCCTCAATGTCTGAACATTGTCAAATTCCACGATTGGGCGATGATCGGAAGTAAAATTTTCTGTGTTCTTATAGGATACGAACATGTACCCATCATGTATCCTTATCCTTTGATTAGAAGAATGACGAAGTTTATATATATATTGTTGCAGATACAGATAATCCACTGAAGACAACTGATCAAACTCGCCGTCTTGGCTTGATAGTATGATTTCTTACTCTCGGCTATATATTCTCTTAGTTAAACATATAAATTTTCATTGAATTGGTTAACTCTCCACCAATTTTTATGGTACTCATACCATAAAGTCTGATGTAGATCACCCACATATATTTTTTGCATATTATAGTACTTAAATGGATTACTGTGATAATTCCAGGCATTGACAAAGGCCCAGGCCTGGTGGTCATGTCTTCATCTCAGGTAAGATCAAGTGGAAACATCATCTTTCTCCCCTACAGCCTTTTACTTTTCAATTGATCCTCTGTTTCACTTACATCATATTTAAATGCTTACAACCTCCTAGGTCAGCTTTATACAATGATAAAGTTCTATAGATTACTGACCCAACCAATTATATATTCTGACCCGTTTTAATCATACCGTTTTGACCCGTCGATTAGGATAACAAATCCTATACAAGTTATAATGACAACCAAACTGGTTCTTAGTCTGGGTTAAACATCATTAGCAGGTAATGGGGTGGGAGTAGCTACTGATATAGGTTATTGTAAGTTACATTTGATATAGACAAAGTATAAATCCGGATTTCACTTTCTATGCTAAACTTTTGGCAATGTTAGTTCTCAGTTTCATTCTTTTAACGTTTGAATTATCTCTCCTTACAGGACATCGAGTTTAAATGTGCTTTTATCCCTCTTAGAACGAGTAATTGACTTCCTAAATGTATGTCCAGTTCTAAAGATGTAGTTTTGTTTTAGTTCCTTACATGAATGAGTTCTCATGCTTAGAATTGTAGGATGTCAGAAAAGACCTCATATCTTCGATGGCTAAAAATGCAACACATCTTAAAAACGAACATATACATATGCAAGGACTCAAGTTAAACGGTCAACTTAAAGAGGTAACAACTGCCAAATTGCCAGATGATATGTCTTTAGATTTCCAGAAAAAAATTATTATCTCCAAACAAAGGGATACAACCACAGTAAAGAGGTTAAGTTTAACATTTAACGAAAATATAAGTAACATGGGCCCTAAATTATCCCAACTCAAAAAGTCTTTGCTACTTTATGTGATTTACCCTTTTAATGTAGGATACTATCAATCTTCGTATGGTATAATTTGTAGGAGCAGACCAAAGGAAACATAAAAGAAAAACTTGATATTTACTAGAACACTTTTAGAAACAAAAGGAGAGGAAAAATAAGTTTATATATACTAGCGTCGTAACCCGCCCAACGGGCGGGGTCGTTTTTTTTGTTGTTTCGAAAGGTTTATTGTTTGTGTGTTTTTAGTTTCTGGTTTCTTTATAATTTACGCTTAAATAATATTAAATTTATGTTTTATGCTTTTTTAAAAATTTTAAGTTCAATCCAAGTTTAAATAAAAGTTCTTAATATTTTTTAATGTTTAAAATCCAAATAATATAATTTGGCTATTAATAATCTTCATTGTCAATATAATAATTATCTTAATTTTCATGTTATTGTATACATTTTATTCAATTGATCATTCACCATACCGTTGTGAAAAGAAAATGATTTATTTCTAAACTATCTTTTCATTAATGAGAGTGCACGGACTTTACATAAAAATATAGTAAGCGCCAAGGGGGCGGTGGTGTTTTCACTCGACTGGTGGCCTATGTCGCCAGCTTGGTTATGACGCACTGCTCCGGCCTGATGCCATCTACTCTTGCATTGTGATTGCCAGAAAAAAAAATTGCATTGTGAGATTATGTATTTTTTTTCGATTTAAAAACCGAGTGTGTGTTGTATAGAGTGTTTTTAATTTTGTGTGTGTGTGAATTTTACGTGCATGTGAATTGTATGTGTCTTAGTATGTGTGTGATGAATATAAAAACATTGATTACTTTTGATAGATGTACCATTAGATATGAAATGCACCATGATTATGAAGAGTTATGTAGACTTAAAAAGTATAGTATAAGTAATGTGTGAATGATTAAAATATGAGAGAAAATGTTACTAAGCGTTTTTATAAAATACTTTTATTATAAATGTTTCTTCATCTTTCGGTTATAAACTTAGACCATTTAGTCTTATTCTCACTTAAACCATGCAACATGATTGTTCAATTATTTCATAAGTGATCACTTGAGGCTACAATAGACATGAGCAAATCATTTAATACACATCTTACAAATGTATGTCAAGGATGTTTTTAAGCATGCACCTCTCTAATGTATAAAGTTAAGTAAAATGTTTGGTCATTCATAAAAAATACAAAATTAACACACCCAGATGGATTCTAAATCATTTTTAGATGCATTGATTTGATTTGTTGACTCGATCGCTGTGAAAGGCCATACTATTGAATTTCGGATCATCAAAGGCAGTTGCAATGTAAGAGAGTGTCTTCACATTTAACTACAACCAAGGACGGAATTTAAACTTTTTTTTGTCGATGGGCTAATTCGAAAAGTATTTATTTTAAATCGCGATAGATTATGCTTAATTTTTTCTATTAAAAATAACTAAAACCATATTGAAAAGGGTATAAAATATACATAAGATTAAAATTGTTTTTTTTTTGGGGGGGGGGGGGCACAACCCTTTTCCCTTATATAAGTTTTGTCCTTGATTATAACCGAAAGTTTATTGTAAAATCTTATATGTGAAAGCTCCAATTATTTTAAATTAGAGTGTGAGGTTTATTATGCTACTATAGTCATAACAATAGATGCAAAAAGATGAGAGTATAGTGTGAGAGACACTACGCTTAGAGCCCGGGTATGGAAGACCATGGTTTAAGTTATGGCAATAACGTGAGATTTATGGCGCCACATACCACACCCCCAACTGCGTTTTAGCTCTTGGCGCGCTACTCACCAGCCCAAAATGATAGCTATAACGCGAGCTTACGGCGCGTGACTGCATCCTGTCTCGCGTTGTGGGCTCGCGTTATGGATTTTTATTATTTTTTATTTTTTTATTATTATTTTATTAAAAGTGGGACCATTATAACAACACAAAAATTGTGTTAACCATACCCCACTTTTCTGGTGTTATAGAAATTCTAGTGTTATGAAAAGGATGCTGATGTGACACCCACTTTTTTCATAACACAACTCCACAACACAAAACGACACCCTAGGCTCTTATTATCGATAAGAAAATAGATCTTATGGTATCTGGATTGCACGTCTTATGTTTTCCTGGTATGTACCACTACAAACCGGCGGACACAAGTGACATGTGACAACCCTGGTTTTGAGGTTCGTCACTTAGTTTTATTTTGTGCTAGTTACGTGTCTTTACGTGTTTATGTGCTTATTGGTGTGTATAGATTGTGGTTTGGATATCGTTTTCGGTACGGGGTACCTTGTGAGTGAAACGATGTGTGATGATTTCATGTTTATGAGTTCACATGGTAGTGACTATGAAGTGAGATGGTGTTATTTAGTGGTTTTACGTATACGTATATGTATTATAGAAAATCGTATTTTTCCGATTTACGGTTTAGCATTTGGAGGTCTCGGATGAGGTAATTAGTCATATGGATATTTTTCGGGATGGTTTTAATTCATTTAGGACTTAGTTATCAAGTTTATTTCAAAATTTGAGAGTTTTTATAAAAGTGTATATTTTACGTCTTTTACGGTAAAACGCGTAAATTTGACTAGTTTTACGGTTTTGTGGTTTTGGAAGCTTTAGGAGCTGAAATAAATTAAGGAAAATTAAAGTAATATTAATAACATAATATTAAATAATAAAAGTTAAAAAAAAAGAATTTAGGGGTGTTTGGGTCGGTTTAGACGCACCAAAAAAGAAAGAAAGAAGGGAAAAGCCCAAAACAGGCCCAATGGACTTGTAATGGGATTAGGGGGCCTTTAGGACTTAACCAAACCCAACTCATAACCATAATAATCAGGTTTTTAACCTCCATAACATCTCCTATCCGAAATTCATCAATGGTGACCAATTAGGTTTTCTTCATGTTCTATTAATTCAAAGGTAAAACCTTCTTAACCCTTTTCAATTTAATTATTTTAATGATGTCTTAATCATCTTATGACGGATTTAGGTTAGGGTTTAATAAAAAACAGTATATTAATCATATTATAATGATTAAATAAATTAGGGCTTGTAATTAGAGGGATTAGGGTTAATTAATAAGGTTGATTTTGTTAAACCCGTTTTTAAAAACTGGGCAGAATTTTGAGTCAATTGTTTTGATCATATCGGGAGTTATAGGAACATTCAAGATGCGATCCAAGTATCCCTGAAAAGGTAATTGAAGTGGCTTTCCAATGCAAGAAACGAGAACTAAAATGGAGGTCGGAAAGTGGGTCAAAAACAGGTTACAACAGTCGGAGGTCAAAACAGTTTTGTAATCAGCCTGTTTTCTTTTTAAGTTTTGGGTTGTTTGGGGTACTTAGGGTTGCATTGGGATCTTCTCACGAACATGAGAGATGGTTTATATATTGTAGTGAGTATCTGCACTTGGGATAAGATTGTGGTTTAGGGTAAGACCCTCTAATTGTAATGAACTTTTCATACGTTTAAAATCAGTGAATTCTGGATAGGTAGCAATATATACACATATATCGGGGCCTTAACAGTAGCTTTAAGGTTAGGTCAAGTGAGAGGTTTTAACTAACATGTATAAAAGTGTGAATATTCCTTTTACTGAAACCATGAGTATATTTAAGTGGACGTTTGACTTAAAGTTTTGAGACCTAAAACTGGGACTGTTTTGTGTAAAATTATGAACGGGATAGCTATTAAACTTAACCAAGTTAGGGACTTGTTAAGGATGGGTAATGGGGTGATTAGAACTTAACAATGAGGTAATTATATGAGAATAGGATAGATGTCCATCATAGGTTGATGAGCCATCTTGGTGGTTGGTTCGGGTATTGATTGTGTGTTTCTGGTTTGTTAGCTCGTTGCTAAGTGCGAGGACTTGTGAAGAAGCAATCAGGTGAGTTTCATAGTCCCATGTTTACTATTGATTTTGACTTCCAGATGGGATGGAAGAGACACTGTGTTGAGTTATTTATAAATTGTTGCTGTGAATGTTTTTATGGTTGTGATGGACTTATGTGTATATTATGTGATTAACTGCTATGTGATTCTTGATTGTGTATGATTTGGATCGGGGGACACGTGTCGTCTCAGTTCTTGTGGTTTGAAAAGGTAGCAGCCTTGTGGTTTGACAAGGTAGTGGCCTTGTGGTTTGACAAGGTAGTGGCCTTGTGGTTTGACAAGGTAGTGGCCTTGGGATAGGTACATAGTATGATCATCTATGATACCATGTTGTTTGGCAAGGTAGGAGCCTTGGATTTTGGTTTGGTATGATTAATATTGAATGTTAGTTGTTAATTGTAGCAATTCGTAATTTTTGGATCAGTATTTATAACCCGACTTTTATTTACCAGGTTTGTAAAAATAAATAAATAAATAAATAAATAAATAAATATTGAATTCTCGGCTAACTAGAAAGGTTATGTCTTAACGTATCAAATACTGTCATTTATTATTTATCGACGGAGTATATGTCCGTAATCGACCGTAAATATCCTTGTTATGAAATAGAAATATTTTCTATTGCCATCGTTTTAATTTCTCATTTTATGGACATTTTTCGTAAATTTATGATAAACCTTTAAGTGTCACTCGTTTATATAATGCGTTAACGTTTATTAAATAATAAGCCCTCATTATATATCTAAATATAAACGTTCTCCGAGTGTCGAGGTTTTTACTTTATATTGAGCGTTTATTTTTCGTGGTTTACGTGTATTTTTCGAATCGCGTTACTTTTAAAATATTGGGTTTCGATAATACCCACATTAACAAATTATAGTATAATATTTAGTTAACCAAATAGTTGACACTTAAAAACTCATATGTTGCCTACAAATTTGACATGTATGATACGTACTATAATACATAGTTATATGTTATAGATTATTTAGACAATTGTAAATTCAAATGGCAAATATATAATGTGATGAGTCAAGTACAAATTATGTTGGTTTTCAAACGTGTACAAGATAGAACTATAACGAGATTATAATGCACCACTTCATAACGTGGCACCCTATTTGTATTAGACTTGTGAGTAACATTGAGGGACTACACTATATAACGACATCTGTACATATAGATTTATTACATGGTTTATTAATTTTAGACTTTAAGTAGTGACTAAGTAAATGATATAATATAAAAGCTAAAAATACAACAACGTTGCATTACTTTCCTCATCATATAATAACCATAAAGAATATAGGCCAAGTGTTACCGAAAATCTTCGAAGGAAATAAGCCGAGACATAAACGAGATTGGGTTATTTCTAATAACTATTACGTTTGAGAGTTGGTTGAGTGATATATGTTTTATCGCTTCTTGTATTCGCTTCTTAATCTTTAAGGTGAGTTCATAGCCTCGCTTTTACTACTTTAATTGTTTTATTAAACCCGCGAGGGGGATACATGCTACTTTTTACGAATGGACGCAAGTACTTGAACTGTATGCTCATTTTATCCCTTTTAGTCATGAACCGTTAATTACTTGGACCGACTGTACTGGTCGAGTAAACACGAATGCTGTGAATAGATCTATTGAGATTGACCTCTCCGTCCGGGTTTAACGGAAAACCGACTGGACGCATTGTATTTGAAACTTGAACGGAATAACGGATGTTAATGTTCGATTCATGAGCTAAATGCGATAACTGATGCTATCTGACTTTTTTGAACTGAATACTTGAAATCTTGTGGTCCACTGCCTTTACTTGCAAACCTATGAATTCACTCAACCGTTGTGTTGACGTTTTAGCATGTATTTCTCAGG
Organism: Glebionis coronaria; assembly: GCA_025667525.1. Classification (NCBI taxonomy): domain Eukaryota; kingdom Viridiplantae; phylum Streptophyta; class Magnoliopsida; order Asterales; family Asteraceae; genus Glebionis; species Glebionis coronaria. The sequence goes on from JANFOE010001086.1 coordinate 45,591, forward strand.
TACTCAGATTTAAAAGCAGCTGGAGCACGGAGTCGCACTGGATATTTTAAAGGCAATAAAATACCGATTACCATTCGATAAACATTTTGAAACTGTTTATATATATATTATAGTTGGGACCTGCTGTAAACTCTGTTGTTTTATTAATCGAATGGATTAAACTTTTTAAACGCCTCTTTTTTGAGTCGTTTTCTGTAACTTGTGTATTGTTCTATGAAGTAATACTCCCAATGACCCTTCCGCTGCTATCCGAAATTGGGCGTGTTACAGATTGGTATCAGAGCACTTGTTATAGAGAACTAGGTCGTTTAAAAAAAAACCTAGACTATAACCGCTCTTTTGTCAAAACTATTTTTATTGCCTTACACCTTATCCGTGCGCGTATGCTTTTTGAGTACTTATGATCGACCAGTATGTTTCACTACTTGATATATGTATATAGACTAATTATATATGATTACTTGATGTAATTTTCGATTACATGCGCATAAGTTATCGAGCATTATTATGCTATATATAAACATACGGAGTTTCATTATTTATTTATTTATTTGTTTTTATTAACGTAGAATCATGCCACCAAAACGAATGAGTCAAGCCGCTATCGAACAACTCATCTCTGACCGTGTAGCGGAGGCTATAGCCAATTATGAAGCAAATAGAACTAATAACGCCGGGGGAAATGCTAACAACGCCAATGGAAGAAATGTTATCAATGCAACTAATACCATAGGTAATAATGCTAATGTCGGAGATGGTAACGCTAATGCTGGAGGCAATCCCAATGGAGCTGGACCAGTCGGAGCTACTGGGCCGAACGTTGTGACTGCATCTACTGCTCGGGATTGTACTTATACCCAATTCATGAAGTGCAAGCCCCAAACCTACAACGGGACTGATGGAGTTGTGAGCATGAGTAGATGGTTTGAAAAGTTGGAGTCGGTTTTTAGGATAAGCGACTGTGCTGAAGTAAATAAGACCAAATTTGCTTCAAATACTCTTGAAGGATAAGCTCTAACGTGGTGGAATTCCTATATTCAATCTATGGGGATTGATAGAGCTTATGATACGACATGGGCTGAATTCAGGAGACTTGTGACTCAGGAGTTCTGTCCTCGAAGTGAAGTTCAGAAATTGAAACAAGAGTTATGGAACTTGAAGGTGATCGGGTATGATATTGATACTTATACCAATCGTTTTCAAGAGTTGGCACTATTATGTCCTACCATGATCGAGCCTGAATATAAGAAGGTTGAACAATACATCCGTGGACTCACTGAGAACATCCAAGGAGATGTTACCTCATCTCAACCTATCAACATTCATGAAGCTGTTCGCATGGCTCGCACCTTAATGGCCCAAAAGGTGAATGCAAGAGATGGTAAGGATGCTGAGAATAACAAGAGAAAATGGGAAGACCATCTGGAAGATGATGAACACAACAATCGTTTCCAACAACAGAATGGATGCCAAGAGGATGCTAGAGCTTATGTCGTTGCCCTAGCTGAAAGAAACGATGTTGGTTACGCTGGAAACAAACCATTATGCAACCGATGCAAGTTGCATCACACCGGCTCATGCACTGTTAGATGCCGAAGTTGTCAAGGGATAGGCCATAAAGCCAATGACTGTAGAAGAAAGACCCCTGCACTAGTGACATGCTATGGATGTGGAGAACAAGGACATTACCAGAATGAATGTCCCAAGAATAAGGGGTCTACGAACTAAAGGAACATGGTAGAGAACATATGTGCTTATCTATAAAGATAGCGAGAGACGTTCATGCCTAGCATATAGAGACCTAGTCGAAGTCTCTATGTGTTGTTTATTTTCTTAAAATAGTTATGTAGTAGTACTTTTCTGTAAATTATGGTGTATCGTATGAATACTTGGTTATTTGTGTAAACTTATGTATCGTGATGACGTCGTCGGTTTACTCTTTGAATTAATACCAGCTTGTTAACTATCCCGCTATATTCTCATAAACTATCTTATTATCAACTTATAAACTATTTCGAAAAAAAAAAGTTATAAACTACTATACTTTTGTACTATTGATAGTTTTAAATTTTTTTTTTCTATCATTTGACAAACAATAGAGTTAATAGAAATAAAAATATATATGTATATAAAGACTAGTTTGACGAAAATGAGCATTACATTGTTAGTCCTCAATTACACATAGCCTGATCACCTATGTATAATTCAGGAAAGACCATGCCATGTTGAGGAGTAGTCACCCTAAAAGCGTGAAAAAAATAAAAATAAAAAAATAAAAAAAAATAATTAAAAAAAAAAAATAAAAAAATTTCCTACTCATATTTTCGAAGAAATATAAGTTATAGGCATTCATATATATTCTTTTATCTTTCTCTGAATAAGGCATCAACGATAATGTAATTCAAACTCTGGGACAGAGTTTTCTTTAACGGGTGGATAATGTAGCAATTCGTAATTTTTGGATCAATATTTATAACCCGACTTTTATTTACCAGGTTTGTAAAAATAAATAAATAAATAAATAAATAAATATATAAATAAATAAATAAATAAATATTGAATTCTCGGCTAACTAGAAAGGTTATGTCTTAACGTATCAAATACTGTCATTTATTATTTATCGACGGAGTATATGTCCGTAATCGACCGTAAATATCCTTGTTATGAAATAGAAATATTTTCTATTGCCATCGTTTTAATTTCTCATTTTATGGACATTTTTCGTAAATTTATGATAAACCTTTAAGTGTCACTCGTTTATATAATGCGTTAACGTTTATTAAATAATAAGCCCTCATTATATATCTAAATATAAACGTTCTCCGAGTGTCGAGGTTTTTACTTTATATTGAGCGTTTATTTTTCGTGGTTTACGTGTATTTTTCGAATCGCGTTACTTTTAAAATATTGGGTTTCGATAATACCCACATTAACAAATTATAGTATAATATTTAGTTAACCAAATAGTTGACACTTAAAAACTCATATGTTGCCTACAAATTTGACATGTATGATACGTACTATAATACATAGTTATATGTTATAGATTATTTAGACAATTGTAAATTCAAATGGCAAATATATAATGTGATGAGTCAAGTACAAATTATGTTGGTTTTCAAACGTGTACAAGATAGAACTATAACGAGATTATAATACACCACTTCATAACGTGGCACCCTATTTGTATTAGACTTGTGAGTAACATTGAGGGACTACACTATATAACGACATCTGTACATATAGATTTATTACATGGTTTATTAATTTTAGACTTTAAGTAGTGACTAAGTAAATGATATAATATAAAAGCTAAAAATACAACAACGTTGCATTACTTTCCTCATCATATAATAACCATAAAGAATATAGGCCAAGTGTTACCGAAAATCTTCGAAGGAAATAAGCCGAGACATAAACGAGATTGGGTTATTTCTAATAACTATTACGTTTGAGAGTTGGTTGAGTGATATATGTTTTATCGCTTCTTGTATTCGCTTCTTAATCTTTAAGGTGAGTTCATAGCCTCGCTTTTACTACTTTAATTGTTTTATTAAACCCGCGAGGGGGATACATGCTACTTTTTACGAATGGACGCAAGTACTTGAACTGTATGCTCATTTTATCCCTTTTAGTCATGAACCGTTAATTACTTGGACCGACTGTACTGGTCGAGTAAACACGAATGCTGTGAATAGATCTATTGAGATTGACCTCTCCGTCCGGGTTTAACGGAAAACCGACTGGACGCATTGTATTTGAAACTTGAACGGAATAACGGATGTTAATGTTCGATTCATGAGCTAAATGCGATAACTGATGCTATCTGACTTTTTTGAACTGAATACTTGAAATCTTGTGGTCCACTGCCTTTACTTGCAAACCTATGAATTCACTCAACCGTTGTGTTGACGTTTTAGCATGTATTTCTCAGGTACTCAGATTTAAAAGCAGCTGGAGCACGGAGTCGCACTGGATATTTTAAAGGCAATAAAATACCGATTACCATTCGATAAACATTTTGAAACTGTTTATATATATATTATAGTTGGGACCTGCTGTAAACTCTGTTGTTTTATTAATCGAATGGATTAAACTTTTTAAACGCCTCTTTTTTGAGTCGTTTTCTGTAACTTGTGTATTGTTCTATGAAGTAATACTCCCAATGACCCTTCCGCTGCTATCCGAAATTGGGCGTGTTACATTAATGCATATTTGTAACACATTGTCCATATGTTCTTTTGTTGATGGTGTTTATTCACAGCTTATAACTGTTTTGGCGTTGGAGTCTAAACCTATGACTCTCACCAACATTATGTTGACGTGTTTTAGTGTCTCTTTCAGGTGTGAATGTGGTTAAACGTGAGGATAGAAGTGGCTAGACTTGGATGCCTTAGGATTGCATATAGAAGGAGATCCCCGTTCCTTCTTAGTTTACCTTTATGTTTTTTTGAATTAGTGATACTATTGGCACCTATATGTTTGTTTTGTTTGTGTTACTTGTTTGTCTTGGGTAAGAGGTAGGACTGTTACCTACTTACCTAGACTCCTGCATTGTTGAGATATTGTCATGACATTTGTGTCACTATTTTATGACATTTCTTATATCATTTAGTTATCTCTATAGACACGCTATTGTTGTGATGATATCCATACGTCGCGCCCCATATTCCGCCATGGTGGGGTGTGACAGAATGGTATCAGAGCCCAATGGTTATAGAGAATTAGGTTGCCTAGTCGCGTAGCCTAGTCTATAGCTTAAGGGTCCCTGCATATAGGCGTCATAGGAGTATGTGTGCATTTTATAATAATTGATGTGTTTGGATGTTATTTATTGTGATGTTTTGACTAGTATGAATTGAACCGTAGTATGTTCATACTTAGTCACATGTTATTTTCTTTTCGGGTTTGTGACTAGTGCGGGTTGAACCATAATCGTCCACGCTAGTCACTGTTGTATTTTTCTTAAATTGTACGTTATAGTACATAATTTAGTACAAGGTAGTTTCTATCTTATATCGAGTTATCTTACATACCTGAGGTATGTTATTTTTCTTTTGATGTTTAAGTCATGTTCCCTAAGAATCGTGTGGTGGTTCGAGTTACTAGGAGTAGGTGGATAGGAAGGGTTTTAAGTTGTTTCCACTCTTACGGGCAATATGACTTATAATTGATTATGTTTTCGTTTTGGATTTAGTCTAGGCTATTTTAGCTAGACTATGGATTTCTGTATTCCAAGAGTTTATTATGTTATTTTTATAGATGGAGTTTTGGACCTTATTGGTTATGTGGTTATGAGCTTATGTGAGTAGAGAGATTTTTGTCTTATATGTTGTATTGAGTCTTATAAGTGTCATCATAGGAGGGAGTGCATTGGGGAAAGGGTAATTGTATAAGTATGGTGGCCAACATAGTTATACAAGTACCACAACTTCAATGGGTTCTCACGTATGATTGCATGAAAGAGGGTTAGTACATGCTTCTATATGATGAGATGTGGATTTTGGGTATATGCATAATATATGGGTTTATGTAAAGGTTGTCTACCATATGGCTATTCTTGAGTGTGTTATATGTTTTGGGTTATACTAATGTTGTGTGATTATGGGGTCACACGATATGGACTGGTTTTAGTGACGGGTTTTATGGCTTGTGGTAAGATGGTGATTACTCGTACCGAAAAACGAGTGTATGACACGATTGATTTATCTTATATGTATGGTAACGAGTATGTTTTGGGTGATTTAATAGGTATATATATGCGGATGTATATATACTACTATGTGTTAAGTTATGATATATGGTTGTTCAGTAGTTATTATAACTTGAACGTACCTTGTGTTTGCTCGTGTTTTATGGTGTTGGATTTTGATGGAGTTCCAACGACGTTTTGAGTCTTTTGATGTGTGTCTACATTCGGGTATGTATTTTAATTAATGAGAAATACTAAATTTTCTTACAAATAAGTGTGGCTAATTATAAGAAAACGGTTTTGAAAATAATTTGTAAGTGTATGGTGTGATATCGTGACTTACATATTTTTTTTAAGTTTGTGGTAGTAAGCTATAAAAAAATTTTGTCTTGAAAATAAATGGATTAGTTTTCTATGTAACATGTGATAATACATTTTAAAGGGATAAAGAAATTTTACAAAAATTTTCTTAAGTGGAGTTAAAATTTTAGAAGTATTTAACAAGACGGAAAGAGTAAAAAGGGAGAATTTATTATAGTAATGATAATAATAACACCACACCTTGTAAACGTGTAGTAGTTTAGTTATAACCAGCCGAAATGGATTTTATAAAATAATAATAATACTAATATAGAATAAAATGAAAAAAAACACTGTATTTTATAAACGTGTATTGGGTTCATAATAACAGGTGAAATAAGTTTAATATGGGTAAACAAGATAATGGTTAGAATAAGATTGTATTATACTAACTAGTTGATATCTTTGATAAAATAATGAAGATAAAAGATGAATTTATTGTTCAAAACGAGTGATGTAGTGGTTTTACTACTCTTTAGGAAAAGAGAGCAAAAGTGGCAAGTATTAAGTGTCGGTTTAGGAAAACCAAGCACTAATGACCCAAAATGGGGATCGTTCTCAACGAGGCTTAGTGTGTGTGTAATGAATTGATTATCTTTGTGATTATATTTGTGAGAAAGAAAAATAGAAATGGGATAAGAAGAGAATGACGGTTACGATGTCGAATTAAACTAAGACGAAAAAGGTGTACACGTAAAACCGTAAAAAGCACCAAAATTAAAATTTTACCCTAAAAATTCCTAAAAATCACTAAAAATCCACTAAAATATTATAAGAGTTTACAAAAAATCCAAACTTGCTAAAACCTTTTAATTAATTAAATATTAACTTTTTAATGCTAATTAAAGCCCTAAATATCAATATTAACTAATAAAAAGTCCTAATCAAGATCTTAAAGTTTGTAAACCTTTAAAATAGCCTAATTAAGTTAAAAAGTATTTTTCAAAATTTTAAAACCAATAAAAACTGTTTTTAAACAATTAAAAACTATTAAAAGCTATTAAAACTTAAAATAATTTTAGAAAATAATTAAAAGACCCTAAAAATATTTAGAAAGTTGCAAAATTCCTAATTAAGTGTTTAGAAACTAGGAAAAGTATAAAAACTTAGAAAATCAGACTTTTAATTTTTAACAATAAAATAATATTAGAATATTATTAAAAATCTAAAAATCATAAAAAAATTTTAAAAGTTGCAAACTAGCTTAATTTAACCTAAATAACTCAAAAATGAACTTGAAATTACCTAAATACCCTTAATGGGCTTAGAAATTGGGCTAAACCCAAAACAGATCCTTAATGGGCCAAATTTGAGCCCAAAATGAAAAAGTGCCCCAAATAAGCCCAAAAAGCACTACTTGACTCAAAATTTGATTTTAAACAACTTTTTCCAAAGGACCAAAAGCTGAAAGTGTAAAATAAGCAAGCTTATACCAAACAGCTTATTCTTAATGGGCTTTTTGGCCCATTAAGCTATAAGCCAATTCCATAAGCTCAAATTAGACACACAATCTTCTTTTGTCATGACATTTGTGTCACCATTTTATGACATTTCTTATATCATTTAGTTATATTACCAAAAAATTATATCATTTAGTTATCTCTATAGACACGCTATTGTTGTGATGATATCCATACGTCGCGCCCCATATTCCGCCATGGTGGGGTGTGACATGACATGATATCCACAATATTTTGAAACACGGTTCTCAAATAACCCGATCGAGTCATCGGGTCTGAGTCAACTCAGGTCGATCTGGTTCAACCAAGGTTAACCCGGTTTTAAAAAAAAATAAAAATTCATATGTTTAATAATTAAAAAATTATATAAAAAACCATGAGAACTTCCGTACTTTGAACATATAAACTATTTATCAACTAATCTAGTACGTAAAAACTAAATTCCATCGCAAATACATAAAGTTTACATATTTTAAAAAACACCCGAAAAATCAAAACCCGACCGAGTCTCGAGAAAGTGGTTGACCTAGGTCAGCCCAAACCGGCGGTTCTAGCCAGGTTTCGAAAATGTGAAACCCAGATCAATATGACCCTTTTTTAAATCGAAACTGGGTAAACCGGTTGACCCGGCCGAGTTCACCCATATTTGAAAACATTGGATATGGGTTGATAATTTTTTTTGAATGTTGGTCAACTGGTTTATAAGTAAGTATGCATCAAATGGTGATAAGAGGCTACTCATACTTTTTGATTCGAATATACTAACGTGTATTTTAGTGCTTTACTTATACAATCATAATGAATGAAAGTGTGTGATTACAACATAAAATCAACCACTGGAACACTATAAAAATCTTTGAAGCCTTAATTAAACGCTTTGTCAATCTTAGTGTTTGTAACCGAAACCTTGAACTCCATGTAACCTCTTAGAATTGATAATCTTGCACTTCAAGACACCATTGGAAAACAAAAAGCTTTCAGTCTCTCACCTCAAGTTTACTCCTTAGTCTATCAGAGCATTAACACGTTTATATCAGTACATCAATGGTAACGTCCGAAACAATAATTTGTTTATTTGTTTCCTTTGTTATGGTTCTCTCAAGGTTATGTGATTGCTTCGTCTCAAAGATGGTGTCATATCCACTTGTTGGAAGTCAACCTAAACAACCAAAGCTAAAGTACATGTGAGTTGTGACCATACCCTCAAACGTTCGCTTATTGAACTAATTAAGTTTACAACGTGAAAGATTGCAAAGAATAATACATGCAATTACTAAGCCTAAAGATTACTTACAAAACCAAAGATCGAAATCTATAATCACTAACTGAATAACTAAATGGAACAACGTAAGGGACTAAGGGTTGAACAAACCTTCCACTAAAACAAACTTTACAAAAAGTCAAAATAAATGACTGTATGATGAAATCAAAAACCAAAAACCATATAATTATAAAAATCACTTGGTCAATATTATAGACAGCTTAGGTGTAGAGTCTTGTTAATTTGCTTTAACGCTCATCATCTTGGATTTCTTAAGTATCAAATCATTGTTTATCACATATCTTAAGCTTGTATACACATACATATAAGAGTGGGTGACTGAGGTCAATCTACTTGGAATCATTCAACATCCAAATCTTGTTAAGTTAGTTGGCTTTTGTGCGGAAGATCCTGAAAATGAAATCTAATGGCTTTTAGTATATGAAGATATGCCTAATAGATGTGTGAAATATCATTTACTACCAAAGTTGAGCTACTGTAAATATGTTTTGATAGAGTGTTAGTGTAGAGTCTTATTTTTTGATAGTGTTAACTTGTATTCAACTTATATTGTTCCTTTATTTGATATTTAGCAGAAATAACCCAAAGAACACTTCACCGAAAACGTGACAGCCCTAAAAGGTCCAATGCTTGTCTATTAGTATTTGGTTTAGAACAGTGTAGTTAAAAAACAATACATGGGTTCAGGTAAAACTGTACCCACTGTTGACTTCTGTAGTTTTCTTTCAAGACATCTTGATCTACCTCAGCTTGTGTTGAATGAAGACGGTGGTGGTAGTGTATGGAAGTAGAAATCTGCTCAAGTGCAACAAAATAATCAAGTTGAAAAATAATGATATAAAAACTAAAATGAAATGAAAAAAAGCAATCTTTAAACCATATATGTTGGGAAGTTGAATTTACTTATTTCCCCAATGCTGCTGAGGCGACCTTTGGTACCTATGACATCGCACATCTGAAATCAGTAATATGTTCAGAAAGATACACTCTTAGTCGCTTACTTTAGATTAATGAAAACACCTCGTACACTATATGTGCATGGTTAAGCAATCAAATTAAATTGGACCAGAAGGTAGTGGATGGCATAATTCGTAGGCTAAAAAATAAAAGATATGATACCCAAATTGTTAAAAATTCAAGGAAGTAGTATTTGAGTGGATCAAGAAGGTTGCAATTTGCGATGGTTTTTCCTGATAGATTAAAACCACAAAATTTTTAGTCGCTTACTTTAGATTAATGAAAACACCTCTTACACTATATGTACATGGTTAAGCAATCAAATTAAATTGGACCTCGTACACTATAAGTAGTATTTGAGTGGATCAAGAAGGTTGCAATTTGCGATGGTTTTTCCTAATAGATTAAAACCACAAAATTTTTGTTATTCAAGTTAATATCTTGAAATTTTGTAATCCTCTCATGGTGCAGAAGGAAGTGAGCTCCGACTTGTTTTAATTGCAAGATAGCTTAACTCTTTTTTTCCTAATTTGATTGATGAATCAAACTGTTAACACTATCCATAAATTTGCTGATTAGGTCAAGTAACTAACGTAGTACATGTGCATTGTTTAGTCAAATATATCATAGTATATAAAGTCTACTCGTATACCAATCGTAAACTAAACCCAACAAACGACTTGATAGTACCCACCTGATTCAAAGGAATGAACACACAGAAGATATTAACAATAGTTTGAGGTATACCATACACATGGAGCGTTCAGCTATTTATGGTTTCAGCCGGGCTTGTATTGACAGCTTATAATGGAGCTGAAAGTATGGAAGTTTATTCTATATGATATAAGTAAACTATAAGCAGAGATCAAATCTTTGTGCAACATATCTATAACTGTACACCAGGCTACGACCGATAGCGCTGTCATTCTCGGGAAACAGTATCTCTTAAGCTGGATGTTTGACTATAGCTTAATAGAAAACCTTGATATCCAATGTCAAACATAATGTAAGGTTTTTAAATAGTTTTCTTTTATTTCCCAATTATATGATTATCCAATGTCTGACTTGAAGTAGACATAATCCAAACGCCCCTATATTATAGGCATTTTAGTATACACGTAAAAGAGTGGAAGAAAACTATTGTACCTTAATATCGTCATCTCCTAGATGCGTCTTCAGGTTCCCCACAAAAGACATCAAATTTTTTTTTATTAGTCTATTAAGATACAAAAAGGTACGTAACGTGAGATTGATTTAGCTGATAAAAAGACCAGCACATTTAGCAACTTAAATTACGCTCGATAGTTGCTTTACTCTTTACTAATAGTCTGTCAGGTGGTTTAATGCTTATCTGTTTGAAGAAGAAGAAATAGTTACCTTCCTTAGGAAAGACATTCCCCAGTACGTGCAGTCTCAAGATGAAACTTTTTCGACATCATATTGTTCCTACATGTACAAATAGGTTTGTTTAAGTTGTGACTATAGACAAACAAACATTAAACAATGTAAGGATGCAATTTTTTCATTAAAACAACATGAACACCAGAAACAAAAGAAATTGAGCTCTGATATAACAATTAAACCAAACACCCTGATATAGCATATTGCCAACTGGATAGAAGGTTCCTTCGATGAATTTTGGGGGGCTCCCCAATCGAGGCTGGTTCATCATTGTTAGCAGGTCCACTAAACTCAGCATCGAACCAAAAGGCAAACACATGGAGTGGAGCTGAAATGGAAGAGGACTAAACTATTAATGAATGCTATTTGTGCCTATATTCCAAATGATATGATGTGGTTCTATATTATTACCAAGAAATATTGAATAAGAACTGCAGTGTTTATTTATTATTTAGTTTTAAAGGTATAATAAGCTCATAAGGGTGTGTTTTAGACCAGTTAAATTTAAATAAAAGTTAGTTAAACATACACGTTTTAGCATTAACATTTCCATTGTGCGACATGTCCATACTAATGTATACATTATGTTCATACATGTACCTGTCTTGTTTGCTAAGCGGGTAGTAATTTTTGTTGCATCGCCATCGTCAAAGTTTCTTCTAATGGGTCACCGACTCTACATTTGCAGATGATAGACTTGCACCTGATATTGACTCGTTGTAGGCTGTGTTTGGGGAGAGAATTGATTTTTGTTGTAGGGTGGTACTGAGGCCTGTAGACTCACTGTACGTTGGTAATGCCAGCCGTGTT
>JANFOE010001087.1:0-277690 GCA_025667525.1 Glebionis coronaria
TATTACGGTGGGAAGTCAGGTAGCGATTGAGTGTGGATCCACATCAGCGACGAAAAAGGAAACGGAATGTGGGCCGGATGATAAAGGAAAGAGAAAAGTGGATGATGTGGATGAGGACGTTAGTGATGAGGAAACCGAGGAAGACGACGACGAGCCGCCATCCAAGAGGCCGTGTGGATCACCACATGCCTAGTTACTTGTTTTGTATTTTCTTTGATCATTGTAATAGAACTGTTTTAGACTTTTTGTATGATGGTATTATGACGAGAAACTCAAGTACTTGAAGTTTTGTGGTGAACGATTGTAGTGGCAATACTTGTCACGATTTTGGTTAATTATCAATACAATCTATGTTACCTTTCATGATCTGTGATATGTCTTAAATTTGATCTTTTTGTGATGTGAATCGATGAATATTAGTAACTCCGTAGTGATGTGTCGTTGTATGTATATTATGTCTGGGAAACTTGATGTGTATACTTACATTGTTTTTCTATTTTCCCTGTCTTGCAGAAAGAGATATTCGATAACACCATGCCTCCAAAGTTGACCGCCGATCGTGTTAACACCATGATTCAGGAAGCTATAGCAAATGCGTTGGAAGCGGACCGAGCCGGGAGAAATCAGGACCAGGGAAGGAACGCGGGGAGACAGCAAGCCCCGAGAGTGTGTACCTATTCTAGCTTTATGAAATGCGGTCCCACGCAGTTCCGTGGAACGGGTGGAGCTTTAGAACTTAGACGATGGTTGGAAAAGGTTGAAAGTACGTTCGAAATCAGCGGTTGTGCAGAAGCGGATAAAGTAAAGTTTGCAGCGGCTACGTTTCTTGATGATGCGTTAAGTTGGTGGAATACCCAGGTAGCTACGGTTGGATTGGCTGTAGCGAATGCAAGGACGTGGAATGCGACAAAAGCTTTGTTGACTAAGAAGTTTTGCCCAGAGGAGGAATTGGGACAATTGGAGGATGAGTTGAGGCATTTGACCTTGAAGAACAACGATATCGCTGCCTACACCAGGAGGTTCAACGAGTTAAGTCTTTTGTGTCCCAATATTTTTGCCAATGATGCCAAGAAAATGAAGCAGTATATTAAGGGTTTATCCAGCAACATCAAAGGTGAAACAACTTCGTCGAAACCTGGAACGTTTGATGAAGCGGTCCAAATGGCTCACGCATTGATGGACGTCAAGCTTCAGGACAAGCAGAACTCCATTGCTGAAGGCAACAAGAGGAAATGGGAAGCGGCACAAAGCAACCAATCCCAAGGCCAGAACCGAGGTGGAAATCGAAACAACCATGGGCCGAATCGAAATCAACAGTTTAATCAGAGAAGGAACGAAGGGATGAGGGCAGTAACGAACCCTAGAGGTGTGAAAGTGAATCCCCATTGTGGTAAGTGCAATTTGTATCATGTTGGAAATTGCCCGCCTGCATGCGGCAAGTGTGGAAAGGCAGGTCATAGGACATCTGGTTGTCGAACGGGAGGAGTAGCCACTGGGGCTAATGCTATCAGGACAAGGGGGTGTTATAGTTGTGGAGAAAGGGGTCATGTGCAAGCGAATTGCCCGAAGGCAGGAAACAAGCGGGGTGGTAACAATGCGGCTGCTGTGTATCAAGTGGGAACGACTGATAAACCACAAGGTCCCAATGTGGTTACCGGTACGTTTTTGCTAGACGCTTGTTATGCTAGTATTTTGTTTGATTCTGGCTCTGACAAGAGTTTTGTAGACGTTAGATTTAGTCGTCATATTGATAGAGAACCGGTGTTGTTAGCAACTAGTTATAACGTTGAATTAGCCGATGGAAAAATTGTTAGTACGAATTCTATACTGAGAGGGTGTACCTTGAAGTTAGGAAATTACGCTTTTAAAATCGACTTGATGCCTATAGAGCTAGGATCGTTTGACGTGATTGTGGGAATGGATTGGCTAATGGCGCACAGTGCTATGATCGTCTGCGGTGAGAGATTGGTTCAGATTCCGTTGAGGAATAAAGTTTTGACGATAAAGGGAGACGAATGCACTTCTCGTTTGAAGGTGATTTCGTGTTTGAAAATGATGAAGTACGTAGAGGGCGGATGCGATGTGTTTTTGGCACAAGTTTCGTGTGATGGTGATTTAGAGGCAAGGATTGAAGAGGTACCAGTTATTTGCGAGTATCCGGATGTTTTTCCAGACGAGTTGCCAGGTTTACCGCCTACCCGTGAGGTCGAGTTTCGAATTGATTTAGTGCCAGGAGCTGCGCCGGTTGCACGTGCACCTTATCGCTTAGCACCATCTGAGTTAAAGGAGTTAGCGGATCAATTGAAGGAATTGATGGACAAGGGATTTATTAGGCCGAGCTCATCACCTTGGGGAGCGCCAGTGTTGTTCGTAAAGAAGAAAGATGGTTCGTTCCGGATGTGTATCGACTATAGGGAACTCAATAAGCTGACGGTTAAGAATCGGTACCCATTGCCGAGGATTGACGATTTATTTGATCAATTGCAAGGTTCCAGCGTATACTCTAAGATCGATTTGAGATCAGGGTATCATCAACTGCGTGTAAGAGAGGAGGACATCCCTGTAACTGCCTTTCGTACGCGGTATGGATACTTTGAATTTCGAGTGATGCCGTTTGGGTTGACGAACGCGCCTGCTGTATTCATGGACCTTATGAATCGCGTGTGCAAGCCGTATCTAGATAAGTTTGTTATTGTGTTTATCGACGATATACTTATTTACTCTAAGAGTAAGGAGGAGCACGAGAAGCACCTGAGAAAGATTTTGGAGTTGTTAAGGAAGGAGAAGCTGTATGCAAAATTCTCTAAGTGTGAGTTTTGGTTGGAATCAGTGCAGTTTCTAGGTCACGTGATTGATAGTAAGGGAGTTCGTGTGGATCCCGCCAAGGTCGAAGCGATCAGGGAATGCTCAGCACCGATGACGCCGACTGAAGTTCGACAATTTCTGGGTTTAGCGGGGTATTATCGAAGGTTTATCGAAGGATTTTCGTTGATTGCAAAACCATTGACGAGGCTTACCGAAAAGAATAGGGTGTATGAATGGGGAAATGAGGAAGAACTTGCTTTCAAGACGCTCAAGGATAAGTTATGTTCCGCACCGATTTTATCATTGCCTGAAGGAACCGAAGACTTCGTAGTGTATTGTGATGCGTCTCGTAAGGGTTATGGAGCAGTGTTAATGCAACGTGAAAAGGTAATAGCTTACGCGTCGAGGCAACTAAGGAAGAATGAGGAGAACTACACGACGCACGATTTGGAATTAGGAGCGGTAGTTTTTGCGTTGAAGTTGTGGAGACACTATCTGTATGGGACGAAGTGTGTTGTATTCACTGACCACAAGAGTTTGCAGCACATTTTAGATCAAAAGGAGTTGAATATGCGACAGAGACGATGGGTTGAACTATTGAGTGATTATGACTGCGAAATTCGCTACCACCCTGGAAAGGCGAATGTTGTAGCGGATGCACTGAGTAGAAAGGAACGGGAGAAACCTTTGAGGGTTAGAGCTTTAGTGATGAGTGAGAGCGTTGACTTGACCGAAACTATACTGAAGGCTCAGGAGAGAGGACTAATGAAAGGGAATGTTGAAGCTGAAAACTTGGGACGAATGTTGAAACCTCTCTTCGTGATTAGGTCAGACGGACTGAGATATTTTGAGAATCGGATTTGGTTACCACTGTGTTCATCTGAAGAAGGAAAGCCTGGAGTTTGAGAATTGGTTATGAATGAGTCGCATAAGTCGAAGTATTCGATACATCCTGGATCGGATAAAATGTATCACGACCTGAAGAAAGTTTATTGGTGGCCGAATATGAAGGCGGATATTGCTCGTTACGTTAGTAAGTGTTTGACTTGCGCGAAGGTTCAGGCAGAACATAAGAAACCATCTGGATTGTTGGTACAACCAGAGATCCCAGAATGGAAATGGGAGAAAATCGCTATGGATTTCGTGACGGGTTTACCTAGGACTCCTAGTGGATGTGATATGATATGGGTGATTGTGGATAGGTTAACGAAATCTGCTCATTTCTTACCTATGAAGAAGACGGATAGCATGGAAAAACTCGCCAGCGTGTACGTGAAGGAGATCGTCTGTAGACATGGAGTGCTGTTATCGATCATTTCGGATCGCGATAGTAGATTTACGTCGGAATTTTGGAAATCGCTTCAACGTGCGATGGGAACTGAACTGAGTTTAAGCACGGCTTATCACCCGGAAACTGACGGCCAGAGTGAACGAACTATTCAAACTATGGAGGACATGCTCCGACCATGCGTGATTGATTTTGGAGGAAGTTGGGAACGCCACTTGCCTCTGGTGGAATTTTCGTACAATAATAGTTATCATGCGAGTATCAAGGCAGCACCGTTCGAAGCATTGTATGGGAGGAAGTGTAGATCGCCAGTGTGTTGGAGTGAAGTAGGGGAAAGTCAATTGACTGGACCCGAAATGGTTTTAGAAACGACAGAGAAGATTGTGCAGATCAAGAACCGACTACTTGCTGCGAGAAGCCGACAGAAGAGTTATGCCGATAACCGAAGGAAACCGTTGGAGTTTGAAGTTGGAGATATGGTTATGCTCAAGGTATCGCCGTGGAAGGGTGTAATTCGCTTTGGGAAGAAAGGAAAGTTGAGTCCGAGGTATATTGGACCGTTTAAGATCGTTGAACGAATTGGACCAGTAGCGTACAAGTTAGAATTGCCGACCGAGCTTCGTGCTATTCACGACACGTTTCACGTATCGAACCTGAAGAAGAGTTTGGCGGATAAGGAATTGGTGATTCCTTTGGACGAGATTCAACTGGACGACAAAATGCACTTTGTGGAAGAACCTGTGGAAATTATGGACCGGGAGGTCAAGCGGTTGAAGCATAGTAGGATTCCTATTGTGAAGGTCCGATGGAATTCTAAGCGTGGACCGGAATACACTTGGGAACGTGAGGACTTTTTCAAGGAAAGGTATCCTCATCTGTTCCAGTAGAACGAAATGTGAGTACAAGAAGAGGCGAGCGCTGGGACGTCGCTCTCTTTAAGGAGGGGTGGATGTGACACCCTAGAATCGAGGTCATTAACGTTACCCTAATTACGCTAATTTTTGAAATTTTTAATAAATTTTAATTTCTATATTTATAAGTATTTTGGTTAAAGCCGATGTTCGAGGTTATAATTTTTACGTTTGACGATTTAAGAAGGACGATGACGATTACGATCCCGAGGGATGCCCAATTTTATATAATTATTGACGATTTATCGATAATGTGATTTTTCGAGAATTTTATTTACGGTTCGTGTTAAGTTGAGTCGGGTGAGTTTTATAGCCTTCCGAGTACATTTAAAGTATCCCAAAAATATTTTGGAGCGTTCGGGAAGATTACCGACTCCCGTAAAATTTTCAAAATTGACTAATGAGTCGAACCCGCAAAGTTTTGAGGACGTTTTCAACTTAAGGCCAAAAGAAACCAAATATTGCAAAATGGTCCCTCCCAATCCACCAAAAAGCCCCAAAAGGACATAAACACAAACACATAGAACATATCACCAAAAATTAAACAACTCTCTCCCTCTCTTGCCCCCATAGCCGACGGACACCCCCAACCCACCAAGAAATCCATCAAAAACTTTTTTTCACTTGATTTTCATAAAAATTAAGGTTAGACCACATCTAATTTGGTCATTCCCTACATTTCTATGTGCTTAAATCCCACATGCACTAACAAAAATTTTCCAAAATTTTTCATGATGATCCAAATTCGTTTTTGTGGCTAAATGTTGTAATGCATGTTAAATTTATGAGTTATGGAAGCATAAACACCAAGAAAACCCACCAAAATCAATTTGGTTGTGGTGATTGGGTCACCCAAACCCCACGGCACAAGGGGTGTTTGGGGAGCCATGGTGGTTGTTGAAATTTGAGCTTAGTCTTGTGTTTGGTTATGTGTTTAAGGATGATTTAAGTAGGTTTAGGTGATTGCATGTTTGAATTCTTTGATTTTTGATTTTGAGATTGGTTGATCAATAGGGGTAGGACTGAAATTTGTTGTTTGGATATGTTTAGGGAGGCTTAGGATGATGCCTAGTGGTGGTTAGAAGGTTTGAAATCGAGTCTAAGCGTGATTTTGGAGTAGCCAAATTTAGGCAGAAACTTTTAGCTCATTTCACAAAAATTATTTTTCTTCCAGGCCTTGAAAGCTAAATGTAGTTGTAGAGGGTCTTCTTGTCTTTAATTTGGTATAAGGTAGAGCCCGTGACTCAAAACGAGCTAAAAGTTATGACGTTTTAAAGATCGAGTACCGGGAGACGAGGACTTTCATAATCCGAATTTATGTAAAGTTTTAGTCAAATCCCGAGGGTCACAAGTATAAATTGGTAAATGGTCAAGGGTCAAAATTTGGTCCCTAACCTGTACAAATGAGTCTATAAGTTGACTTAGGAGTCAAAGAAGTCAAAGGTACTTTTCATATAGGTCAAAGAGGTCAAAATTGGTCGAAGTGCAATTTCAGCCCGTAAAATGTAGTCTTGGAAAAGAGTTGCGTAACGGGTCGTAAAAGTAAAAACTTTTATTGGGCTTAAAAACATGTCATCTACAGGTCTTATAGGATTTTTGAGAATTTTGTCAATTTTTATAAGTGTGGTTAAATAGGGTAAAACAGCCCGTACTTTCGGTAAGTACCGGCGAGAACGAGTAAAAATGGATAGCGTAAGTAATGAGAACGAATGGTATAAAATGAGTGATGCTTGTTGTTTTGTTTTTAGCGTGAGTTATACTTGTCCTAAGTGACTAGTATATATGTATTTTATACAGTACCGTAAGTATTTAAATGAGATTACTCATTACGCGTTATTTGTGATAGGTGTTGATTTAACCGGGCATCCGTTTCATCGTCAGTGAACATCCCTCGAACTACCGACTACTTAATATCTAAGGTGTGAATTTATAGCCTCGCTTATGTTTATTTCAAATTGTTTTACCCGCGAGGGAAATGCATGCTAGTTTTTAAAAGGAACGTATATCATGAATGATTGTTAGACCCGCAAGTTGCCTTAGAAATTGTGTTGAGTACCAAAGTTGCAAAAGTCCCTAAAATCATGAACTATTAACTATTGTCCTGCCCTCAAGTAGGGGGAAATAGCCGCTTATGCAATTTGTAGTACTACGGGGTTAACGACCCAATGCTAGCCGAGAAGCTGTACTTTTAGTAAGTTCTGCGGTAGATTATTTTGTATGAGAAATAAGGTATAATTGCAACTGATGCCTTTAGAAGGGGCACTGGTTTCATCTGAATCACGCCGGTATTTATTACGCGGGTGATTGAGTTAACGGATTAGTGTCATGAGCTTAAATACAATTGTCAGTATCCTGATTATAGATTGTTTGATCGACAAGTCTATAAATGATCACGAATGGTTTTTATTTTATATACATTCAAATGGATTGTAAAACCTATGAATTCCACTCAACGTTTTCGTTGACCAAAATTTTGGCATGTGTTTCAGGTAACCGCTGAAGTGTAGAATGGAGCATGCATGGGATGGATGTTGTGTGTATGGCTTGGAGTCCGCTAGTTTTTCCTCCTTTTTTTTCTACTTAAACATTTTTAAGTTTAATGTCATGTTGTTGTAGAACTGAAATTCTTGGGTTGAGATTCATGGGGACCGAAACGCTAAACTCTGTGGTACCAATTTGGGGTTGGAAAAACCGTGGACATGTATCATCTAACAATTTTAAATTAAAGTTTTAAGTTGACGTCTTTTTAGCGTCGTTTGATATATCTTGTGTGCCATGAATACTGAGTAGCACCCATTGTTGTAGTTCCGCTGCGCATAGCAATTGTGGGGGTGTTACACTTAACATCAGGCAATGTTTCTCTAGAGAGAATAGAGCTTCTAATATTCATATAAGAATCATCCAACCCCATCAAGAATTGCATAAGCCTTAACAACTAATTATGTTTTTTTAAATTCACCAGAAGCAGAACACACACTTAGGCAACTCAATCATAGCATCATATTGTTTCCAATAAGCATTCAATTTATGGTAATAATCAGACAAATTATACCCATTTTGCTTAAGTATTAATCTTATGATGAAGATTGAATATAACAGATCCATCAACTTTATGGTAAGTTTCTTTAAGTTCATTTCAAACATTCTTAGCTCTTTTTGAAAAAATTTGACAAAGAAATAATTCCTCAGATATAGAATTTAAAATCTACCCAAGAACCAAAACATTAACTCTATCCCATTGTTTTCCCAAAATTTTATCAGTTATGGACCTTTTACAAGACCCATCAATAAAACCAATCTTGTTTTCTCCTTCCAAAGCCAATAGTCAACACAATAGTATCATTATGGTGTAAATGTAAATGGTCACTCAAGTCCAATTTACTAATGAATGTGACTAGATCAGTCACACTCAAAGTATCATCATCACCATGTGCAGACTCCTCATGGTCAGACATGGTGAAGGGTCACAAGGGTTAGAAAACAACTCACAACACTGCCAACAAAGTTCCCAGGCTTTCAAACCACTCAAGGGTGGTAGGTCAAGGGCAAGCAATGAGTGAGGATCCAAAAATATAAGGTCAAAAAGTAAAACAACCAAACCCAATAAAAGAACAATAAACAAATAAGCAAATAGACCAGATAGAAATCAAAAAATAGAGAGATGAGAGGTGTTACAGTGAGACCCAAAAATCAAGCACAGTCGATCTGATATTTCTAGATTCACTTAGTCTAGAAGATATCATAACCTCCAAGTGACAAACCCTAAATTTTCCTTCTTGGGAAAAAATTAGGGAAAATCAATAATGCCAACAGATCTGCCACAAAAGTAACCTAATAATACCAAGAAACCTCAAGAACTGATCACAAACATCAAACCCTAAATTTTGTAAAAAATTAGGGATTCACCACTTATGAGAGTGAGAATGCCACAAGAGTCCCAAATGTACCACCAATAAGTCACTGAAACCTTTAAATCAAAAGATCCCCGAAAAAAAGTCAAACCCTAAAATTTTTCAAAAAATTAGGGTTTTGTAAATCGAGAGAGTATAACGCTATTTCAATAGCAGATTCAAAGGAAAAACAACTTTAAAAGCCAGTTTCAAAAAAGTATCAAAAGAGAAGGATTTTATCAAAAAACTTTTCAAAATAACAGAGTCAGATTCGTAAACCAGTCTCTGATACCATGTAGAAAAACAAGATATGATGATTCAAAACACTTTTATTAACATCAAACATATCAAACTAAAGAGAGAGTTTATAAAAAGAAAGAATCCACCACATATTAAACTAGTGTAGATCTATTATCTATCTTGATAATAGTCTTACAAAGTTAAACAAGAAATACAGATGAATGAACAATGATGGAAAGAGTAGAGATGATACACCATGACGGCTCTCACACACACATAAAACTCTCAACCCTAACTGTGAAAGAGTTAGGGTAATATACTATCAAAACAAGAAACGGTCATAAACCCATGGCCTGGGGCCTTCATTCTTCCAAAGCCTACCAAGCAGCCCATAATCCAGAGTCCATGAGTCAACATTCTATAGTTGTCAAAAATAGTCCCTACACTTACATAAAAAACATAATAAGTCCCTCAACATTAAGATATCAGATTATAAGGTTAATTTTAACATACCCATTGAGTTTTAAAATGGATCTAGATCTGACCCATGTTCCAACAAATTCAAATATTATGAGTGACCCTAGTATAGGGTTACTTTAATACTGTATCTTATTCACTCCCTTGGGGACTTAAGTTTATTCGGATTCTCATTGCATAATATGAGACATGCATTAGATGTACCTGAGTCTCCTTTTCAATCAACACCAATTGTAGTAGTTGCAAACGAGCTTTATAAGGTGGCCAAACTCTCATGGTTTAAGTGACAATGGTTAAGGTCAAATTAAAAGAGTAGATAATAATGCTACATAAGTAGCCGTCAGCCATCATCTTTGTGCTTCATAGTATTAGTATGCATTATTCATGGATTATTTTCCACTAAAAAGCTAATATCTTATGATCACTTTATATTTGCCTCACATAACATATGAAATATTACGACATTGTGTACATTAATTTCATTAATGTAAATATATATATATATATATATATATATATATATATATATATATATATATATATATATATATATATATATATATATATATATATATATATATATATATATATATATATATATATATATATATGTGTGTTTATTATTAGATACACCACTTAATAAAAATTTAATAGAAATACAATATTAAAACTTTAGACAAAAATTTGTGTGTGCACAAGTATTAAAAGAAGTAAATACTAAACATAATTAATAAAGCTAACAAACAAATGTTCGAGTACTTTGTCAAAATGCACATTCAATATTATTTAATACCAAACTAACCAAAGTACAAAACCATAAATGGTAAATTATATGAAATAACCATTTCAAAAAGAAGTGACTTATTCTTTTCCACCATGTCATTGACAAGTCACATTATATCAGAAAGATAATTCACAAGTTCAACTATTCACATGACACCTACAAACATATGGTTATCTATTTGGAAGCCTCCTAGTTACTATTACCAATAGAAATCATACTAAAAATGTGAAATCATTGATTATTGATGTGAAAACAAAGAGGTGATGACAAGTTCCACCAATTTATGCACAAATTTTTCGGTTCTCTAAGATATTTTTAAAACATGTGAGTGAATTTGTTATATATTACGATCCTACACCAACAAATTTGCTAAACCTTGAATTGTTACATGATAAAAGAAGCTCAAATCCTTGGCCTCTCATTATCTGAAGCAAGATACTCATGTGAAACTCTCCTTGGCCTCGTACCTCCAAACCCTCCTTGAAGGTTGGATTTCTGCCCTATACAGTGACGAGATGGTCAAAAAGTTGAGCAATGGTCACATATGTGAATATATGTTAAAAAGTTGTTCATTTATACTTAAAAACATAACAAATATTTCTCTTACCCTTGTATCATCCCGTCCAGTAAGTGGAGAATTCTGGACGGAGATAAGAATTAAATAATCGGGTTCATCCAAGACCAGAGTGTCAAGAGGTCTCATCACCTCGACATGTGTAAGAGTGTCACCGGGACGCACCTTCTTTAACCCTTCAAGAGTGAGGGATATCATATCCCTAACAAAACCTTTATCCACTTCAACGGTATCTAAACTTATGGTTTTCATGATACTTAAAACTTATAATACTTTGAAAATTAAAACTTGACTTGTAAAGCCCTTTTACCCAAAAAGAAAAGTTTTAATTTGCAAATTATTTTACGTTTTAAGTATAATAAAAACCGTAAGGTTAGATACCCTTGAAGGGGATAAAGGTTATGTTGGGGATATGATATCCCTCGCTCTTAGAGGGTTAGAGAATGCGTGTTCCGGTGACACTATTTCACAGTCGAGGTGATGAGACCTCTTCACAACCTGGTCTTAGATGAATCCGATTATTTGATTTTTATCTCCGTCAATGATTCTCCACTTTGTGGCCCGGGATGGTATAAGGGTAAGAGATATATTTATTATATTTTGCTAAAGTATTATGAACAAATGTATATGAAATGAACAACTTTTTAACATATATTCACATATGTGCAGGTGACCATTGTTCATCTTCTTGACCATCTCGTCGTCGTAGAGGGCATAAATCTAGCCTTCAAAGTCATAAGGGAAGGTTTGGATGTACGAGGCCAAGGAGAGTTTCACGTGAGTATCTTGCTTCAGATAATAGAGGCCAAGGATTTGAGATTCTTTTCCCACGTAACAATTCAACATTAACAAATTTGTTAGTGTAAGATCGTAATAACAAATTCACTCACATGTTTTAAAAATATCTTATAGAACCGGAAAATTTGTGCATAAATTGGTGGAACCTGTCGTCACCTCTTTGTTAGACATCAATATCATTTACATTAACGGTTTCACATTTCTAGTATGATTACTATCGGTAATAATAACTAGGAGGTTTCCAAATAGATAACCATATGTTTGTAGGTGTCATGTGGATAGTTGAACTTGTGAATTATCTTTCTGAACTAATGTGACTTGTCAATGACATGCTGAAAAAGAATAAGTCACTACTTTTTCAAATGGTTATTTCATATAATTTCGCATTTATCGTTTACTTTGGTTAGTTTAATTTTCGTCGGGATGTTATGTTTTATTTGTGTAACGATTAACGGTTTGTGAGATATTTG
This sequence comes from Glebionis coronaria, assembly GCA_025667525.1. Taxonomy (NCBI): domain Eukaryota; kingdom Viridiplantae; phylum Streptophyta; class Magnoliopsida; order Asterales; family Asteraceae; genus Glebionis; species Glebionis coronaria. The sequence continues at coordinate 12,238 of JANFOE010001087.1, forward strand.
AGATTGGTTGATTGGGTATATAACTAAATCAACTTTTGTCATATTTCCCACACTTAGAGAGCCAATAAACACATATTTTTTTTACTTAGGCTTATAAACTTTAAAGTTAGTGAGCTTATATAACCCATAAGCTAAAAGTTTAACAAAATCATAAGCCTAAAAAGTAAGCTTATTAACTCTTTAACTTTCAAATATACAAGTACATAGTAGATACAAATAATCCTTGAAGGCCTGAAATTTAAACAAGCAACTCCTACTAAACAAGCAAACTCGGTTAGTCTAGCCTAAATCAAAATCCTTTAAGAAAAAAAAAAGTAATTGGGCGTACCTGTGAGGAGTCAGCTTTGTCTTATGAAGAGAATCTAAACCACGTACAAAATGGTATTAATAAAAAACTAAGTTATATGTGATGAATCTAACGCAGCGGGTAAGGTGTAAACTGATTTTATTTTTATTTTTTTAACATTTACATATGTTGATGGAATGAGATGAATTATAAGAGCAGTAGGTAGAAGAAAAACACTCATGTGTTTGCTAGTGCTTGTGGTTAGGAAGGATGGCTCATATTTAATGTTCACATCTACGAGAAGTTAAATGCGTCAAAGAAACTTGCAAACTCCCAAATTCACTCTTGGTCCCAAAGTGGGCTACCTTTAGTTTGTCACTCTATTTTAATTTTTTAGAAGCCGGTTGACTCGGTCGGTCGACCGGTTGACTCGATTCTGATAAAAGCATGTAAATTCGATTAGACTTACCGGGTTTAGGGAGATATGGGTCAATTAGTTCTCGAGTTTCAACCGAGTTTTGATTTTTCGTTTTTTTGCATATAACTAATGTGAATTATGCTTTGTTTTATCTCGAATTAAGTCTGGATTTTGATTAAGAAGGGCGACTATACTTAAAACAAATCAATGATAAAAGGAAGCCAATGTAAAAATTAGGAGTTTTTAACCGAGTAATGGTTTTTAAAAAACTTATTTACCATTATGTAGTAGCTTAAAAAATATTAACCAGTCTATAGTATGTTAGTTCATCTTAATACATCAATCTAATAATTCCACTCCTAGAATGTCATCGTAAGATATCCATTTAAATCATGCTATATGTATTAGTTCGCATCATCGAACTGAGTTAATATCTTTGATCAATTGTGATAGTTATAAAATCTCAACCAAGCTCCTTTATGATTTGTACTTAAAATAATTTTATTCGTATGGCTTTTTTTTATTGTATTTTAGTTATTTCAAAAACTCGTTATTTATAAGAGGGTCATATATAAATGTTGTTTTGTCGTTTATCTTTATTTTATTAGTCTGGCCTCATCTAGTAATCGCCCTCGAGTTCAAGCTTTATATATGAACCATAGTTTAGGCTTGTGAGGTCAAATGGGCGCGGGCTAAACGGGCGGTTTAAATGGGCGCAAGATAAAACGGCAAAAAGACATATAAAAACGTAAAGTTAAAAAATAATAATACGTTTGAAAGCCGGAGATAAAAAATTTAATACAAAACATCAGTCTAATTACTATTTTACATATACGCTCATTAAGACCATTTGGTTTCTTAATATGCGCATGTTTAGCCCATCAATAATAAAGAATAGGCAAAAAGTGTCCAATTCTTTTTTTGAAATGTATGAAAAAGTGCTCATATTATTAAAATGAGCAAGATTTGCCACATTTACGTAATGTGCAAGAATTATGGTTTATAATTAAAATCAATAGATAGAGAAATTATTAACTAACTCGTTTAGTAAAAAAAACCATTCAACTAAAGTTGATAAAATTATGAAGAGGGGATGCATGAATGCATGATATGTAATTCGTAGTAGATAGGAAACACAATAAAATAAGAAATACTTTTTAAAGCACTATATAATGGTAATTAAGTTTTTAAAACACTATTATTTAGTTAAAAACTCTAAAAATTAGTAACAATGACTTAAATGATGATTTAACATCCATTAATCTATTTACTAACTCCATCCCCTTGTTCTAGCTAAGGTCCCTCAAGATTAATCTTCATGTTGCACGTAATGATTTATATTTTTCATCCTTGAGTATGACACTTGACTTGCTCACGACAGATATTTTGTCTTTTCAGGCAAAACCCAATTACACCAATTCCTTTTTTACACCATTACTAATTCTGAATAATGTAAATACTAGTGTTTTCGTCTTTTAGTTTGTGTTACTTAATGCTTTGTTTTGTTTTTGAGTTGTTCATTTTTATAGTTTTATTTTGTTTTCTTTTGTCAATTTGATTCACACTTTGTTAATAAGAAAAAATTATAGTTTTTGACTCTATATTTTTTTTATTGATTATAAATTATCAAAATTCATTTTTTACTCTGTTTTTTATTTGCAGTTTCATAATATTAAAAAATAAATAAAATAAAGTTAGAGAAGATATTGCTGACACTTTATTAGAAACCAATAACCAATTCCACGTAAAAACTCACATATATTTTTATGTGCACATCAAACCTACCAAAGGTACCAAATCATTAAATGACGATTTAAGTGATATTATATTATCATGAGAAAAGAATAACTTAAACTTTTTGAGTATGGTTGTGTTTGACAACAAGTTTTTTGAAACGTTGGTTTGTAGTTGGATTTAAAAGTTTGTTTGGAGAAAGAGTAATAAGAGTTTAAATATCTTACAATTGCTCCTATTTAAAATACTTGATACAGAAGCATTTCATAAATTGCTCCAAGCAGTTTTCTTTAAAATTACATATATAACATTTTTTAGTTTTTTAATAACTTTGTTATTTCCTTCATTAGTTTATGCTTTTTTTAATTTCATAGTTTATTATTACGGCTACTACCACGTTCATCAAACACTTTTTTAACAAAAAGTTACTACCTACTAATCCTACTAAGTATTAACTGCTACTGCTTCTGCTTCTATTCTACAACTGTTTATTGCTACGTATCGCCAAACATACCCCATGTCGGTCACTAGTTATATTACTATGGTGAGTGTTAGTTAAAAAAATAAAGACAAGTCATGAAATAATGGACAATGAGGTACTTCTTTCGTCTCAAAATTGTTGGTCACAAATACAAACATACGGTTCGAGGAAAACAATATCATTATAGCTTCTTTTACATAATTTTTTTAGAAAGACAGTTTTAATATTAACTAATTAATTAAAATCTTATTTATTATTTGTAATAAAAATTTCAAGTGTAATAATAACTTCAAGTGAGGTAGTATGGTACATTCGTATTAAATTCTCTATCTATTTTTAAAGTTGACAATTGTTTGAAAAAAACCTAAAATAAAATAGCGGACATTAATTTTAACACGACATCAGTATCTTTTTTCTAGACTAATGTTTAGTATAATCCCTAAATAAATGTTAGGGTGCGTGTATATCTTCTCAGGAATAAAGGTTGGTGATTCTCTCACCATATTTCACCTTTTTTACGCGGATGATGCGGTGTTCATTGACGAGCAGTCTAATGATAATTTACGGGTTTGGGACTTTAAATGGGATGGGATTTTTCGCGTAAAAAATGGTCGTAACCTTCTGGATGAATTCTTCCTTCCTAAAGTGCATGTTGCTATGAGATGGATTAAGTCTGTTCCCATCAAGATTAATGTGTTTGCTTGAAAACTTCATCTTGATCGTATTCCCACTCAATTGAACTTAGTCCGAAGGGGAGTTCAGATTTCTTCTTCCTATGTCCGATTTATGGTGTTGAGCAAAAAGAGACTTCACATCTTTCTTCATTAGTGGTGTGGCTAGTGACATTTCTCGGCTCATTTGTCGTTGGTAGAATGTGACATGGACTCCTGTTGGCTCATATGTGGATTGTCGATTGTCTTGCTTGGTTCAATTCTCTAAGGTTGGGTTTTAAACTTAAAGGATTTTTGGAAGGTGTTTTCTATGTTGCTTGGTGGAGTTTATGAAATTTTCGTAATCAATTGCTCTTTGCGGCTCAGAAACATCATAGGGATGTTCTTTTCGATGATATTGTTACTCATTCTTTTACTTGGAGTATAGCTAGAAGTAATTTTACGTTTAGTTGGTATAGTTGGTTTAACATCCGATTTCTTTGTAATCTTGTTCTAGCTCCTCTCTAATTTGTTTTAATAAAAATTGCCATTAGAGAATATAGCGATCAAATGACCTGCATGGTCGAAAGTGTACTTTTGTAGGTGAAGCAAACTAGTAAAAAAAGAGACTAAACTGGTCTTAAAAATATTTATTAAAATGTTTTATTTTTCATTTTTAAGCTGATTATTGTAATCAAAACCTCTTACAAGCATTGTATATTTTTTTTCACATTTGTTAGCTAATAATGGTTGGAAAGAAATGAATGCTTTTTAATCATTAAATGCATTTTCAATTAATATGAAGGAATGGAAGAGGATGGGAAAGGAAGAGGAAAGAAAAAGATCATATGGGGAAGAAAGAAAGTATACTGATTCATGTTCTTAAGTTCATGTTTTTAGTGAGTAAGAGAGGAAAGGAAACTTAAGATAATTATTAAATTATCCTAAAAAAACTTCCATTTTTTTGTTGAAGTTAACTGCATTATAATTACTGACAATTACAAGTATTTATGTACTCAACTTGTGTGGTGTTCTTATCACTTTTTGTACTCTCTATAGCTCATTGATTTAAAATCATCAAATATTTTATTCGATAATGTAATTTATGGTGATTTAAAATCATCAAATATATGATTGGATATGCAATTTACGGTGATTTAAAATCATCAAATATATTATTGGATAATGACTTCAACATAAAACTCATGGTTTGATGTATTTAAAAATCAGATGCAAGTCAAGCAAGTGCTATAATTCTTTAATATCCAAGCTCATGATGTATTTGCATAAATCTTTATAACGACAAAAATTGCCATAACAAACTTTATAAAAAAGATGATCAATCAATTTGACCAAAGAACAAAATTCAAACACCTATTTTATAAACTGCTCGTTCTAGTGGTTATTGGTGTGGTGTTGTGGACTGTGAGAACTGAGAACAGAGTTGGATTTATAGAACATGGAGGCACAATAAGGATATAAATGTAATTTAATAAACTTCCCATCCTTTTCTTTCCTGATCATCCCAATTTTGGGCGGATCATATCTGTATCAAAAAGCTCATGTCTTCCATTCCTTTCCTCTTCCCATCCTCTCTCTTTCCCTCTTAAAATAAACTTAAGAACATAAATATTTATGATTTCCTTTCCCAACCCTTCCCTTTCTTTTAAAAAAGAAACTCGAGAACAGAGTGTAAGTGTTGTGTAAGATATCAATAACTATTGCGTCTGTTTTGTAGTAAATGTGAACAATCTTCCAAGTAAAATTAGGTTTTCAAATGTAGAAATCATCATAAATTAAAGCTTTGAACTTCCTCTTTGGGCCCAAGATGTTTGCGTGTCGAACTTAAAAACCATTTGGTGGGACATCACGTAAAAAAACCTATACACCTTTACTCATTTTTGTACTAGTACTCATAGAGGTGCCTCTTTGTGGTTAAATTTTTGCAAATCGTGTTGTCAAATCTTGTGGTCGTATGTATGATAAGTTATACACCTAGGCTACTATCAAATTCATTGTTTGTGAAATCTTTTGTGAGTAGGTGACATCAATGTTTTAAAACTTGGGTCAATTCGGCCGGTTCAACTAGTCGACTTGGTCAGTTCAATCGGTTGACCTAGTCAGTTCAACTGGTTAACTCGGCCGGTTTAATCAATTGTATCAGTTCCCGCTAGAAAAACGAGTCAAACTAATTCGGGTCTTATATTTTAGAAAGCCAGGTTAAGCCAGTTCGTGAGAGTCAGTAGTGTTTGTCAAGTCTTTTGTGAGTAGGTGACCTTTCATCTTTGTTTTTTGTTCCACATGTATCTATAGTAGCGTACTCGCACATAGTAATTTATTTTTATTTATATTCCGCGTTTTTTGACAGTTTAATTCTTTGACCCGTCAAATTTTATGGAGTAATTTTTATTTCGTATTTTCCGTTTCACAACTTTATAACAAGAACAAATTATAATAAATAAATAAAAAGTTTTAAAGATAATAATAATAATAATATAAAAAAAATATAAAAAAATAAAAAAAATAAAAAAATAAAAAATAAATAATAATAATAATAATAATAATAATAATAATATTTTACTATTAAAAAAATAATAATAATAAAAAATATGAAAAATAATAATAATAATAATAATAATAATAATAATAATATTTTACTATTAAAATAATAATAATAATAATAATAATAATAATAATAATAATAATAATAATAATAATAATAATAATAAAGTTCGTTTCTAGACTTGGTTTTTGTATCCAGAAAGGGGTGGGAAAGCAACTTGTTTATCGACTCTCTTTCAATTTTGTGTGGTTAACAAATAAAGTTCGTTTTAAAAAAAAAACAATAATAATAATAAGAGGGTATCTACAACATTTTGAGAGGGGTGTTAAAGAATGCATTTTATTGTGTTCTTTTCAGTTTTGACTAGTCCTAAATTAATGAATGACTGAATGACATAATGTTACAAGAATAGTGTTGAAATGCCTTTTACTACATGCAACACATAACTAATGTAAAAATAATTCCTACAAATATCTTCACAAGATTACAAGGGATAATTATCTCCAAATGTACTTAACTTGTTATATTTTTAAGTATTATGTAGTCGAATCTTTTTGATACTACATATTTTTTTTATCAAAACATTATATTTCGGTTTTAGTGGGTGTTTGGATGTGCTTATTGAAAACAAATTATTTATTTTAAAAACTCAATTTTGAAAAATCATCATTTTGAAAACTACATTTTGAAAAATAGTGTTTGGATTTGATTATCAAGTTTGAAATCGCAATAATCAAATAATCATTTTTTTGAGTGTTTCGCAAATTTGATTATTTGATAATAAACTCCATTTTGAAAGTTTATTTTTCTAAAACTCCATTTTGAAAATGAAATAAATAGCTCCCCACTAACTTTTCAAAACTCCATTTTGGAAGCTTCTAAACGTAAATAATCACTTATCTCCATTTATTACTCAAACACTTTTTTTTAAATTATTTCAGTTTCAAATCGAGATTCGAAGATAATTTACTCCTAACCGCACATCTAAACACCCCCTTATGTGATGTTTTGTGATCGTGTTTTATCCTCACGTTATTAAGTAACTTATCAACAAGGAAGTGGTAAATTGGTCATTACGTATATCAACAAAAAATACATTCATAGGTGTAAAATCGAAAGTTTGAATATACTATTTCAAAAAATAAAATTGACTATATAACACTCTAGAAAATATCAAATTAAATATAATAGATTTTCAAGTAATTATCCGAAAAAACAACTACTCATTTCATGCAAAATCATTGTGTCACGACAAAAACAAAGTTTAAGAAAAACGCAATTACTACTTTTTTTTTCTTTTTTTTTTAGAATGACAATTTTGTATTTAAATAACTAATTATTGTTTTCTTTTAAATTGGTTAATACAATATTAAGTACCGGTATTATGTGAAACTATATTAAATTTCTCAAACTCTTAATTTGAAACATTAAAAAACGTAAAATAATTTTAGATGTAGGGAGTACAAAATTCAAAACCAAATAATTGAGTGGAAAAACAAAAACATAACAAAAACCAAATCATTTCAAATTTCAAAAATGGGCTCACAAAGAAAAAAATGCCCGGGAACCCAAATACCCCAAAAATCAAGATCCCGCCAAAATCAAACCCCTTCAAAAAATTTCAAGATCCCGCCCAAAACTCACCCCTTTATAAAAACCCACTCATCTCATTCTCATATCTCACACACTAATCCCTAATTTTATCAATTCACTGGGTACGTTAATTTAGTTAAAATCATTGTTATTACTTGTTGTAGACATAGATTAGTTACGTTCTAATTGATGCAATTAGTTCTTAAATTGTTAATGTTATGTTGATAATAGGTTAAGTTTGACTAACAAAAATAGTTTTCTATATTTTCAGATTTAAGCTAGTCTTTGTTCCAGCTTATGTATCCGGCGCATGACTTATTTGGTTTTGGGTTTAAATTTCCTATTTGTTCCTTAGCTTATTTTGAAGCTTTTCGGCTTATATACATAAATATATATGACGGAAAGTTTAAAAGATAAGCCACGAGCTTCAAAACCAAAATAAGTTATTATAAGCCGCGGAAACTAATTTAACACCATGCACAAGCTCACTATATGCATGGTTTGCGTCGTATAAGTATATAAGTGTATAAGTGGTATTATTGAATTATTAAAACGCGTATTTATTGTAGATGTTGTTTTTTATGCAGATCGATCATCGTGATATTTCTCTAGCCCGTTATCTACGTGCAACAACCCGACGCTTCATTCACACTAGCGCAGCAAGCTACTCATCACCCCAAATAATAAGAAACGTTGATGTTATTGGGTCCCATAAGAATGGGAAAACCTTCATGATCGAAGCTTTGTCTAATCACGCATGTCGTAACAAAACTTCGATCATGAAGGTTTTCCCTTGCTTCTGGGGACCCCATAACGGCAATGTTTCTTATTCTTTGGGGTGATGAGTAACTTGTTGCGCTAGTGTGAATGAAACGTCACGTTGTTGCACGTAGAGAACGGGCTAGAAAATGAAACATCATGATGATCGATCTGCATCGAAAACAACATATACAATAAACACGCATTTTAATGATTGAATAATACCACTTATATACTTATACAACAAAAACCATACATATAGTGAGTTTGTGCATGGTGTTAAATTAGTTTCTGTGGCTAATATAGCCGGCTTATAATAACTTATTTTGGTTTTGAAGCTCGTGGCTTATCTTTTAAACTTTCTGTCATATGCATTTAAGTTATATAAGCCGAAAAGCTTCAAAATAATAAGCTAAGGAACAAATATGAAATTTAAGCCCAAAACCAAATAAGTCATGCGCGAGATATATAGGCTGAAACAAAGAGCTTAAATATGAAGATATCAAACACTATTTTTGTTGGTTGTGCTAAAGATGTTTATGAACCTATAACAAAGACCAGCTTAGTTTTGATGAATTTAGTTCTTCTAGTTGATGGATTTTGTAGTTATTGTTGTTATTTTTGGCTCTGGTTTAATGAGCTCAACTTTCAACTGGTTTATGTGATATTGATAAGTTTTTATCCGTATACAGTATTATTAAACATTGATATGTTTTTTGCACTTTCCATAATTTGAGCTTTGATGATTACAGGCAATTGCCACTCCACGGTCTGTGTTAACACTTGTGAGCTAGCCTACTTTCATAAACCCGATTTGACCTCACAAAATATGTCTCATATACTCTATTTTTAAGCAAATTTATTTTGCCAATCTTGTTATACACAAATAACCCATAAATCATAGTATTTTTATCCATTATTTTTTCTATCTTGTGTTAACTTCAAAATTCATTTCATGTTTTATTAAAAATTTGGTGTTTTGTTAAACGATATTCATTTCCTATGTTGCACGGAAACGCCCCTCGGGTGCCGTGCCCGTCCCGGAAACGTTTCGGAAACGGGAAACGCCTGGAAACGCGGCGGAAACGTTTCCTCAAAAAGGGAAACGTTTCCTGAAGATGGGAAACGCCGAGGCTCTAGCAGAAACGCGAAAGGAAACGTTTCTTGGGCTTTTAACACGTTTATGGGCTAGTTTTTGGGCCATGAAACATTTTTTGGTCCATTTATATTGTATGAACATATGGTAGGTCCCCATATCTTCTACAAACCTTGAAAAATTGATTATCGGTATTTGTTTAATGTTAAGTATATGTTATGTCTCACTATCGGTATTTATTTTTTCTTGCTTTATCGGTTAAAGATTCATGTTTATCTAATTTATTAATAATATTTATAAAATACAAAAACGTTTCTAGCCGTACCCGTTTCATGGATTTTGGGACATTGGCGTTTTTAAGTACCCGTACCCGTCCCCGTCCCCGTTTCCGTATCTGTCTCCGTGCAACATAGTTCATTTCTAATTATGCAGATGACACATCAAGAAGCTCTCGCGTATGCTGCTTATGATGTTGCGGTCGAGGTTAGTTAAACAGTCTTCTAAACTATTTGTATTGGTCAAATTAAAACATGAATTTGAGCACACTTCAGATTCAAACTGAAAATTTTGAATTCCAGAATTGTTTTTTTCTTCTTCTTTCAATTAAGTTTACAGATGAGTAGCCCTAAGTGCATAAACGATTGATTTAGTAGTGAAAGAGTTAGTTAGTAACAGTGGCTAAGGCCTTTTAAAACAAGCCATTTTTCTTTTGCTATAGGTGGTGTATTAGTATATAAAATGATCTGTAACATCTTGACATGCACGTATCTCATATTATCCGCCTAAGAAAGAAGAAGGTGCATAATACAAGAATTTTCAAGCAATAGGATATATAGCCAAGTTTTATCCTTTCTTGATTGATTGGAACTTGGTCTAGTATTTGCAAAAGTCCGCATATTTTCAGTTCCTTTTAATGATTGGATGTCGCAGTTTTAACATCTAAATGATGCCCATTATACCTGTTTTAAGTTATGATTTTGATTATTAATGTATGTATGTGTAATCCTGAAGATGTAATCTACTCATTGAAGCTTATCTTTGTGCTAAATGATTGATCATCATAAATACACGATAAGCAATGTATGTACTTGGATGCATGGATATTTGTGTGCATAAGCACGTGTGTGTTTGGCGTTGTCCGGAATAATTTGTGTTGGATTATGGATTTATGGTAACAGCGCGAAATCTGAACTTTGCAGCTACTTATCAAGTTTTTGCGGCTCAACTTTTGTGTGATTGTGAAAAACTGAACTTTATATATAACCTTTGTGGCATGGGTAGTCTTAGACAGTTGCAAATATTTTGGATAGCATTAAGGACTAGTTTACATTCAAATCTTGAATGTGTAATGTTTGGTATTAAACAACAATTTATAAGGTTCAGTCACATCTAGCATTTCCAGTTTGAGCTTCATAATTAAACTAACAAATATTTTAGTGTCGCTACCAACAGATTGTCATGACCTGTACCCATATTTTCCGGTACCAACTTTCCTGAAGAAAGCTATGAATACAACCTGAATCTTTGTGGAGTATCATTGCCCTCATGCAATAATGAAGACTGATATATAATTGAAACTTTTATTTTTAAATTCTTTAGTATTGTGTTTATGTTCTTATGGTGGCCTAGAGTGTGTAAAAGCAACATGATCTATTATCGTATTTCAATCAAAGAAATAAAGGGACTCAAGCATCGCCTGACTCAAGGAATCGGTGCAGCAGAAATTAGCAGCGTGGAAAGGAAGGTGAAATCATATCATATAAAGGGACTCTAGCATCGCCTGACTCAAGGAATCGCCTGACTCAAGGAAATGGTTTACCCTCATACACTTCTAACCCATCCCAATATATTATAGTCATATTTTGACACACAGGTAAGAGGGTCCATGAATTTGAGAGCTATGAGAGGGAGAAGAAATTTCTGGCATACAAATATATGAATAACAGGAACCTTCATCATTGGTTACATAGTAAGCCACGGCTAAGAAGATGGATTGGTCTTTAAAGTTTAAGATTGGATGGCTGCATCACAATAACATCGGCTGCAACCCATAAAAAAATTAAGAACCGAACCCAGAAATATGTACACAAGTCTTGTCTTTTACTACTACTTTATCTCTATATATATAGAGATGAACAAACTTAGGTTGTTAACAAGCACACGACTGATATGTTCAGGTTTGTTGTGTGATGCAATTGGATAATGGTGAATGAAGCATACATCTGCCTTAATTCATCCAAACAAGCAATTGATCGACGAAATAAAACTTGGGCAGATTTGCACCTAGAAAACCAAGTAACGCGTAAAAGCAAAACCAAAGTGGGATTCTGGATCACATGCTCACAATACATTTGTACCCATAAAAAAATTAAACCAGATAAGCCCCTTAATAATTGAAATTATAAGATTAACCAGTAGAATAATAAACCCTAATCCCAATACAACAAAACATAAACATAATAATAATTATAATAAACCTTCTATAGAAAATCATCCATCCTGGTTAGCCGAATACAACAAAAGATAAACCTAGTACGAAAATCATCCATCCTGATTCACATAATACTTTACAAAAGCTAACAATCAGGCAACTGGAAGTAGAAGTTGACCATGAGCGATCTTGTGCAACAAGTCTTTGGGAGAGGTGGCATCAACAGTGCAGCCAAGGCTGAGACATGTCCCTAAAATCTCCTTGACAGTGCCAGGAAGATCTTTTGCCATGGAGCTAGGCCTCATCACCTTTGCAATATCGATGACGTCCCCCAAAGACAAGGTCCTAGAAGTCTTGATTTTCTTGGTAACAAGAGCTGCAGCTGTGGGAACCACCGACACACTTGGAACACGATTTTGTTTGGGATGAATTAAGGCAGATGTATGCTTCATTCATCATTATCCAATTGCATGACACAACAAACCAGAACATATGCGTCGTGTGCTTGTTACCAGAACCTGTGTACATATTTTTGGGTTTCGTATCAAGGCAAATGCAACGAGCAGTTCCACTGATATCTTTCTTGTAAATTCAAAATGATTTTGAGATGGGTTGCAGGATGTTATTGTGATGCAGCCATGCAAGTCCTCGTGCTATTCCTGTTTCTATCTTAAACCTTAAAGACCAATCCATCTTCTTAGCCTCAACTTGTGGCTTACTATGTAACCAATGATGAAGGATCCCGTTACTCATATATTTCTATGCCAGAAATTTCTTCTCCCGTTCATAGCAGAAACCTAGCAATATAGTACTAAATTTGTGTGCCTTAATCTTCCTAAATTTTTTTTATCTTCAATAAGAACTCTTTCTCATAGCTCTCAAATTTATGGAGCCTCTTGACTGCAAGAAGCGAACCGTTTGGGAACATAGCCTTGTACATGATTCCCATGTTTCCGTAGCCAATTATATTTCATTTTCAAAACTATTTGTTACCGTCTCAAGTTCCACCAAACTTAATGGACGAATAATTTCTGCTGCACCGATTCCTTGAGTCAGGCGATGCTTGAGTCCCTTTATTTCCTTAACTGAAATATGAGTATAAACAGGCCCAGGTGTAGATGGGATATTTAGGAGTAGGGTCTAAACAGGTCCGGTTTAAATGGGTCTTGAGCCGAGTGGACCCATAGGATTTTCACAAGTTCTTTATTCGAGTGAAAACTGAAAAACGATGAAAAAAGGTTTTTTTTTATCAGTTAGGCTCGCCTAGACCCGTTGGTTTATTGTTATGAAGGTTATATCAAATGCCTATTAGACCCATCTAGCATATAGATAAAGTAGTGAAAGACAAGACGTGTGTACATATTTCTGGGTTCGGTATCAAGGCAAATGCAACGAGCATGCTACAGTTCTACAGATATGCAGTTGCTCATCCAATATCTTTCTTGTAAAATCCCAGTGATTCATAAATCCTAGTTTCCATAAGTTATTATAAGCACTTCCCAACAGTCAACTAGATAGAAACCAATCACTAATCAGCAAACTCACATTCTTGACATATGGCCTTCCTGAAGCGAGATCGGAGAGTTCTCGATTGTAACCACGATATACTCCTGAATGCTGCAAAAGTCTAATATGTAGTATAAGAAAGGTTATTGATAGTTTACTGTTAATTAAGGGTGAGTTAAATGACATAAAAGCTGCAGTACTAAACCAGTATACCTGATATTGACATTACAATGCTTAAATACACCTAAATCATCATTAGAACCAAAACTTGGCATGTTCTCTTTGGAGTATCCATTATCCCCAGAATTAGGATCATATTCTCGGGATGTGCCGCCAGTTACCAGTATTGTGCCATTATGTCTAGGTTGGGGGATGCATTTCCAGCTAACCATCTAAGAACGTCACCTGAGAATATGCCTTAACAATATTCACATCAGTTATGATGAATTGTGAAAATAAACTCACTGCGACTACATTCACATGGGGTTAGCCTGTGTGTGTGTGTGTGGAGAGAGACAGAGAGAGTTAAAGCGGGAGAATGATTGTACCTTGCTCTCTTTGCTGCCAAAATTCTCTGCAAGTAAGATTACGGGGGTTCCATGACTTCGGTGATTCCTTCTTCCCTTTACTTTCATGATCATGCGATAGAGTTTCATGTTTCTCATAGATATAGGCGAACACCAGAACATAAGCACAACATAGTCAAGAGTGTCGAAGCAGGAAAACTAACCTCAAACCCTGAAATAAAGTGGTGACCTTCTTTCTTGCAGGGACCCAAAGGACCTCCACAAAAGTTGAAGAAGGGTGCTTGTCCTTTTAATCTATTGTTAGCAACACTAAATTCTTTGAGGCGTTTAAGTTTACCCAACTCTGGAGGTATTTTGCCTGTTAAGTGGTTGTTATTAAGTCTTATTACATTGAGAGAGAGACCCAACATCACCTTCAAGAGTTTGCCCAATTTGACCCGTAGCTAACTAATGCATGTAAAATTGCCACCTCTAAGTAAAATTTTGTCCAATTTGACCCGTAGGATTTCTATTGTATTGTGCACAGCAGATATAGGCTAATTTTGGTTGAACGATAACTCACAAGGCAAAATATACGTGTCTATGGTAATACTTATTGATTACAAACAGCAGTTGAACTGTATGCATGATACTATACAAATCCCTAATTATCTTTTACGTCCATACAAGAATTAATAGAAACTTCGTTTCTGGATATTCCAATGGCCCGCATTACTTGATACACTTGAAGCATGCTTATCGCATCATCTGCGCGTGCTTGAATGCATTTTTCTGCTACTCTAAGCGTTTCATTGATTTCCGCAATAAAAGACAAGACCTGTGTACATATTTCTGGGTGCCTCTCCATTGGCAAGGTGCAATGATATCTTCACCTTCGGTATCAAGGCAAATGCAACGAGCAAGCTACAGTTCTACTGATATGCGATTGCTCATCCCATATCTTTCTTGTAATATGTAAATGCATTCTCCTAATATGTAAATTATAATTTTGACAATTTATATACTAAATTACTAATCATTCATAAATCCAGTTTCCACAAGTTATTTATAAACACTTCCCAACAGGCAACTAGATAGATTCCAACTTCAAACATTAGTACAAACCTAAATACATATGGTTCATCTCTCACTTAATACACCTGAGTAAGAGACTAGTCGTCGAGAATCTGATATTGTTCATCTGTCACTTAGCTAAATATAAACATGTCGAGAATCTGATATTTAAACTTTAGCATGAAGCACACCTCATTCAACCCAATCACTAATCAGAAAACTTAAGATCAGAGGGTTCTTGCTTGTAACCACGATATACTCCTGAATGCTGCAAAAGCCTATAATATGCTGTATAAGAAAGGTTATTGATAGTTAACTGTTAAGGGTCAATTAAAAGGATATAAAAGTTGCAGCATTACAATGCTTAAATACACCTAAATCATCATTATCGGCACTGTTAAGGAGATTTTAGGTACGTGTGTCAGCCTTGGGTGTACTGTTGATGCCAGCTCTCCCAAAGACTTGCTCCACCAGATCGCTCTTGGTCAACTTCTTCTTCCTAATACCTGATTTTCAGCCTTGGGTGTACTGTTGATGCCAGCTCTCCCAAAGACTTGCTCCACCAGATCGCTCTTGGTCAACTTCTTCTTCCTAATACCTGATTTTCAGTCATTCTCATTCTGTCTGTTGTTGTGAGGTGTTGGCTTTTCTTACTAAGTAGTACTAGTGAAGTTTCAGTCCTCCCTTAATGACCCATTTCAGTTTTCTAATCTTTTAGTTTGGCTCGTGATAGTTAAATATAACTTGAATCAACCCATTCCGAAGTAAACAAGTCAAATTTTTACCTCAACTTATTATTATTCTTGAACAATTGGTATGTGCAACTGAAGAACACGTTAGATGGTAAAATTAAATATACCAACACACACCACTTTGATTTATACTGCAACTTTTTCTTAAGCTTGTAACAAACACTAGAACTCGGATACTATTGCCACCATAGTATAAAAATAAGGAATTAACTGTTTCCTTTATAGTACAAGTTATCCTAATATTACGGTTATTATTAATTCAGGATGACAGGACGGTCATTTAGCTAACTAATGATTGTACTTAGGACTTAGGAGTAACGTTTTTTTAAGAGAAAATGACTTGAATGGTATTGAAACGATAAATTTGCTTAGACCATTCTGAAACAACAAAACTTATTAGATGCATAATGTTTAGAAAGAGGTCAAAACATATGCTACAATATACTTTCTGGGTATCATCAGTATGCGTTTCTTTAGTCCTACATAGGAAAGAAAATAAAATTTGCTTACTTTATATCTTGTCTATATTTGGCTCTTTTAATTTGCGATGAACATTGTTTAGTATCCAAATGGGGTTTCATTGAACCAAAAACTGGCAGCTCAACTCATAGCTTTAACACTCCTATTTCAGATGGAATAAAATTGAAGGAGCAGAACATAGGGAATACTTTGAGACCGAACTATTTCATAAACATACACGAACTATTTGGTGTAGAATGTTGGCACTCGGATGAGAGCAAGGTTCTGAATCTTAAGCTCTCACGCATTGGACTTAGAGGACAATTTTCAAAGGGCTTAAAAAACTGCAACTTTTATATCCTTTAATTGACCCGTAACAGTTAACTATCAATAACCTTTCTTATACAGCATATTATAGGCTTTTGCAGCAATATCGGGGTTACAAGCAACTTGCTAAAGTTTGCTGATTAGTGATTGGTTTGAATCAGGTGTGCTTCATGCTAAAGTTTAAATATCAGATTCTCGACATGTTTATATTTAGCTAAGTGACAGATGAACAATATGTGTCTAGGTTTGTACTAATGCTTGAAGTTGGAATCTATCTAGTTGAATGTTGGGAAGTGTTTATAAATAACTTGTGGAAACAAGGATTTATGAATGATTAGGATTTTACAAGAAAGATATTGGATGAGCAATTGCAATCAGTAGAACTGTAGCTTGCTCGTTGCATTTGCCCTGCTACGGAAAAGTAAGTTTGGTGGAACTTGAGACGGTAACAAATAGTTTTAGGAAGATTAAGGCACACAAATTTAGTAGTACTATATTGCTAGGTTTCTGCTATGAAAGGGAGAAGAAATTTCTGGCATAGAAATACATGAGTAACGGGGACCCTCCATCATTGGTTACATAGTAAGCCACAAGTTGAGGCTAAGAAGCTGGATTGGTCTTTAAGGTTTAAGATAGCAACAGGAATAGCACGAGGACTTGCATGGCTGCATCACAATAACATCCTGCAACCCATCTCAAAATCATTTTGAATTTACAAGAAAGATATGGGATGAGCAATTGCATATTTCACCTATGGGTTAAAAAGAAACTAGAACAAAACAATACTAGACCAACTTAAGTTGTTAACAAGCACACGACGTTTGTGGTGTCATGCAATTGGATAATGGTGAATGAAGCATACATCTGCCTTAATTCATCCAAACAAGCAATTCACATATCAAACTTGGGAAGATTTGCCCCTGTTTGGATTGGATATTTCACCCTAAGCACCTAGAAGAAAACAATACTAGACCAACTTAGGCGTAAAAGCAAAACCAAAGTGGCCTGGTTTGAATCAGGTGTGCTTCATGCTAAAGCTTGGTTATCAGATTCTCGACGACTAGTCTCTTACTCAGGTGTATTAAGTGACAGATGAACAATATGTATTTAGGTTTGTACTAATGTTTGAAGTTGGAATCTATCTAGCTTAGTTGACTGTTGGGAAGTGTTTACCAAAAAACTTAGGTTGTTAACAAGCACACGAGTGCATATGTTCCGGTTTGTTGTGTCATGCAATTGGATAATGATGAATAAAGCATACTTTGTTTAAAAGGAATGTTTGCTGATTTTTGGACAGTCTCTTGTCATTTGCTGTTTTGACCCACTAAAACTTTGCACCAGAACTTAAAACCAATTTCATTAGTAAGTAGACTCTTTGGCCTTTCTGAAAATGTATGGCACGCGTCCAACGGAGCTGCGGTTGATTTTCAGTGATAACTCAAAGTTGAATTAATTTTCTGCACTAGTTGTTGTTTTGTTTTAACATGTAGAAAACAACCAAATCCCAACCTTAAACTATACTTGTCGCTTGTAAACTTCTACCACAGCTTGTTAGTCAACTTTAGATCATTTCTCATCAGGTCTATAACATCAAGTAAGCAAGCAGAAAGTACTAATTTAAGCACTATTTTAAGCCTATGCCTAACACCCCTTTAAAATTAAAAGTAAACGCCAATAACATCAAGTAGATGATCTAATTCACTTCTAAAAATATAAACCAAATTAATTCTGAAACATAATCACTATCTAATCCATAATTCATACTAACATGATCTATGATCATCAAACATGTGTCTTGACTATGTACAATCATTCTCCCGCTTTAACTCTCTATGTCTCTCCACACACACAGGCTAACCCCATGTGAATGTAGTCGCAGTGAGTTTATTTTCACAAGTCATCATAACAACTGATGTGAATATTGTTAAGGCATATGATCACGTGACGTTCTTAGATGGTTAGCTGGAAATGCATCCCACAACCTAGACATAATGGCTCAATACTGGTAACTGGCGGACATCCCGACAATATAATCCTAATTCTGGGGATAATGGATACTCCAAAGAGATCATGCCAAGTTTTGGTTCTAATGATGATTTAGGTGTATTTAAGCATTGTAATGTCAATATCAGGTATACTTGTTTAGTACTGCAGCTTTTATGTCCTTTAACTCACCTTTAACAGTTGACTATCAATAACCTTTCTTATACTACACCATATTAGACTTTTGCAGCATTCAGTAGTATATCGTGGTAACAATCGGGAACTCTCTAATCTCGCTTCAGGAAGGCCAAATGTCAAGAATGTGAGTTTGCTGATTAGTGATTGGTTTCTATCTAGTTGACTGTTGGGAAGTGTTTTGTGGAAACTGGATTTATGAATATCAGTAGAAGCTTGCTAGTTGCATTTGCCTTGATACCGAACCCAAAATATATGTACACAGGTCTTTTCTTTCACTACTTTATCTCTATACATATAGATGAACAAACGTAGGTTTGGTTTGTTGTGTCAGGCAATTGGAGAATGAAGCATACATCCTGCCTCAACCAAACAAGCAATTCACAAATCAAAAAACAGTACTAGACCAACTTAGGTTGTTAACAAGCACGCGACGGATATGTTCTGGTTTGTTGTGTTATGCAATTGGTGGATAATGGTGAATGAAGATTCATTCATCCAAACAAGCAATTCACAAATAAAACTTGGGAAGATTTGTAGGTTAAAAAGCAAACAATACTAGACAAACTTAGCTTGTTAACAAGCACACGACGGATATGTTTGGATAATGGTGAATGAAGCATACATCAGCCTTATCCTTGATAATAACATCAAAAGAGATGAGCCCCCCAAGTTTAACACTTGGGGTACACCAAATTTGAAACATTTCATGTTCATTATTGAAAATCAAAAGCAACAAATCATTTCATGAAAATATGTGAAGATAATCCTACTCGGACAAAGCAAAACATATAGAGTGATGTTATGAGATTTGAATGCCTAAAAAACTGCCTTAATTCATCCCAAACAAGCAATTCACAAAATCCAAACAACCAAGTTAGGGACGTAAAAGCAAAACCAAAGTGAGATTCTAGAAATAAAAAAATTAAGACCAGATAAGCCTAATAATTGAAATTATAAGTAGAATAATAAACCCTAATTCCCAACAGAACAAAACATAAACATAATAATAATTATAATAATACTTCCCTTAGAAAATTAATTATCCATCCTGGTTAATTAACATAATAATATAATATGCTACTAGTAAAAGTCCTCTAGTAGCCGAATACAACATTAGATAAACCTAGTACCAAAATTAACATAGGGAGTAATACTTAGTACGAAAGTTAAAGCTCGATCACAACAACAGAGAATGACTGAAAATCAAGCAATTGGAAGAAGCACTTGACCAAGAGCGATCTTGTGCAACAAGTCTTTGGGAGAGGTGGCATCAACAGTACACCCCAGGCTGAGACAAGTACCTAAAATCTCCTTAACTGTGCCAGGAAGATCTTTTGCCATGGAGCTAGGCCTCATCACCTTTGCAATATCGATGACGTCCCCCAAAGACAAGGTCCCAGAAGTCTTGATCTTCTTGGTAACAAGAGCTGCAGCTGTGGGAACCACCGACACACTTGGAACACGATTTTCAACTGTGACTTTCACTGTCACTCGGATACCCATCCACTCCTTCTCCGTTTCCTTAGCAATGAGTTCCCCTACTTTCTTAGGCGACAGACCCAGTGGTCCTATCTTTGGTGCCAGCGATGACGCTGCTGGCACTTCACCACCCATGCATCGGACCAAGACTTCAGACATTTTTGTTTTTGTTTTTTTTTGGCGGCGGCTGCGGCTTCCTATAGGGTTTCTTCTTAGGGTTTGGTTTGGTTTATGAGAGACCATGTGAGCTCCTTATATAGAGAGGGAGGGAGTTAGGTCGGTGGCCTTTTTTTTCTTTCTAAAGCCCAATTACTTAGCCGGGCCACACCCAACCAATTGTCCATTTATATAATGTTGTAAGCCATAAAAAAAGGTGTTGGTCCAATCTTTATCTATCTAGTATCGGCCTGCGTATTTATGGGTTAGGCCCATCGGCATCCATCCAACCCATCATTGTTTTGTTTTTAAAATTCCCAAAAACCAAAGTAATTCTATTGTTTGTGTTTTTACTTTCAAAAACCAAACTAATATTATTTTTAAAAACAACAAACATTTACATCTAAAAAAAGTATTTTATGATGTGTATTAATACCTAGTAACATGTGCCTAGAATCGGTCCTTTTTGTAATACATTACATATGTCTTACTTGATGCTCCATCTTTTATTTATATATCAAGTCCCATCAACAAAAAGTGAAACGACTTAACCTATTTCATTTCTTCGAGCAAAAAAGAAAAAACAGTTCCCTTGGTGGAACACTTGCGTCTATAATGCACCAAAAATACAATCTTCGTGGGGGTTTTATAAAATTTGGTGATATACAAATTGTTTTGGCGTTCCGGTACGTGCGACTTTTCTCTCATATTAATTTTCCGTGTAATAAGATACCAATTTTTATGATACGCAAGACTAGTGGTAACGGTGACGCTCATAAAACCCACCCCAACAAGAACAATACCCGTGCGTTGCACGGGTAGACGATCATTTATAAGTTAAAAATTGTTATAACATCAAAATTTTAAAAGATTCTTATTAAGTTGAAATGACACAATATTTTAATAGGCATTGTTCATACTATTGAGGTGCTAAAGTGTGTTGGCTGCTTTAGTGTTCATAAAATATATTGTTTGCTTGACATTAGTAAGTTCTTTTGTGATTTTTTTTGTTTAATGAAATAATGTAAAATAGGTTCAATCTCCCTTGATTGCTAAACCGACATCATGAATGTTAAACTATAACAGTCTTTATATATGCAACAGTTCAAAAGGATGTATATTTGATGTTCGGTTTTAGCTAGTATTTTTGCATATTATTAAAATGATTAATATCACCTTAAATTGCAGTTTATTTGTGGCAGGTAAGAAGCTTCCCTTCAAAATAATTCTATCATGCAGAATTAAATAAATAAAATGGTTTAGAGATACAACTCCGAACATTAAAGTTAGAGATACCATGTTAGGTGTTGAAAGGTTTTCACGACACATAAAATATTGAATACACTGATGCAAGTAACCGTCTAGCCATAATTGTATGACACGTTTGATCAAGTGTAGCCTCCTCAACACTTATCCTCATGTTCACATCACAGTGAGTAAGCATGTCCCATGATTCTAATGTTGGACTTACGTTACACGCGAGTTATGATGTGTTTTTCACATCGTTCACGATAATGACAAACACCATCCAAGGTCACTTATTTTAAGAACTTGGTACATTCTACTCCAGTTCGATACCTATCAACATGTCATATACAATGAATCTTGTTCCATAATAAGGAAACATTAGATTATTATCATAATCTGTATTGGTGAAAAATGTGAAATCACAAACAAAAATTGTTAACCCGATTACCAAGCAAGGAGATTATAAATGTGAGTGATAGTTGTTCTTTTAACTCGTGTCACTCAGTACCCAAATTTCAAAATAACATGTATGAAAAATGTAGAGAGTTTTTTCATAAATAATATTCAGGTAGAATTGAATGTCACTTTCCAGTATATGCAATGGTTTCAACAATCAGAAGGTTCAAATGAATTTGTGAAGAAGTTTTCGACTTTAATTCCGGTCCACCTGAATATCATAAAATTAAAGTAAAATGGAATAAAAATACAATAGTTATAAACATTAATAGTAGAATAGCTTATTTAAGTATTCAAGATGTCACCCTGCATAAAATCTAACTTCGCAAAACGTAAAAACAACCAACAACATTGGTGTATTGTTTAGACTCGATCACATTATGATCTTACGTTAAAGCATATTTCCTCCGCAACGAACGCTGAATACTATGTCACTGTAGTTTTTTTATAATAGGAAAACTTGTTAATGTTTTTCAGATCAGATGTTCACAAAAATTGTGTTAAAACCTGGGAGAATACATAGTATCAACAATTATGATTATGCAAGGATAGAGGTTACAACCTTTGGTTCTACCATGAAGAGCCTATTCTCGAAGAACACCTGTGACATTTGGTATAAATAAAAAGGTAAGATACATATGAATTAAAGTTTCGATAAATGAACGTACTAATAATACGATAACCTGTGAGATATGTATCAATTTTGATACGATGTTTCAACAATACAGGCAGGGGCGGAGCCACAAAATTACCAAAGGGGTCGAAAATACCTCAAAAATACAAAAAAAATACACTACAAAATTTTCCGGATGGGAGGCCACGTGCCCCTTATGCCCCCTCGTAGCTCCGCTTCTGAATACAGGTCGAATAGATGATGGTTGAACATATATTTTGAAGCCAAATTGCATAAAGATCTTGCTCTAGAAAGGCATGTATTTAGTTTGGCGATATCATGCACTGTGAACATATGTATTTTATAGGCGCCAAGTTTATTGGAAGTCCATATTTGTATGGAAGTTAGTTAAAGTGGATGAGATTTGCCCTTGTCAATTTAAATAACAATCCATATTTGTACTTATCCTCACATGTAATTTATAAAACGTGAGGAATGAGGAAAGAATAAGTCATGAAAGCCACCAGATTTTTTTGGTTTTAATTTATACGGCTGAGATAAGTTTTATTATTGATCGAATGGATTATAGGACATGCCAGGTCATCATTTATTCTCTTTGCTACGCCGGCAATAAATAGGTAAATATCACCTCAGCCTTTTCTGTCCAAAACAATTTCATGGCCAACATAATGTAACAAGTACAAGAAAATCGAGAACACGAAAAAAATACTTATAAAAACAATTAAATGGACCCACACACTCAGACTTCCTACCCAACTCAGTTGATTTTGTGACCGGTTCACCTAAATAGTCCCGTAGAGACGCCTCCCCATTCAATGTGTGTAGACGGACGGACTAGTCCCAAATCGTGCCACATGGGCTGGATACCCGGTCGACATGTTGTTGTCAAGTCCGATAAACAAGTCATAACATGAGATCGAGATACCTAGTCTGTTTATGTTGTTGTATTTTTTAACTAGATGGGTCGGGTTTGGGTCGGGTCGGGTCGAAAATATCGGACCCCCTACGCACTATTCTTGCACCACTAATTTATAAACAGTAAAAGAAAGTCCCATAACTTTATAACACAAAAAACACATAACTTATCAGATGAACAAATTACACGGCACATATATGTAACACTCAGATTTCAAGAACGTGACAGTTTTTATCTCTAAACCAGCAAAAACAAGCCGAACCTGAGAATATAAGAAACTTTCATCTGAAAATTTGGTTTCCTATCGCCTTCAAACATGAACCATTTATATATCATAGATACTGTTAAACTGTAATTCGTATATTTTTTGTCGAATGTTGAAAAACAGAAATATACTTTCGCCTTGGGTCTTTTTAATGTAAGATTAGTATTCTCGGATATGTTTGATTATACGCATAGAAGAAAACGACCCATTTTGCTCATTATAGCGTAAAAAATACCGAACATATGATAATTACTATTTATCGAAAAAGGATCGAAGGCAAAAGAATATTGCTATATTATAACATAGTCATTTACATTAAAACTAGAATTAGGACTCGTACCAGGCTGACTTCCTCGAGAAAAAACACCACCAATCAAAGAGCATGCTAAGCTCCCATCATATTTAAGTCTAGAAGATATTTCTATTTCTATGTTTGGGGACGCAAATAACTAAAGTATGTAGTCTTCTTCAGTTGGTAGTTGCTTAGCAAGGGAAACAAGAAAACGGCTTAGGTGTTTTTCAGCTCTTAATAGCTTTTTGTCTACTTTTGTTTCTCCTTCGCTTTCTACTTGTGTGGCATTACGGTCTTGTAAGGAGCAGAAATTTCTGACGAGTTTACGTAACTCCTGAAAAGTAAGATATAGTCGATATATATAAACAATGAGAGGCAGGAAAACTGTAACGCTATTTTTAGTAAATGTAAATGTGCAAAACAAGAAAAAACTTACTTGACGATCAAAGTCAACAGCACTCAGAGAGTATATCTCGCTAGTGATATCAGCGTCTTTATTACCAAGCCATTAAACCATTTCGTTGCTATATCATGGGAATGACCATACCCCTGGCCATGTTAGAAAATGTGAACAGAGCATTAAATCAAAAGCTGTTATATACAATATAGATAGCTCGGGTTGAAACAGATTAATTTAAGCACTGGTCAAGTCGGTTAGTGAACAAAAATTTTGCTTTTTGCGCTTTCTAAATTAGTGTGTCGAGTTATAGGTAACTGGGTCCAAATTGTCACCTTTAGGCTGGTGGGAGTGGGGTGAATCCCACGAGCCGCATGGCAAAGCCACGCGTGGCTCCCCATCCCTCCCTTACAACCCGCGCGCGAGTTACAGTTTTCAAAAAAAAAAACAAGCCAAACTCACCGGGGTGAGTTATACATACAATGGGGCCCACTTGAATTATAACCGTTATTTTCAAATAAAAAAAAAACTTTTTTCAAATACCCTTTTTACTTATAAATACCCAACAAAAACTCTTATTTTTGAAACACACATTCAAATTCCATACACATTTCACACATTCTCCACAAATAAAAAAAAATGGAAAATATCGACGAATACGAGTTATTTTTTGCCACTGAAAATCCGGTAGTCGCAACGAAACGCAAGTGGGCTTTTATTAAAAAAGCGTTGCATTTTATTAAAAGACGACGTATTGCTAATCGAGTACCCAGAAACGTCATAACTCGAGACCGAATAGGTGCTCATAATCGGTTAGTTGAGTCTTTTTTTTGGCGAACCCAAGATACGATGCGAAAGAGTTCAAAAATGTTTTTCGAATGGGTCGCCCCCTTTTCAACTGGATAGTTAGTGAAGTGACTCACCATTCTGCATACTTTCGTAATAATGTTGATTGTACCGGAAAAGAAGGTATTTCGCCGTTGTTAAAGTGCACATCAGCGATTCGCCAATTGGCATACGACGTCGTTCCTGGTTTTCTAGATGAGTATTTGCAAATGAGCGTAAGAACTTCTCGAGAATCACTTGATCATTTCTGTAGTGCTGTTATGGAAATATTTGGGGCTGAGTATTTGAGAAAACCCACGTATACTGATGTTCAGAAACTTTATGCGCATCATGAAGCAAAGCACGGGTTTCCAGGGATGATAGGAAGTCTTGATTGTACAGACTGGGAGTGGTTCGGTTGTCCAGTTGCCTTTAAAGGGCAATATGTTAGACGAGATCATGGACCGAATCCATTTATTTTACTTGAAGCTGTTGCGTCGCAGGACTTGTGGATATGGCATGCATTTTTTGGTGTTTCTGGGTCGAACAACGACATCAACGTTTTATATCAGTCCCCTTTATTTAATGATTTGAAAACCGGACGAGCACCTGAGGTGGAGTTTGAGGCTAACGGTGTACACTATCCATGGGGATACTATCTTACGGACGGAATATATCCGGAATTGGCAACACTTGTTAAAACAATTCCCGAACCATCATCCAATGACCATAAGAGGATTTTGGCAAGAAAAGATATTGAAAGAGCTTTTGGTGTTTTGAAGAAAAAATGGGCCATATTAGCCAATCCTGCACGACCTTTACGGAAAGAAAGAATCATGAATATGATGTACACATGCATCATATTACATAATATGGTTCGAAAATTAAAAAAAAAGCAATATCTCCTCAATGGTTCGCAGAAGAACAACTTCAACCGGACGATGTGTTTCAAACCCAAGAACACATGCTACAAGTTATGCGGCATATCTCACAATCTTCGAGCAGATTTGGTCGAGCATTTGTATGCCAATGCTTAATTTATTAAGTTTTTTTATATTTATGTTTTTTTTAAATGTTGTTTTTAAATTTCCTATGTATCGTCTTTTAATTTCGTACTGTATTTTAATTTTCTATGTACCCGTGTTTTAATAAAATGTATGAATAAAAAATATTTAATGAAAAATGGTGATGTGGAGTGAGTTTGGGTGAGTTTGGTGAGTGTCATTACCTCCTGTGGTGAGTTTAGGTGAGTTTTGGTGAGTTTGGTAAAAAAGCTGACGTGGCGCTGAGGTGGAGGTGAGTGAGTTTCACCCCACTCCCACTAGTCTTAGTACAACAAAATTGAAATATCAAAGGTGAAATAGAACAATTTAAACACAGAAAACAAAAAAAGAGGATCTATTAATAATATCAATACCTCGTCTTCATCCTCGGTTTCTTCTTCCACTTCACTGACTTCTGCAAGATCGGATTTATCTGAACCAAGAAACTCCTGAAACTTCTACATATCACCGTCTTTGTAGCTTTTATCAACCCATCTATTAATTCAGGCTCCACATCACGCAGTAATCTTCCTATAATAATAATTTACAACAGCATTATGCTTTTTACTCAAAACAACATTTGAAGATAACAATATGCCAAGTTCTTGCTGACAAAGACAGATCCGTTATGATTTCGTTGTACCTATATAACTGAATTGCCTTCGCTTCCCCTCTCTAACATCACGACCTAATCTCTGCAGCGAATTAAAACATTATTTATGATTGTGACAAACCATACATCAAACTTATGTGAATCTATTTAACACTACTAGAAAATAGAGCAACAGCGACGGCCATTTCCGTCGGAAATCCGTCAGCATAGGTCTTTTCCGACGGATTTGCGACGGAAAAGGTATGTCGGTAAATGCTTCCTAGCTAATGCTTATCTGTCGGAACTCTCTCGGAAATACCGACGAAAAACAAGCGTCGCAATTCTGTTGGTATTTCTCTCGGAAAGTCGTCGGTAAATGTCGCTCGGAAATCAGTCGGAAAGTTTCCGTCGGTAAAACAGTCACAAATCGCTCAAAGAGATGCAGATAATTTTCGAGCTTACTGCTCAAATTTATATAATGTTGCATATAAAATGGCTGAAGAGAAAATAATAAATAAAATAGATAATTCAATACTGAATAGATCAATTACCAAAATTTAGCATTTAAATAACAAAAAGTGTGACCAAATCTACATCGAACAATTCAATTTATCCGAGATGAAATTTGAGTACTAAATTTAAGTATTTATGATATAAGATTATCCAACTACGGAGGGCGGGGAGCGTGAATTGCACAGCTTCTTTAACACCTAGTTCATGTCATTCATCTTTTGTTGCTGATCTCTCTTGAGCTTCTTCATGAGCATTTTTGCGTCCAACTCTTCATAAGTTCGTACCTGCACATTTGTATTTGTCAGTTTCACTGCTACAATATAAAACGAAGAGAATGCTATCACTAGCAAAATATTTGATATGACATCTTAAAGAAGAATGATTTTTTCACCATTATGTAATTTCCATTCATCGTAAGCAACAACATTACGCTTTCATGTGAAAATGAATCAGCAAAGTATTTGATAAAGAAAATCAAAGCTACCTGAATGTGAGGAGCCTACAGGCTGCTTCCACCTCAGACATGCCAACAAGAGCTTTTCCTGCAACCATCAAACACATATTAATGAAAAATCCACAATTGCATAAGATAAATATAATTAGCTAAAAGATTAACTTAAAGTCAAGTCAAATGGGTGGAGAAGATGAAAAAGGCTGAGTGTCATCAAAGTGTGTTCAATGTGCGGTATAAATAAATGATCCGTGTCAAGCCTTGGTAACATTTATCACTTCACATCACATGTTCACATATAACTGTAGGATAAACATTTTTGCAGAAGTATTTCTGCATACCAACCTAGATACATAAATCTAGGAACTTAAACGCTTCACATCTACCATACAAGCATCAGCTATAGAGTCATTCTACATTTCCAAATTCACATATAAAAAATTGAATAAATTATACCCTATCGTCCTGCAGTCACATTGCATATACCTTCAGATGTGTCAATTATACCCTATCGTCCTGCAGTCACATTCAACAAGCAGAAGTGTCAATTAACTGTCATCTACAAGAAAAATTGAACTAGTCGTTTATAACCAATACACATTAGTTATAAATCACAATAGACATTTGTATATATGCAAGTTGCCAATTACAAATGTCGGTGAACAATATATTACCCAAGATGCATGCTGAAAATCAACGAAGGATTTGGCCTCAGACTAATCTGCTTATGTTAGCATATATTTCACATTATAAGCACACACAGATGAGAATGTATACTTATTTCAAACGAGGAGCTATAACTATACCTTCTCTGTTGCAGTCCAAACTCTTGAGACACGTTATATAAATAACAAGTCATGTAGCCTCAGCCTTCAATTTTTAGATACACACATTCATAAGAGTGGGCATAAATAATTTTTAGATAGACACACAGATATATTAATAAACTAACAAATAAAATGAGAATGAAACTTTTTGCAGCGATAGATATGTGACATCTGCAACTAGGTAGTTGCTATAGCTCACGCATACCATGATTTTTTTTTAATATGGTGTGAAATGAAAATGATAAGTAAAGAAAATTTATGTTTTAAGTGTGTAAAATTTTATCTAAGTTGTAAAAATTTAAGCTTTTTTAAAAAAAATTAAATTTTAAGTCTATCTTTTTTTTTTAAAGTGATTTTATGCAAAGTTTATCTTAAGGATGAGCAAATGAATTCGAAAATTGAACCGAACTGAAACGAGCAAGTTTAATTTGATTTTCGAATTTCGTTATATGTATCTCACTTTGGTTCGGATTTGGTTCGGTTCAAAATCGACACTAAATTTATCTGAACCACCTAAACTGAATCGAACCGAACCGGTTCAGTTTCGGTTTCTATATGTGTAAATTGGTTTGGTTCTTGGTTTGTTTTTCTAAACTTCGGTTTTGGTTCGGTTCGGTTTTGAGTCGTTGCTCAGTCTTTGTCTATCCTCTTTTTAATCAACAAAAGTATTATAACTTTTAAAAAGTGATTTTATTTAAGTTCGATGTATTTTTAGTATATTTTAAATAGGTTGGGCTTTAGATAAATCTGTCTGAAAACAAAATGATACTAGTAACCGGTTCGGTTTCGGTTTTTATACGTGAAAATTGGCGGAAGACAGGTGACGACGGACGAGGATGATGATGAACGACACGTGGCGATGGAATGAAGTTTTTAATCGGTTGAATAGAGAGAAATTAGTTTTTAATAAGTTTGAGCCTAAGATTTTAAGTTTTTAATAAATTTTTAATTGGTTTTATTTTTGGGATAGTATTTTTAATAAGTTTTTAATCGGTTGTATTTTTTTAGTACAATAAGTATTTTTGGGAAAGTATTTTGAGAATAAGTTTTTAATTGTCACATTTGTTTAGACTAAATGATATAATAGTATTAAGTTTTTAAGTTTTTTCAGAAAGTATTTCCAGTTAGAAAAACATGAATATTTATATTTTTTCCGACCACTTTGTGATGGATAAGTAGAGTTGTCGGTACACCGTCGATAATTCGTCGCAAAATACACAAAAAACCGACCGATTTCTGACGGAAGCATTTCCCTCGGAAATCCGTCACATATCTGTCTGAAAATCTTTGCAAAATCTTGACAACAATATCAGTCGGTAATGTGTAGGAATTTAGTCGGTAATTAGCGACAAATTTCCGTCCGTCGGAAATTCTGTCGCTGAAAGTCCTTTTTCTAGTAGTGTAAGAGACTTACCTTAACCAACATGACAGCATCAAACACCTCTTTTTCCAAAGAAACCGCTCTAGACACGAAAAACAAGCGTTACAAATACACATATTAAAATAATCTATCTACTCCTGAGTCATGCAGCCCGTTGTTGATGATCCTTCCTAACCGATTTGCATCGAGACAGATATATGTTAAGCTCTTAATATAAAGTACTACTTGCAAAGTATATCTTTGAAGCTACGTAATATGGCATCATGTTTGATAAATGACTATCTAATTATGGTTTTCACAGCATAGATAATCAGTTTATAGTGTTTGGGTCTAGTGAAACAGTGTTTGATTATCGAATCATTTAGAGATCAAAGGGACTTGGGATGATTTTACGAACATCTTAATTAACTACTGTAATTATTTAGGGCCAATTTACATGTCAAACCTTAACTAATCAGAGCTAACCAAGCGCTAATATATTAAGACTTCAAACACAATAAGCAGATCCATGTAGTGAAACTGTTTGTATAAACAGTTTTGGATAACCAACAATCTAAACTATTCATGAGTCATTACAATACATAGATAACGAGAAGGTGTTTGTGATTGCTGTAGAAGCTTATATCCTTTGTATAAAACATTTTACATCTGCTTGCCTGTTTAATTATGGTATAGAAATTATAATAAGCAATTCCAGTAAGCCGTTAGGGACTAAACATGCTTATTTACGATGAAACCCCAAAAATATCTTTTAGCTCTCATATCTAACCTAAATTCCTCAAAAAAATAGTTCCTCGGTCATATCGAATATTTTCGGCATAAGACAATCCAAACACAATTTTTAGCTGAAGTGCCCTGAAGGTGGCCTATGGTAAGGCGTGCCGAATGTCTCAGAAGATACCATGGTTCAAATCTCAACTAGAAAACGACCACGGGAACTCCGAGTAGGCCATGTAGATGAGAGCCAAAAAAAGCTCGACTTTCCCCTGGTAGCCTGAACAGTGATCCCTCTCCATTTATTAGGTTTACTTAACGATGTAGGTGTTTATATTAGCTTATTGTTACTGAATGAGCAAATCAGCTTATTTATAGAAAAAAAGGCCAATGAAGCTGCCGTTTCAGTTTATCAAGTTTAGCTTATGGCCTTGCCAGCAATAAGGTCATAAGCTGAAAATTTTGAGCTTCATGGGCTTTTTCGTAGTATAATAAGCTGATAAGCTCATATAAACGAACAACATTAATTGAACTTAAATAAATGGAGAGGGATCCTTGTAAACACTATTTATATCTTTTATATAACTGCTTATTGCATATTTTTTATATTATTTCAAAGCAAAGGCAAATTCAAACACTATTTTGTGAAGTGCTTACTTGCTTCCGCTTACAAGCACAAGGGAGCACAATCACAATCAGATTGGAACAAACACATTCATTTCATTACACCTCACTATCTGATTTCAAAATACAACACCAAACACTTTTTTCTTTGGATAAATTTCATATATCACCGTAATTTGATACTTAACTTCATATATACCCAAAGTACAACCATTGAATGCATGATGTACAATTAAAAGAATTCTACCTAATCTAACCTACATACACCTCATAAAAACATAAAAACTTACTAAAAATCTCATTTGGTGCTTAATTCCTCAACAATGAATGATAATGATACCCCTATCCTTGGTAAGGAGACTCGCGCTTAATTCCTCAAACGGTTTGAATCAACCCCTTTTGGACAAGGAGCTTGACTCAGATATGGTTTTAGAAAGAGATGAAGAGGAGTGTGTTTTTTTCTATGATACGTGTGGCTTTTGGTTGGTTTTCAATAAAATAGGATATCAAGCTCATTTTGGAAGATTTCTATGAAAGGAAGGGTTTAATTGTAATTTTAGTTGGTCTATTAGTAACATGTTTTTTTCCCTAGTAGTCACACGTTATCTGTCACACATACACAGAAGGTAATAATACTTCAATATTTCTTTCCACCCACACATTACTCACACACATAAAGTTTAGTCCCTACTATTTTTGAAGCTCGCAGTAAAACTTGTTTTCTTTCTTTCTTTCTTTCTTTAAACACAAAGCTAAACTAAACCAAACCTGAAGAAACCGAACACGCTTTACGGAACCCGAGTTATATATATTTATTACGATGACGTGGTTTACCGTGTGTTTCCGGTGTATTTGTTTTCTTTAGCTCATACCCTATCCTTGGGAACGAGACTCAAACGGTTAATTCCTCATCAGCAGGAAAACTCCTTTTGGACACTCCACCAAGGACCTTCTTTACTCAGATAGATATGGTTTCAGAGAATGTGTTTCTTATGACACGTGTGGCTTTTTGTTGTTTAGGACAAGGTTTTATACAACAACAACAACAACAACGATACCCATTCCCGCCAGAGCAGGGTATAGGGGAGTGGTATTTAGACAGCTACACTAAGAAGGTGTTTGTGATTGCTAAAGAAGCTTATACTGTTTCGATTAAACAATTTATATCAGCTTGCCTGTTTTAATTATGGTACATAAATTAGAATAAGCAGTTTCCAGTAACAAGTTTGGGACAAAACATGCTTATTTATGATGAAACCCAAAAATGTTGTACATGTCCCTATTAACTTATTATTATGCATAAGCTTATTAGCTTATTTAAATACGAAAAAGCCAATACCACTATATGCGCTTATCGGCTAACTGAAACATGAATAAGCCAACAAATCTCCTTTTTTCAACTTATTAAGTTTAGCTTTTGGCCTTGCCATAAACGAAGGCCATGAGGTCATAAGGTGAACAGTTTGAGCTTTATTGGCTTTTGGTATTTCCGTAAGCCAATAAGCTCGTATAATAATAACAAATAATATAAATGCATACATCATTAATTGAACTTAATTGAAGGGAGAGGGATCCTTGTAAAGACTATTTAAATATTATACTTATCTGCTTATTACGTATTTTGATGTATTTCCAAAGCAAAGGCAAATTCAAACAATATTTTTTTCTGAAGTGCTTATTTACTTCTGGTTACAAGCGCAAGAGAAATCAACAATCCAACACGCCCTCACAATCATCTGATTTAAACAAACACGCTCATTTCATTAGACCTAACAATGTGATTTCAAATTACAACACCAAACAACTTTTTTCAATCAATTTCAACTTCAACTTAAACATCATAACCTAACGTACATAAACTTCATAAAAACATCATAACGCATACTAAAATGTCTTATTATACCCTTATCTACCCTATCATGGATGAATCAATAACTCGATTTGACATTCTTTTAAAAGTTGTAGACCTTCCAATTGAAGTATTAATACCAAAAACATACAAAAAATTATCATTTCACTCTTAATTCCTCAAAAGTGCTTATGTGAGGATATGAAAATGAGTAGTATCTTCCTTTATCAGCTTATTACATATATTTGTGTCTTTTCAAATCATAAGAAAATCTAAACACTATATTCTAAAATGCTTATCTTCTTCTAAATCCTAATTCCTAAACACGCTCATAATCGTAACACCAAACACAACACCTAATTGTCACAAGTTCTTCAACACACTCATTGCATTGGACTTAGTTTGGAAACACGTTTTAAGCTTAATTGATACTGTTAACATGTACTTTATATAAGCTTATTAATATTATATGAGTTCATCGACTTTGTTGAAATATGGAAAAGGCGATAAAAGGTAACTTATTTTCAGCTTATCTAGCATTAGCTTATGAGCTTGCCATAAACTTATAAATCATAGTAAGCTGAAAAGAGTATCAATTAACAATATCAATAAGCTATTATAAACACCTCAATTGACCTTCCAATTGATACGAAAAACTTAGTAAAAATCTCATTTGGTGCTTAATTCCTCATCAACAACAACAATGAATGATACCCATTCTCGACAGAGCAGCTCATACCCTCGTGCTTAATTCCTCAAACGGTTTAAATCAGCAGGAAAACCCCTTTTGGGGGGTGCCGTTGGACAAGGACCTTGACTCAAATATGGTTTTAGAGAGAGATGAAGAGGAGTGTGTTTTTATGACACGTGTGGCTTTTGGTTGGTTGGTTGTTTGGGGCAAGGTTTTATACAATACTTGGTTGGTTGGTTGGTCCTTTTCTCACATCACGATTTTTGTTTATGTTTTTGTTTATGTTTATGTTACGTTGTTAAAGGAGGAAACAAGCTAAAATTCCCTTTTCTATTACCGACGGTACTAAGAGAAAAAATGATGAGCTGTCACTATTTTAAAACCATTGGATCACGTACACTTTAAATCTTAGCCGTATAAAATCAAATTGGTACTTATCCACAAGTATTATATGTCATGTATATGCACATGGGATAAAGATGGTAACATTCCATCCTATCTTTATCAAACTCCCAACATTTTATGGCTACTTTTGAGTTAAAACTTGACGCTGTCAGCTTGTGCCTTTATATAAGGAGGGAAACCAAGACTCCATGCATTGTCACTCTCAATCTTACACTATTACTCTTAATATCATACAGCTGGTAACACTCTCAAAAGCTGGTAATACATGTTCCAAAAAACATTGACAAATCAGCCACTATGGTGAACAACATGTAACACACATAAAGCTTCACATATGTGAACGACGGAGTAGCATGTTATAATCTCATAGGTAAGATATTGCGATGTTTTAATGGCCTTGATGAAGATGAAGACGAGGCTGAGGACCCGTAGGAATTCAATGAAGAAGTTGATGACGAAGACGACTAAATTTAGGACCATCTTCCACTATTTCTCTATCAAAACTTTTAGCTATTTCCATTGTTATCTTATGGGATTTAACCAATAAATGTCTTTTAGGATGTTTTTCCGGTAAATATAATTCTTAAATTTCTTATTGGTAGAATAATAATAAAGTTTTTAGGACGGTTATGAATAACATCACATCTTTCATGTCGTCGATTTTGCGTCCATATTTGTCCTTATCTTATATGTGCAAATCAACTTATTAAGCTTAACTCAAATGAAGGCATCATTTTAAGTCTGCTATTCAGCTCAACTCAAATGCACCAAATGGTAATAAGTCTTTAAATTTGACGATGCATTGTTGGGGTTATTTGCAGCTTAACTGAAAATTATTCTTTTGCACTGATCCAAGGGGGAAAAACCTTGACAATTCCAAACACTTTTTATAGCCTTTTGCTATATGCTAATTCGATATCACATTTGATGTATAGACTATAGCTGATAATAAAGTATATATAAATGATATTTGCATTGTATACAGGCGGAGCCAATGGGATGGCAGGCGGGTGCTGGGCCTCCCCCAACTGGCAGTCCTGTGTGAGAACTTCAGGTGAAAACGTGATGTTAGTTGAGAAATCCGATGTACCATGGATGGTGGTGTGAGTGTGAGGTTGCAGGGACGGATCCATGTCTTATACTGTAATGCTTAACCATAGCCTCTATGGTGTTGTCCGTGTAAAAACTAAACGTAAATTTTCTGGCTGTGGCCTGTGGGAAAGACAAAAGTCTTTACTTTTGGGAAGAGAGGTAAAGTGATAGGATAGACTAAAACAATCTATTTGTGCACAAGTTACCCTTTCATTTTTTAATATGTTTTTATTTAATGATAGTCAGCTTTTAGTCTTTGTTCTGAGCGCACAAGACTACATAATTGAAACGAGTTAACTTATAATGCTTTTAATTGGGTTTTATTTGATGGACATTCCGATTCTAGCTACAGATGAATTATATTCCTTTTTGTAGAACAACATTTGAAGTACAATAAAAATGTCATACTTTAACAAGAAAATTCAACTAATAATTTTAACAATTATCGAACATACACATATATGGTCGTTTTGTGTTAGATTGTATCCGACTCGACCCCCTGCTTATTTGATACTTACAAGATCTTAGTCTTTTAATAATATATCTTTCATATATAAGCACCCCTGAGTATATATAAAGTATATTATTATTAGTAAGTTAACATTTGTGATTTTGACATTTTATCAGCAAGTTATAGCGTATAACTCATATTTTCTCAGTCATATTGCTCATTTTTGTATACTCTATTTTGAAGTTGTTGCCATGTCACGAGAAATATGGTGTCAAATTGAAAAGTCAAAAGTTGCTAAAAAATGACAGTAGTATTTGATAGTCAAAATACTCATACCCCTTAAAAGTAGTAATGCAAGTTGTGAAAGGGATAAGCATTTTTGAATAACAATATCTATCACTTAAATTTCTAACTCCCATATAAAAACTGGCAATTTTTTTAAGGTTTGTAATCACGGTTTTTTGTAAAATTAAAAAAAAATTAGTAACAAAAAGCTTTCAAAATGGGTGATTTTTTAAGACGATTCATTTTGTTGTATGTGATCACTCATTGTATTATAATTTATAATGGTTCAGTTTTCAAAATGGATTTTTAAAGGCGGGCATTTTGTATATCAGTTTACTTTAAAAGTTACAAAATGGATTAATGAACAAAATTTATATGTATAGTGTGGTTTTCTTCTAGGCTAACCCTTTGTACTATAATTTAAAATGAAACAAAACATATGTTGAAAAGGCAATTATAAGTTAGCTTATTCATTTGACTAAATTTTGTGTGGTTCTAATACTATAAGTCTGATTTTGTTTGGTTTTAGATGTCATAAGAGTTTTTCGAGAATGAGGTCCTTTACAAGATAATGTTAAAAAAAACCAAAGTTATTGTAAATTAAAAAATTCTTTTTTTACGTGTGACCCGTGCAACGCACGGGTATTACACTAGTTATTGTTGGTTGTGAAGGAAACAGAGTTAAGATCTATATAAACATTTAAATTAGCATAGACCTATCTAATCAATCATAATTTCATATTTTTAAAAAAACTCACTTTTCACTACTTTTTTAAAAATTAAATATCTCACAAACGGTAAACCGTTAAACGAAAAAATACACAATTGTGACGAGAATTAAATCATCTATCTATCGGGGGCACATGTATATACTTTCGACGAACTTTTTTTTCGACTTTTTTTTCTTAAGTCACATCTGGAGAGAATCATATATGATTCGTCACAAATCATATATGATTCGTCACGAATCATATATGTTTCGTCACGAATCATATATAAATTTTCAGAAAATCATATATGATTCGTGATATGTGTTGGAAATATGTATCACTAATCAATATGCATATTAATTTTCATTTTTCTAATCAATCGTATTGAATTAATATGCATATTAATTTTCATTTTTCTAGGATGTACTTTTTACCACTAAGACTTTCAACACGCATTGGCCCACAAAGATCCATATGCAACAGATAAAGTTTCTCTTGGTTGGTGTCTTCAGTCTTGAGTTTGTACTTAGTGCTTTTCCCCATTGTACACGCGGAACACAAATGGTCCTTGTGAAATGAAAGTTTAGGAAGACCACGAACAAGTTCGTTTTTCGCCAAATGATTAATAGCGTCAAAGTTAAGATGAGATAATCGTCGATGCCATAACCATGACTTAGTCTTCGATGCTTTGGAGAGAAGACATACGGGAGAGGCGGCCATCATGTCTTGTAGAGACAAAGTATACAAATTATTCCCTCGAGTACCTTTCAATAAATCAACCCCTTCCAAATTATGAATGAAGCAGGTATGCTCTCGAAAAGCAACTTCTAGGTTTGCATCACAAAGTTGTCCCACAGAAAATAAGTTGTGACCGAGACCTTCCACATAATACACTCTTGAAATTATAACATTCCCAATATGATATTCACCATAACCCATTATCTTTGCAATATGATCATTTCCAAATCGAACCGTACCAAGAAACTTGCTGACGAGATTTCTGAACTGAGAGCGATCTCCGGTCATATGCTTAGAGCAACCAGAGTCCAAATACCAGAGAACAATTTGGACCACCTGTTTTCAACAACAACAGTAGACAATGCATTGGAAACTATTGGTTCCGGAGTGTTAGCAGATACAGATAAAATATTATCAGAATTGCTAACATGTTTGTGACCCTTAGATTTCCTGCGTTTTCTTATGTGAGTTTTAGCACTAACAGGTTTTACTGTTCCAACTTTCTTAGGTTTTGGATTATTCGCGGGCACTAAAGTGGGAGTAGACCTATTTAAAGGGCACTTGATTCCTACAGTAGTGTCGGTGTTCCTAGTTAAAGGACACGCTTATGTTTTGGTAGCCTTGGTACTCCTATTTAAAGGGCAAGCTTTCTTCGCTTTAGTGGGAGTGATCCTAGTTAAAGGGCACGCATTTCCTACTATAGTGAAAGTTCTACCAGTGGGGCGCCACATCCAACCAACTTGGGTTAACACTTTCCCAGTCGGTTTCCATTCTAATCCATTTTTCCGGGTAGTCATCTCATTCACATGGTCAATAAGGCAAGAATCATGATGACTAGAAAACATACATTCATTGCAGTTCCAACATTTTAAATTAGAATTCAAAGTAGGCTTAGAACGCTGCACAACCGCAGAGCCTTTAAGTTTAGCTACATGATTCTTTTTATTCAAAACAGAAATAACATTCCTAGGATGGGCTTATATTTTCTTCTTCACTTGACTACTAGATGGGGGCAAGATCCTATCATTCTTCTTGTTTCTTCAGATATCTCAGAGTCCCAGAGGCATCTTTATCAATCAATCCAAGTATGCCCTTGAATCGCTTAAGAAATATAAGATGGAATCTTGCGACCCCGTGGATACTCCAATGGTGGAACGAACAAAGCTTGATGCAGATCCACATGGAGTTGCCGTTGATCTGACACTTTATCGTGGAATGATCGGTACTCTTCTGTATATCACAGCTAGTCGACCTGATCTTCAGTTTGCTATATGCATGTGTGCTCGGTATCAAACTAGGCCTACTGAG
Organism: Glebionis coronaria; assembly: GCA_025667525.1. Classification (NCBI taxonomy): domain Eukaryota; kingdom Viridiplantae; phylum Streptophyta; class Magnoliopsida; order Asterales; family Asteraceae; genus Glebionis; species Glebionis coronaria. Next base: position 51,396 of record JANFOE010001087.1, read on the forward strand.
TTACACTTAGCTACTGTTAAAAGGATCTTTCGATATCTTAATGGAACCATTAATCGGGTACTTTGGTATTCGAAGGACTCTTTGATTGCACTTATGGCATATGCAGATGCGGATCACGCGGGTTGTCAAGATACAAGGCGTAGCACGAGTGGAACTTTGCAACTACTAGGAGATCGACTAATTAGTTGGGCATTGAAAAGGCAGAAAAGCGCTGCAATTTCAAGTACGGAAGCAGAATACATAGCTATGTCCGGTTGCTGTGCTCAAATTCTTTGGATGAGATCGCAATTAACCGACTATGGTCTAGGTTTCAACAAAATTCCGATGTACTGCGACAACAAGAGTGCAATTGCCTTATGCTGCAACAATGTTCAATTCTCCCGGTCGAAGCATATTGACATTCGCTACCACTTTATCAAGGAGCAAGTGGAAAATGGCGTAATAGAGCTTTACTTTGTCCGATCTAAGTATCAATTGGCGGATATTTTCACGAAGGCTTTAGATCGTACCCGAATTGAATTTTTGGCCGACAAGCTAGGAATGAGAACTTTCTCGCCTGAGACTCTAAAGGAACTGGCAGATGAAGCGAAAGAATAGTGGTGGTAAAACTATTCTCCGTATCCTTGGTGATCATCTATATATATTGTTTATATTTTTATCTACAAAAGCAAAATACAAAAATATAAAACCATATAAAACCATAAAAATTGAAAAAATTCATAAAAATTCAAAAATATTTTTACTTTATTTTTCAAAGGCATGTCTTTTGGTACGATAATATTTACGGCCTTAGAAATGTTGATTAATATCGACACGACGCCATAAATAGAGTTTGTACAAAAGTTGTAAATATTTCATAAAACATGCCCTTATGGCTTGTAGTTATTTCTGACTGCAACCCGGTTTTCACATTAAAGTCAAGCGTTTCTTATGAAAGCTTTGGCTCTCAACGGGAATTAATTTTCTCAGACAAGGTTTACTTTAAAACCTTGTAAGGGATCAAGTTTACTTTATAACTTGGTCTAACACAAATATATGTAGGCTTCAGTGCATTTATTTGTTAATACAAGAGAAGTCTTGTTTTTATGAAGTTATCATCTTTACAACCATAGCTATCTATAATTGGTATCTACATACTCGACGATGCGACTACTCAACCGACGACTACAACTCTTTCAGTAGAACACGGGTCAACAATTGAGGGGGAGCAATTGTCAAGCATTCAGAATCTGCCGAACGTGCCAAGCTCACTAACTGGTGTCAAGACTACAATATCAATGGTGGTGTCAAGAGATGACTTCAGACATGACGCGGCGACCAACATATGCTGACAAGAACCATTTGATTTTATCATATGATGTTCTCATCAATCAGGTCCAACCTTGTCAATTCTTTTTAATATGGTGAATATGTGATCATGCTACAAATCGATATCATATCTCATACATTTGGTATCATGAAGATAAAACGGACTTGCATTTTTTCTTCCCAAAACTTTTGTTAAAACTTCATTAAATCAATTGATATTAAAAACATCGATTGGGTTAATATTTTTAATATGGGGGAGAAAATGTGATTTAATATGGGAAATTAACACAAATGGTTTGACTTAATGTGCTGGCTCATCCCGACATATATGAAATGTTTTCGAATATCGTGGCATATGTTAAGGGGGAGCAAAACAGATTTGCTAGAGCAAAATGGATATCATGGTGATTTATACTTACCCACAACCCATTTATTTCACAACGATTAAGATTGTGGTGACATAAGAATGGTAGGATAGGTTAAGTCCTATGATTCTTCCAGAACAAGAGGAATCTTCCCAAGGACACTCCATAGCTAGAAATAGTAGTCCTTAGGAAAGATGGAGAAAGATTGTGAACGTAGCTGAATGTCGACCAAGTACTTAAGTTAGCACTGGAACAATCACAACAAGGTGCTAGTTATGACGTATTGGTAAGCATTGAAGGGGTTGAAGAATGAAAAAGAATTTTAAAGATAAAGGGTGTAAAGAAAGAAGCCCTCCTTAGAACTTTAGGTAGAAACCGGGTCAATACATATGCTATTGAGATCATTTTAATGATTCTCGATATTGAAGATAGACATCATGGACCCAGTGATGCAATGCACAACCCATCCCAGCTAACTCAGATATCTCTTAAAAGATATTTGTTTTAATCACACGGAGACAACACGTTATCTATCGATTTATTCACTCCGAATAAATTGGTATTGAAATAGTGGCACTCCTCTCCAGCCTTCGATCACTAAAATCCAAAATGCACGATCGAGTCTAGAGCCATTTGAGATCATCAAATATCTCATTAGGACACACTTTCATAATTCCTTGCTTCTTCACACACTGTGAAAAGTAAGAAAGATATTAAGAGTCCTACGAAAAATCTTCATGATCTTGCCTGAACATCCGAGTAATACGAAAGTATTTACAATGAAGATGAAAATCCTTCTTGAGCGAATATCAAAAAGCTCATGGTAGGTGACTTGTGCGATTCTTTATGAATCAAACTTGTGATAACTAGAAAGCAACAGTGGTTTAATTCTTAGCTGAACTTATACACGTTCCAGGCCTCTACGCAATATCTAAGCGATCTTGCCAGAACACTCAGAGTGATACCTTAGTGTTCACAGTGATGAGTGGAAATCCTTCTAGTGTTAAACTTAAACAGCACTTGGTAGGTAACTTGCAAGATTCAATATGAATCAAGCTCGTGACAACTGGAAAGCAACGATGGTGCGATTCTTTAATGAATCAAACTTGTTCTAGGAATCAGAATTGACGACTTCAATCATGCGGATAAATTTTATCCAAGTGATTCACTCTTTACGTTCGCAGTCAGCTTTGGACGACCGAGTAAAGAGAACGGGTTTACCCGCGAAATCTTGTCAATGAGATTTTTAATTAAATCTACCTGCCACAAGTACGATATTTTATATCGTCCAACGGTCTTCACCGACCGGAGGTAAAATGCTACCGAATTAGAATGAAATGTTCAAAGCCATTTCGTTCGTGTCTACTTATGTTGCGGCATTTGAAGACGGTGGCGTTGCGGAATCCGAGAAGAAGTCGTCCCCGCATGCTTATACGTTATGCACTTAATACCCCATCTAATTCAAGAAAGCCTAAAAGTTAAGTCTTCCGCTGTATCGAACTCCGAAGCTTTCAAGAATTACAAAGGTATAAGTATGTGGGGCGTGATGTCACGAAGAGGCAAAGATCACTAGTGAAGGATGCACAAGATCAAGGCAAGAGATTAATTCTCAAGATTGATATCAAAGATCACATCAGCATGTTCACCAGAAAAGAAAAAGAAAAAGAAAGACGAAGACTACGAGCTCAGGACAAGCATAGTATGCTAGGTTTATCTCATTATTGTAACTTGGGTAATGCCCTTGTTTGGAGTGACCTCCCTTAGGGGGAGATTGTTGGAAATACGTTTTACGTATTAAGAAGGATCGGTCACTCCAACAATAGTCCATGTAATAGCTCGTAGTTTAGTTATTTATCTTTATTTAACTAGCAAGACCAAGCCTAGCCTACAACATGTGTAGGCCGGCCCAAATGTAAGCTCAAGCCCATGACAAGGGCTTGGGTATATAAACCCTCTCCTTAGATGGAGAGGGTGAGTGGTTCTTCCTTTTACACATAGAAAACTTCATTTTTCTCTCTCTAGAATTGTGTGAAATCAACCATCTCTCTATCTCTTTCTCTCTCTAAAACATAAGTAGGATTTACATATCTACAATATGAATCATATATGATTTTCTGAGAATCATATATGTTTCGTGACGAATCATATATGATTCTCTCCAGACGTGACTTAAGAAAAAAAATCGAAAAAAAAGTTCGCCGAAAGTATATACATGTGCCCCTCGATAAATAGATGATTTAATTCTCGTCGCGATGATATGTTTTGTTTTACGTAACGATGAACGGTTTGTGAGATATTTAATTTTTAAAAAATAATTTTTTTGTTACATGATAAAAATGGATGGTTGTGATTGGTTGGTTGAGTATATGCTAAAATAAGGGTCTATGGGGATCTTTTTCCAAAGGGAACATTTGTCACCCTCATGCCAGTTTTATCAAAGTTATAATAGTGTTAAAAATTAAACAAATCTCTTTTCAAAACATCATCTACTTTTTTTATAACTAGACGAGTACCCGCACATAGCGGCGGAATTTTCCTAGCGGTAGATAATTAACGATATTCAATGTTCGATATTGTGGTACATGTTTCACGTCACGTTCAAAATAGAACGTGAAAAGGTGAAGATTAAATTGAAAATGCTTGAAACATCCGATAAATTATTAACATGTATGAAACAACATACGAAAACATTTACTGAAACCGAAATTGAAACATTACATTCAATTATGAGATATGATATAATAACGCATGTTGCTCGTTGCGTAAAATTTCTTGGTATAGATATTTGCGGTTTATACTCCTCATTAACTAAACTCTTTGACTGATTTTCACTATTAACTCTGGTATCTTGTGACCAAAGTTTATTGAACTTACTAAGATAGGCGAGTACCTACGTTATAACGCAAAAATGCCTAGCAACACATAATATACGATAGAAAAAAGTTTAATGTAAACCCTTCTTTTAGCATACACTCGATCAATCACAATCAATCATGTAGAAACTAGAGGGGGGGGGGTTGAATAGTTTCTAGTCGGTTGATCTCCTAATTAAAAATCCTTTCAATTAGGTGAGTGCTAAAACTATCTTTTATTTAAAAGCTAGTTGCATTATGATTAGGTCCAATTCTAATGCATTAACAATGTGTAATAAGTGTAATGATAATGAATGAAAGTAATGAGTAAGAAAAGAGACAACCTAGTAGGAAGACACCAAGATTTATAGTGGTTCGACAATGAAGCACATCCTCGTTCCTACTCCACTCCTCGAGTACACCTTACTCGAGATTTCCACTATATCCACAAGCTCCCTTCTTGGCGGAGAAAACCTTATAACGTCGCTTACATTATTTTCCGACACTAAGCTAAATTTCGAGACCTAATCTTAGCTAGGACCAATCTACATAACGTCGGCCACTTCGCCATTTTACGACACAAGGCTAGATGTCGAGTTCTAATCGAAAGCTAGAACCAATCTTCACAACGTTGCCTACTTCACCATTTTACGACACAAGGCTAGATGTCGAGTTCCAATCGAAAGCTAGAACCAATCTTCACGACGTTGCCTACTTCACCATTTTACGACACAAGGCTAGATGTCGAGTTCTAATCGAAAGCTAGAACCAATCTTCACGACACTTCACTTTGAAGCTAAGTGAAAACTTCACACAACACAACTACTAATTACTAGAAAGTTTAGTGAGAACTCACAAGACACAACCACATCACTTTAGAGTTTAGCGAGAACTCACAAGACACAACCACATCACTTTAGAGTTTAGTGAGAACTCACAAGACACAACCACATCACTTTAGAGTTTAGTGAGAACTACCTAGACACAACCAATTACATCTCAGCTAAACATATCCAAGTACACATATGTAACTTGGATCTACATATTAAATCCAAGCACACACATGTGCAAAGGATTTACACAACTCTAATCCAAGTATTTACACCTAGCTTGGATGAACACAACTAGTCTAAGTATTCACAAATACATTGGATCTACACAAGACACATATAAACAAATGATGAACATGATAAGATCTTTAGGAGAGAATGATCTTCATCAAGACTTCATCTTTCATCACAACTCAAGTGTGTGAGTGATCTTCTCTTTGGACAAGGTAAAGAAAAGAGATCAAGAGGATAATCATAGGTATAAATACTTAACACATTAAGTGATCATTTACAAATGATTAGGATTACAAACAAGAAAAAAGACTCAAAAGATGTCCAAAAAGGGTTAATGAAAGTGCAGATTTGATTAACTATTTATTGGAGACAAGTTCCCAACGGCTATCTGGGCGCGGTTCCTTATCTGCCCCGGCGGTTCCTTATCGCTAGGGAACCGCGTACGCACTTAAGGAACCGAGGAGTGTAGACTCTGCTCCTTTTTGTCTTTTAGTGAATTTGAAATATCTGAGGCTGTTTAAACCTTCAAAGGATATTCTTATGGCATTTGGAATATGCCATATTTAAAATTACATTTTCATCTTAATAAAACATCTTCTAAAAATAAAGTTTTTTAAAAATCTTTTGTCACATTAGACAAAAGTGAGTTTTAAGGCTAGTCACTTTTATGATCACTAAGCATGATTATGATATGTTAGTGTAATGATTATTACCTTGATGATAGTGTTTGTTAGATAATTCATTTTTGTGATTATATTTGACAATAAATGTCTTTGTAATTTGTCGTGATCAAAACAAAGAAAGATTAATTAGTGCTAACAATGTTTTTAGGCAATTACTTTGCATTAACAATCTCCCCCTTTTTGATTACGACAAACTATAAACTCATTTACGTAAAATACAAAATTATCGAATTATTAACAAGTTTATCACTATCATTTCTCCCCCTTTGTCGAAGCAAAAAGGGTAGCACAAGTCTTTGAAGAAGAAATGAACCGGACTTTGCTAGTAGCTCCCCCTTGGTGCTTACTCCCCCTTGCTTGGGGCACCAAAAGAGTGAGCTAAGGTGACATGCTACACAAAGGTTATAAGAAAGAAAAGAAACACCAATGCATATATGTGCACTACCTATTAACTAAATTGAGAGGGAGAAGAAAAGAAATCTCAAATTAGAAGCAAGTTTTTGCTAAGTGTGTCCAAAGAGTGTGAGTTGACAACATCATAATTCAATTGGTAGAATAAAAAGAAAAGGAACATCCAAGCCAATAAAAAATGATATAAAATGTCAAGGGGTTAAAATTTAGAATTTATGGAATCGCCCATAATTAGTTGTAACGTTTAACCATGATCAACTCTTAAACAAATGTGTGAGAAAGAAATTTCGGGATAGATAACACACATAACATTCCTATTACACAAATATGAAATAACACACAAGAAAATATTCATACAAACAATATGAATATTTGAATCATGAAAATATGAAAATAAACCACAAAGCATAAGTTATACCAAAAAGTGATAATCTTCCAAGATGCTTAAGTTTTATTGACTCAAACAACTAAAGTACAATATGTGCTTTAGTTGGAAAAGAAAGACGACGATGCATCATTCGAACTTTTATCCACGAGAACGAAAACTTTGAGAGGAGATCGAGTGAGTAGGAATTCAAGAAAATTTAGCTTGTCATAAATATGAGCAAGTTCAATTTGTTGAAAACGACAACAAGCACATGAGGAACCATGATGCAAGACAAAGTCGTTAGATGGGGGAGGTCCATCAAAAGGAGAGTTTGGAGAAGAAGGGTATGAAATGTTTTCACAATGCCTAGTGAGATTAGGGAAAGAAGATAGGTCATTGAGTTAAGGAGAGTTGAAAGGTTTAGGTGGTGGTGGATGAATTTCCTTTTCTCCGGTAATTGGATTTATAGAGTAAGTCTCATTCCATTATTTAATCGGAGAGAAAGAGGAATTCTTGGAAGGTTTTGGAGAAGAGGAATCATGAGGAACCTTGTCCTTTTTCTATCCAAATGGGTCGAACCGAGATTTTCGGTTTCTTTGAAAGCTTAGAAGAGGAAGCTTTGGGTTGAGAAGATTGTGACAAAGATATGTCAAGGTTAGGAATGGAAGAGTTAGGCATTATGAGAGATGACGAGAAGAACTTCCAAAAGAGAAGAATTTAAAGAAAATAGACAAGGCAAAGATTTGAAATGAAATCAAAGGTTTTAGAAAATGTTTAGCCAAATAGGATAAACAAAGAATCTTAACCAAGACAGTGGTCAAAGAAGAAAGACTAAATATAAGCCATAAATGGCTTTCCTATACGCGGTTCCCTAAAGAAGCCCGCGGTTCCATATCAATATGGAATCGCCTGGGGTCTAAGGAGACGCCTCTAGGGGACATGAAATCTTGATTTTCAAAAGTTTTGGAGAAAGATAAAACTTTTTCAAAATTTTGCAAATCTTGGATTTTTTTTATCTCTTTTAGCATTAGAATATGCTAGGGTTGCACAAAAGCAACACATTCATAAAGAATGTCTTGACAAAGGGTGACAAAATATTTAGATAACATTTTGATCCAATTTTAAGTCAAGTTTTTAGAGGTTGTGATAGATTTAGGTTCAATTTTAAAAACAATTGAAGTTGATTAATGTGACCATATAGGTTAAAACACATAAACTAAATCCATTCATCAAATTCATGCAAAGTACACAAGGAAATGAAAATACAAGAAATGAAAAGACAATAAACTAAAACATAGATAGCTTAATCTAGGTCTTGAATGCATAGTCCTCTTTGGCTTGACCTTCTTTTAAAAACATTAGATTTTAGAAACCATCATTCATCTCCTAAGGGGAGGAGGCATGGAGAACAAGGTAATCAAGAAATCATGCAACCTTCTATGAAGACCAATCATCTCCAATCTTAGGTTTTGAATGATGTGGTTGTTATAATGACAACATGGGCAATTTGCACCATGAGCTTCTAGAAAACTAAAAAAGTAAGGATCACCCATGAAATGTGGAATAGGGATCCCCAAAATGGGAGCATTTGTGTTAGAGTGAGGAGGAGGTGGTGGAGGCATGGGGGCAAAGGGTGATGTGGGAGAATTTGGTGGAGTAAAGGGAGAGGTTACCAAAGGCTCAAGGACAAAGGGAATGCTTTGTATTGGTTGAGGTTGAGAAATCCCATCCAAGGGAGGACTAGGAGTGAAAGGTGAAGACAACTCATTCATCTTGGATTGGAATGAGGATGAGGTAGAACCATGGGAATGGTTGGTACCATGGGTTGAGCTAGTCTTGCATGGAGCAAGAGAATGTGAAGGTGAAGAAGAAATGAGAATAGGAGTAGACTCATTCTTGGGGGTTTGGTATAAAGAAGAAGAACCAAGTTTGGGACACTTGATTTTGATCTTGAGGTTCCTTTTAGGAGAGGAAGTTTTGGAAGAATTGGAAGATCTAGTGGATACCATGGTTGTAGGTTAAGGTTTAGAAGACAGTTGAATGAATGAAGAATGCATTCAACAATGGGAGGTTTAAGAAGAAAGAGGGATGAACCAAACTAGTAATATGTTAAAATCATTTTATGTGAACAATGAAATTAGGTAGCCTAGTGTAGGAAATGTGAAGGTTTTTGCAATAATTTTATCAAAGTTTTACACAGATTAAGGAAAACAGTGTAAAGCAAAGATACTGTTGAAACAGTAGCCGACGGTTCTTTACGTAGGTCCGCGGTTCCTTATCGCTAAAGAACCGCGGGTTCGATATAGAACCGCGACCAGAGGTCTCAAAAAGATGCACTTTCTCAAACAATTGCTAGCCCAGATTTTGCATAAAGAGTTAACAAGCCAATGTCAACTACTAAACAAAATCTAGAAAACTAACACATAAGATGCACAAAGCTATGCAAATCGAAAAAATGATGGCATGGACAACGTAGCATTAAAATATAAAGCAATCCCAAACAAGTAATATTATTTATTATACAAACATTAAAAGAAAACAAAACACATGTTCAACCCATAACATGCTCAACAACATGTTCACCTTGAATTAAATCAAAGTCTTTTATCTTTTCTTCTTGCCAAATCCCTTGATCAAATTTATCAAGTACTTGAATCCCTTTCTTGACTCTACTCGATGATCAAACAATTCACCTCGAGTCCTAAGATTTTCATGGTAGAGACTCTCCATATTGAGATCTTCCGGTACTTCACTTGTGGAATGGTGAGGAGGAGGAGCTAAGTCTCCAAGTCCATCCACGAATGAATTTGTGGATTGACGGGAGTTACTTGAAGAGCCGACATGACTACTAGCACCTATGTCATCACCATCACTTGTTGGCATGTGGGTGTCCTCATCATCGGGCTCTGTTGATCATTTTTCTTTGAACCTCTATCACTTCTCGGCTTTCTTTCATATACCTCTTGAATAGGTAACATAACCCGTTGAACCGGCTGAAAGCGAGAGAAGTCAAGGAAGGGAAAGTCATGAACAACCCTCTTAAGGAGGCGAGTAAGAAGCATAGCATAGGTAAGGTTTGTTTTAGGCTTAGAGATAGCGTAATTTATTCGTCGAGCGATATAGTATGCCAAATTGTACTTGGTTGCGGTAAAGATGCAAAATAGCATATGCACCATACAAGCCGGAATGTGATCCCGGTTCCCACCAAGACAAAATACATTCTCCCTAAGGATCTCGGCCCAACGAACCATAAAATCCTTAAGGTCACTTGAGAGAACCTCATAACGATTTACATATCGTCTATTAGAATGAAGGCTTCTCACAATGTTTCCATTACGCTCTTTGGAAATAATTTCAAGGATAAACTCAAGGCAACTTCATTGTGGTCATTTGGAGGTTTATAGTTGGATTCATAGAGAGCATCAAGCCCTCATTTGTCCGTGAAACGACAAGTTCCTTCAAATGGCACACCAAGAATTTGCCCAAAAGTTTCGAGAGAGTATTGAATGACTTGATCATTCAACACGAACCGAATGAATATTCTACCATTGAGCTCAAAGATAGAATAGGTGCTAAAGAATTCCAAAAGAAATATGGGATATCTCTCTTCATTTATGTAGAGCAAACAATCAAACGCCGTATGCTCAAACATAGATTTGATATAGTCAAAACCCGTAATTTTTTCATCGACAATTCTACCCTCATGGAAGCAACGTTTTGAAAGAGAAGGATAGGAGTTTTGGAGTTGGGTAGAAGCAAAAATTTAAGAAAGGTGTGGCATATATTGTCTAGTCTTTTGGTGGTCTTGTTGATATTCCGAAGGCATTATTAGTACCTAAATACAATGAACCAAAATATTTCTCCAATCATTCTTATGAACTATAAAAATCAAAAATCAAAAGATGAGAATGTGTTTCATCAATAGCTTGACAAACAAAGGATTAATCATTGTCATTCTCATGTTCACAATGTACCCATTTCATCATTGACCAAAACATATGAACTATGTAGAATCAACAATGAACTAGAACATTAGTTTTTCAAAACAAAGATATTAGGCAAGCATTAACAATGCAATTACCCATTTGTTAATGGGTTCATCTCAATTCCATCAATTAACCAAAAGTATTTAGTCAAGATCCGGATTGTTCTACAAGTGAGTTTTAGTAAAATCTTAATGAATATGAACCTGAGAGATCATAGTAAAATAACGGTGTCAACCCATATTCCAATCAAGGTTTTAATTCGATTTCAATTTTAAAATTCCCCAATTATGAAAGGATGAACCCTAGAACAAAATAGATGAAATTGAATGAGAATACTTACAATTAATTGATGTTTGATGAATGATGAGTGAAACCCACAACTTGGAATCAATTAATTTGAGTGATTGAAGGTTTTTGAAGCTTCAACAATGGTGAAAAAATGGGAACCCATCGCCAGTGAAAGAGAAGGAGAGAGAAGGGTTTGTTTGAAAAGGAATATTTTATAAAAACTGGCGCTCTGGCAAAGTTACTGACTGTGGTTCCTTATCGATAGAGAACCGCGCATATGAACCTCGTATGATAAGGAACCGCCTACAGAGGCAGATTTTTACCAAAGAAAATCAACGAATTTTTGAAAACAAAATTTTTAAAATACTTAAAAATATATCTTAAACCTTTTAGAATATCATTGGATCACCATAGCACTAAGCAATATGCCTTAATGAAGGATTACGAGTGGAATCGAGATCGAAAAGAACCGAAACGGGGGAACGACTACTCGTAGCAAAAAGGCAAAGGAAGAGGTGTCAAGAGAAGTGAATCAAGACCAAGTACAATGCTCAAGGGATAAGTGGCAATCTTCAAATCATGGAGACGAAGAGCTTGTGTCACATATAGTGGTTTAAGACGTGCCTTTCTGGTTAAAGATTAAATGGCTTTGGTAATGAATTACACTAAGCAATTTTGATGCATAGAATAAGATCACTTCCAATAATAGTCTTAGTCTATACCAAAACATGAGCAAAGTGAAATAATCACAAACCACACACAAAAGTCAAGGCAAGGATTCCAAGAACAAGCACATAGTCAATTAATGATCAAAAGAATGATCAATAGGGCATGTGGAAGAATGAGAGCGTACCTTAGCCACAAAGAGCATTCCAAGCAATTGAGAAATTAAAGCAAATCCTAACCATCTTGATATCATCATTCAAAGATTGTTGAAGATCAATGAAGACGAGTCTTCTATAAGTGTAAGTAACTCAATCCACAACCAAATGAATGATTGATTCTTCATGTGTACCTACACAAAACAAGATGAATACTAGTAGATACATTTCAAGAGAAAAACCAAAAATGCATAAAGACTACTAATCTAAATGGGATGCAATATTACCACTAAAAAAACTTATTTCCAAAGAAAAAATAGTTTTCACCAAAGAGAAACTTTAGTACAACTTAACCTTCTAATTTGAGGAGACAATGGATCGATCCAAGTTTTAAAGCACAATATACTTCAAAGATCTTGTGTCACCATCTCTTTGATACCATTGTAGAAACTAGAAGGGAGGTTGAATAGTTTCTAGTCGGTTTATCTCCTAATTAAAATTCCTTTCAATTAGGTGAGTGCTAAAACTATCTTTTATTTAAAAGCTAGTTGCATAATGATTAGGTCTAATTCTAATGCATTAACAATGTGTAATAAGTGTAATGATAATGAATGAAAGTAATGAGTAAGGAAAGATACAACCTAGTAGGAAGACACCAAAATTTATAGTGGTTCGGCAACGAAGCACATCCTCGTTCCTACTCCACTCCTCGAGTACACCTTACTCGAGATTTCCACTATATCCACAAGCTCCCTTCTTGGCGGAGAAAACCTTACAACGTCGCTTACATTCTTTTCCGACACTAAGCTAAATATCGAGACCTAATCTTAGCTAGGACCAATTTACACAACGTCGCCCACTTCACCATTTTACGACACAAGGCTAGATGTCGAGTTCTAATCGAAAGCTAGAACCAATCTTTAGAACGTTGCCTACTTCACCATTTTACGACACAAAGCTAGATGTCGAATTCTAATCGAAAGCTAGAACCAATCTTCACGATGTTGCCTACTTCACCATTTTACGACACAAGGCAAGATGTCGAGTTCTAATTGAAAGCTAGAACCAATCTTCACGACTCTTCACTTTGAAGCTAAGTGAGAACTTCACACAACACAACTACTAATCACTTTAAAGTTTAGTGAGAACTCACAAGACACAACCACATCACTTTAGAGTTTAGTGAGAACTCACAATACACAACCACATCACTTTAGAGTTTAGTGAGAACTCACAAGACACAACCACATCACTTTAGAGTATAGTGAGAACTACCTAGTCACAACCAATTACAACTCAACTAAACATATCCAAGTACACACATGTAACTTGGATCTACACATTAAATCCAAGCACACACATGTGCTAAGGATTTACATAACTCTAATCCAAGTATTTACACCTAGCTTGGATGAACACAACTAGTCCAAGTATTCAAAAATACATTGGATCTACACAAGACACATATAAAGAAATGATGAACATGATGAGATCTTTAGGAAAGAATGATCTTCATCAAGGCTTCATCTTTCATCACAACTAAAGTGTGTGAGTGATCTTCTCTTTGGACAAGGTAAAGAAAGGAGATCAAGAGGATAATCATAGGTAATGTTAGCCCTAAAATGTGAGCGTCATTTACGAAATTACATTAGATTTAAATAGGCAAAACGTGGAGGGGCTACTATTGATAAGTTGTCAAAGTTACTCCTTGTTTAGCCTATATATACCCCTCCATACTTCCATGGAGGGGTGAGGATTCCCATTTTCTTGTTCTACTTTCTCTCTCAATAAAACACACACATTTATAGTCTTTCTCTTTCTTTGTCTAAAAATGTCTAAACACTTATTTTATCCTCCCCGACCTCCGGATCACTCCTCTTGTTAGCTTGAATCTTATATGTTAACAATTGGTATCAGAGCTAACCGGGGGTATTTTGTGTTTTTTGTTTGCTTAACCTATGGTGTTCGTGACTTATTAGTGCTTATTTTATAAGCTGTTGTCCAAAACAGTTTGGTGTTTGAAGTTTTATGTCCAAAAATTCCAAAAATCCATCAATCTCATAATTCGTTTCAAGTGTCTCGATGTCCAAAAATGTCCCATAGTCAATTTTCTCTTTACTTTTCTCTTATAAAACTGTTTCTCCATGTCAAGGTTTTTCTTATCTTTTTGCTTTGGTAACAGTGTCAACTAATTTGTACCATCTATTTTATTTTTCCTTCATTTTCTATGACTTATCTAGATGCTTTTGTGTTTCTGGGATAAACAGATGCTTAAAAATGTGTCAAATATGAAAATTACCAGATCCATCTAATTTTTTGGGAAGAAAAGGACAATATATTAGACCAGATCCATTTTTTCAGGGTTACAAAATCATGTGGTCAAAACCCCATTTAGATGGCTCATTGCGATGGGAGATCTCGATGGCTACTTTGGATAAGATCGCATTGATTGCGATGGATGACTTGCGATAGCCATTCCGATGGCTCACCGCGATGGTCTGTTGCGATGGACCATTCTGATGGCCCATTGCAATGGAACCATTGCGATGGGTACCATCACGATGGGGCACTCATGTTGCGATGGTGTCCATCATGTTGCAATGGAGTATACTAGACTGCGATGGCATTATATTTTTTGACATTGTGATGGGTTAAGATAAACATTGCGATGACTATTTTAAAAGAAAACATTTCCATAAACATTGTGACATCTTGACCAAACCAGTAAAATACCGAGACCCCAAACCCGACTCTATCTATCATAACCCATCGTCACTATGATTCCACAATCACATCTAACCAGACTCGAAAAACAGAAATGAATTGATAACATAAAATCTCAGACTCGATTTTTTTATATACGCAAACCAGAGATCTTTAAAGATCTACACGTATCAATCAATCTTCATAGATCAATGTTGGGTACGACCTAAGTTTTAATATTAGAAATCAAATCTTGATTGATAACAATCGTGTTATAATTAGTTTATTTGATTCAACTGAGACACATGCAACAAATAAAATACCTACCAGAGACCTTTTTCAAGATCTTGAAGCCTATAAGTCGTGATACTTATAATGATTCGTGACTAAACTGAAGTCAAGAAGGTTTCTTTTAGGTTCAGATTAAAAGGCAGATATGGTTTTGCTTATGAGATTCGTGTGGGTCCCCTTAATGATTGATATGGGATAGGCTTGGTAGATGTGGTTATCTAGTATTGCATGAATATAGTTGGCAAGGTTAATATGGGTTCGTATATAATGAGTAGATTGATGGGTTAAATCTGTTGATCCCAAACTTAGATTGATTTTTTGTGTAAACGAGATTAAATCAAGTTAAACACTTAGAGAAACTTTGTTGTATAAACAATTCAAATACTATGCGGAATTAATACTTAAATGAAGAACAACCAAAACAGATAAACCAAACTTTCACTTTGATTGATTAATCAAACTTGCGTACAATGAAAAGTGTTTAAAACATATATTGAACTAAAACCTAAAGACCTCCTTTTATAGATTAAGGAGCCTTGTACAAGAGTCTACGTATCAGCTATTTTAGGTAAAGTGGTAAAGATAAACATACGAAATACATTGTAAAGCATATCTTTACTAGCAACATAAAACATGTAGACTAAGTCTTCTATCAGTGCTTGACTTCTTCTTATCAACGCTTGACTTCTTCCTGTCAACGCTAGTCTTGTCAACGCTTGATTTCTTCCTATCAACGTCCAAATTCCTCTTGTCAGCGTCCAAATGTCTTGACTACATTTTATTCCCAACAAAATCGTTTTTGGAGAGATTTGTAATATAGTGGTTGAGGTAAGAAGATGAGATGGGGGTGATGCATACTATGTGTGGATTAGGATATCTGACCTAATTTTTAGGTTAATCTTGTTATATTGGATCAGGTTGTATCTCATAATTGTTGATGGACCGTGTACTAAGATTGTTTGGGCCGAATATTTAACATGGAGGTAAATATGGTAATGATTTTTATGAGAGGAAATGTTAACATATTCGATGGTTCACACATGTTGGACGAATTATGTGATGGTCCGAAATGTTTAAGATCCATTTTATTCAATATCTCATTTGGGTTGAAATTATTTTTTTGGGGGCCATAATGGACATGATTTTTGATGCGGGTATTCGGCATGTTTCGATCGGAAGTACTTAAACGACAAAGATAATTTCGATTCGCGCGTCAGTTGGGCTCTAACGACAAGTTATCTAGACAAATTATCCTTTAATGATATTTTATCATTTGTTCTAGATAATGACATTCTACACACAACACCAAAGCAAACAAAACACTTAACGCTAAAACGATCCGATATAAGATTCACTTTAACGACAACGGCTAGTTTTGATTCTACAAAGACAAGTGATCACGAAGTGGATTTGGTATTCTTTATTTGAAGTTGAAATGGGATTCATGAAGGCGTCTACTTATTTCATCATCGAGCCTTCCTTTTATTTTTCTACCCCTTTTCTTTAAACCCAGTCTATCGATTGATGACTTGCTTGGGCGATAAAATTTATGCTCGTGTGGATAACTTCAAGAGGTATAAGAGACTTGTTTCTGCACCGTTCTTCAGTAGACATAAGTGCAAGATTAAGTACAAAATTGGGGGATTGTACTTCAGTTTCAAGTTTGGAATATCGGGTTTACTTCACATGTGGTCACAATAAATAGCCGAATGAATTCGAGGTTGGTAAGTTAGACAGAGAAAGATGGAATCAGCAATTAAATCTCACAGGATATTTTTGAGCTAAATAACGACAATGGTACTTCATAGTCTAAGCAAAAAATTTCAAAGTTTCTCAACGACTTTCAAAACTTTTCAAGACATTTGCTTAAGACTAAGAACTTCTCGAGTATATGGACGTCCACGATAATGATGCTTCCCAGAGTTCGAAATCATCATGGGAGAAGATCGTGTACTTTGAAGTAATCGAATCAAGTGTACATGGAATGGTATCCACTTCACTTAATATGATTTTTATGAAGTATTCTACAGGCATGAGAAGAATTATTGTTGATTTCCTGCATGTTACCCCAAACGGATTATCACCAAAACCTAAACGACATGAAACAGTATAGAAGTAGTGTTATTTGGTGTGGTTCTTCTACAAATTTCCGCTGTGCACTTAAACCAATGAGCTAGAAGATTGCTCAAACTACATCAAAGTGTCAGACCTGCTTAAGATATAGATATTGGTTTGGGGGGAATCTGATTCAGAAACTTCGTCAAAAAGAAGTCTATGAAGAAAGTTTTTTAAATACAAGCTGCATGAATTGGGGAGAAGTTAATCTAAATCATGCATATTACAATTGTTCCACAACAAGCAAAGACAAAGAGGATTCAAGCTGAGGTACAAGTTATGAAGACCAGAAGAATTAAAAGACATCCTCAGCATTGGAAGCGCCTTGGAAGACTTTATTTTGTTGTATTTATACTTGTTAGGAACATTGTAAGTAATTTTGTATGTCTCCACATTGGGGGAAGATTGTTAGCCCTAGAATGTGAGCGTCATTTACGAAATTACATTAGATTCATATAGGCAAAACGTGGAGGGACTACTATTGACTAGTTGTCAAAGTTACTCCTTGTTTAACCTATATATACCCCTCCATACTTCCACGGAGGGGTGAGGATTCCCATTTCCTTGTTCTACTTTCTCTCTCAATAAAATACACACATTTATAGTCTTTCTCTTTCTCTCTCTAAAAATGTCTAAACACTTGTTTTATCCTCCCCGACCTCCGGATCACTCCTCTTGTTAGCTTGAATCTTATATGTTAACAGGTAAACATACTTAACACATTAAGTGATCATTTACAAATGATTAGGATTAGAAACAAGAAAGAAGACTGAAAAGATGTCCAAAAAGGGTTAATGAAAGTGCAGATTTGATTAACTATTTATAGGAGACAATTTCCCAACGGCTATCTGGGCGCGATTTCTTATCTGACCAGGCGGTTCCTTATCGCTAGGGAACCGCGTAGGCACTTAAGGAACCGCGGAGTGTAGACTTCGCTCCCTTTTGTCTTTTGATAAATTTGAAATATCTGAGGCTGTTTAAACCTTCAAAGGATATTCTTATGGCATTTGGAATATGCCATATTCAAATTTACACTTTCATTTTAACAAAACATTTTCTATAAAATAAAGTTTATTAAAAATCTTTTGTCATATTAGACAAAAGTGAGTTTTAAGGCTAATCACTTTTATGATCACTAAGCATGATTAAGATATGTTAGTGTAATGATTATTACCTTGATGATAGTGTTTGTTAGATAATTCATTTTGTGATTATATTTGACAATAAATGTCTTTGTAATTTGTCGTGATCAAAACTAAGAAAGATTAATTAGTGGTAACAATGTTTTAGGCAATTGCTTTGCATTAACAAATCATTTTTTCCTTTTGAACAAAAAAACTCATTTAAAAAACAAATTAAATACCTCAAAAACCGTTAATCGTTACGCAAAACTAAACATACCATGACGACGTGAATTAAATCATCCTTCTATCAGGGCATGTTTATACTTTCGACAAACTTTTTTTTATTTTTTTAATCACGGTATGATTATATGATTTTAGAAAATCATATATGATTCGTGATACGAATTTATATCTATACTATTTATAAAAGCTCAATAAAATTGTTGAATTTCTAACATTTGGCTATAAAAGGCAACATAGTAATGCGAAAGGAAACGATGCAATGAAAAACAATATGAAACAGCACAACTATAAATGTCGGAAAACTTATATATGAAAATGAAAAGTATCGAAGAAATGTCTTAATGGGCAGTAAAACTAAAATAATTATATGAAGGGGAAATATAGTAAGTGGAAACTATAGATGGAATGTTTTAATGAGCACGGAAGTATAAGGCTGACATTTTAATTGGCAGGATACTTCACTGCTGGCATAATACTATTGACGTAATGTTTGACAATGTTGAAACTATACAACTATCTAATTTTGGAAACTATATAAACAATCATAAGTTTATAACTCATCTCATAAACCAGTTGTGCTTCTAGCGACAGTCTAGTTTTCGATAATATTTTAGCGACAACTAATTTTTTTGAGAAACTATAATTGTAGTGTTAGAAACCCTGCTAGAAAACACTTTTTTTTCCTTTTGATAAGGTTACGTGACAGCGTCTACATATTATTGTAAATAGACGAATACTCGCGCATAGCGGCGGAAATTCCTAGTGGTAGACGATATGTGATATTGTGAGAAGTGTTTTGTGTACCCTTCATAATAGAAGGTGAAAATATTAGTGATCAAATGAAAGTAGTCTATCATGGGAAATAAGAATACTCATGTTGTTGATCATGATTCTATTTTTCTTAATTCATTTATGTTCAATTTGTCTATAACTCTGTTGATGGTAGCACAAACATATTTTATTGAACATAAAACTAATTCGTATACATGAATTAAGTGTACAGATGGGACAAGTTATGGATCAATTTGAGTCAACCTAGTTTGGCCCATTTTGAATTATAACAAAAATACTCATTTTGATACACTTCACTTGCATTTATTCTAGCTTCGCCAGTATAACCTTCATCAAGAAAGCATATTCATATACAAGTTCCTCGCACTACCCAGACCATCCGCCTTTACCACCAATATGGCCCCCACTCATATTTGTCCTATAAATGACGGAACGAGAACACTTTGAACACGTGCTTTCTCTTATTCTCGACACATATTTGGCACCAATTCTGCACAACAGTACATGTGCATGAGATATAATATAGCAAATAAGTATGCTATTATTCTTTAGTGTAACTTAGTGTACCTTGAATTCTTAGTAGTCTAAATCTGTTAGTGGAAAATCTGGATCCAGTAGAGTGTTTCAGATATAAGAAATAAAATCTGATGAGAACATTTTATGTTTTATACTTCCAAACCACAACATAGGTAATTTTCAAAAAAACCTAGAACAATCGAATTAGTGTCTTTACCTTCAGAATGGCAGTTCTGAATAACTCAGGATGCATATTATTGGTGGCGACAACAATAAGACCATCGACGCTATGTCCAATAGCAGAAAGTTGGTCATGATGAACATAAGCCAAGCTAGTCTATATGGACATAAGCCTCAATTATAAGACAGATTCCACATGAAATAAATTCATTTATAAAATTTAATTTGTTTAATCCACTTTTGTTTTTATGCCACGATGGATCAACACCATCACCGCCTCTACACATCATTCAAAACATGAATACAAAAAACTTTAGCCTAATATTGGAATATTACATGTCTGCTTGCATAAAAACTGAAAGTAATCAATTTTGGTATGATTTTGGTAAAAAGGATTATCTTAGGCTAGAAACGCCATCGAAGTTTCAAATTTTGTTACTAAAACCATCAATTTTTAGGTGCCACTTCACGATTAGTTAGCATCGTCAAATCATAGCCTGCCACATCGCATTTTGACGAGAAGTCAGATTACAATAAACATATGTTTGAACGTTTTTTAAGATTTGGAATGGTTTTTCCGGCCACACAAAACTTGATGATCCAAATAAAAAATGCACCAAAATTTGTAACTTTTTTATTCGAACTACAAATACTAAAAGTTGGTGTTTAACATACCTTGCGGCAAACATTCATCCCGTGACCTACAACCCAACCAAACTGAAAAATCGTTGAGATCTGGAAAAAATCCGATCAAACGCCACAAAAAAATAGACTCAAAACGTCACCTAACACCATCGAGACCACTAAAACATCAGAGAAACCACTGAAACTCAAACACCACCAGTTTTAGGTGGCGTTGGTGGCGGAATCAGTTGACGTTGCTGGCGATGTCTTTGGCAGCGACATAATCTGGTAGTGGCGGTAGTGGTGTTACCCGTATGTGAGTTTGTGTTTTAAAGAAGAAACGGTGTCTTGCTTTATGTGTAGTAATTTTTACTTCTATGATTAATGGACAACTGTATACTTTGTATTGTTTGATACGTCGTATCATTTTTTAATGTCGTTATGAATTAGTAGAATAATTGCCTTAAATGTGAATTTTAAAAGTCTATTCCAGCAACATTGTTAAATATGGAATTGTTGAAAATTCAACTTTTTAAACTTTTGATATACGCTCTTTATAAGATAGTAAGTATAGATAATGCTAAAAATGATGTTCTCAACATAATATATTTGTTCAAAAAATGCAGCACAACAAAAATACTCTTTGAATCTCTATTTGATTATCAGAAACAACCCAAATTACACACTATCTATTTTTTGGGTCAATCGGAAAACCGAGCCGAAGCAACCTAGAGCTTCAAGCGAACTGAATCGAAAACCGGCTTTGAATCTGTTTGATTATCGGAACAACCCAAATAACACACTATCTATTAAAAAAAATATAAGTAAAAAAACATTATTTGAAGAAAAATGATTTGACTTTGTAAAAAAGTGATAAAATTAAAAGAAGTCTAATTTTTGTATATAGAAAGAAAGTAGTAAGAATGAAATTAAAAGGTAATGAAATTAAAATGTAATGATAAAATTAAAAGAAGTAGAAAGTAAGGTGGCATGCCTATAAGTAGCATAGCCCTTTATCCAACTGTCATACAAACATAAGACACACACAAACAAAAAAAAGGTAATTTCCCACACAAACATTACACACACCCCATAAACTTTTAGTCCGTACTACTATTTCTGAAACTCTCTTTGAAGCTCGCCGGAAAACATGCCGGAAAAGTTGTTTTCTTTCTTTCTATAAAAACAAAGCTAAACTAAACCAAACCTGAAGAAAACAGACACGTTTTACGGAACCCAAGTTATATAAATGTATCACGATGACGTGGTTTACCGGTGTGTTTGTTTTGTTTAGCTTTATCAAACATCTTTTTTAGTTTTTCATTTCAGTACAAATACACAACAAAAGCTTAACCCAAACGTGAAGCGAAGCATATGCTTTTATTAACCAACCAAACCAAACCAAACCGGAGTTATATTTTTATAATGATGGCGGACCGGGGTTGTTTGGGTTAGGTTTAGTTGAGATGTTTTTAGATCATGATTTTATTTATATTTATGTTTATGTTACGTTTTTTATAGTAGTAGTAGCTTAGTCTGACTGAATATTTGACTGATAAAGGAGGAAATAAGATTATTATTGGTTGTGCTGCTAATAAAGGAAACATTTGTCACCCTCATGCCAGTTTTATCAAACTTATAATGTTGAAAATTAAACAAATCTCTTTTCAAAACATCACCTCTTTTTTTATAATAATGCTCAAAAATGATGGTCTCATCATAATAAATCTATTTTCAAAACATCACCTCCTTTTTTATCAAACTTATTTGGTTTTAGGCTTAAATTTCATATTTGCTCCTCAACTTATTTTGAAGCTTTTCGGCTTATATAACTCAATATATATGACGGAAAGTTTAAAAATAAGCTACGATCGAGTTTCAAAAACAGGTGGCCTCCATTTTTACCAAATCCATGTTTCAGGACTTGCGAAACGAAAATAAATTAAAAAAATCAAAAAAAATTTAAACACTTATCATTTGATTATTAATTTTAGAATATTCTATTCGGATATCCAAAATTTCTTTTCGCATACCTAAAATTTCGTATAAAAGTTTAATATATTTAAATACCTAAAATTTTGAAACAATTAAAATTTACGTGACACACAAAAATTTCAATTAAGTTATACCAAATTTACGATACATTTTATATATAATTGAATACTCAAAATTCAGTATTTTAGTATAATATTTACGTAACATAAAATTGTGGACTCTATTTATTCTAAAAAAAGAGGAATTCTTAAAAATATTAGACTGCGTTACGAACATCCATCGGAATTCCGTGACCTACCAAAATCCTCCTAGGTCTGCCCTTATGTTTGGATATAAGCGGTATAGATTTATTTTAGAAGCTAAAGTTTTTAGAGAAATTATACATGTGAAAAATGCTATATTGAAATACTTAATCAAAATATATGTTGTAACTATTTTCATAATACTTATATGGTATATAGAATAATGTTAATAAGGTCAACAATAGTTAGCAGAAAGAAGTATTTAAAGAATAAAAACGTTATCAATGGTCGAAAATGTCACCAAGACATTACATATATTTTACTAATTGAAAACAAAATATTATACTGTATTGGTCTCATATAAAAACTTGAAAAAGTACATTTATATATAAAATCTTTTTCGGCAATTGGTAGTCGTAGAATACGGGTATGGTGATGTACGTAAAACGATGTGAATCAAAAACGTATAAAATTAACCCTAAGGATCGTTGTTCGATGGAGAGTTGAAAATTGAATTTAAAAGAACGAAGTTAGATTTATAATCGAAGATGAAGGTTATAAGAAAATTAAAATCGGAGACGGAAAAATAAAAGCGTAAATATAATAATAAAATAATAGAAATCATGTAAATCGAGAATATCGAAAAAATAATAAAATAATAGAAATCACGTGTGGCTTTTTGTTGCTTAGTTGGTTGTTTGGGACAAGGTTTTATACAATTGAATATGATATGGCTTCTCCAAGCTCACCTTTGGGGAGTTCCAATAGATATGAAATGAAGGGTTTAATTGTAATTTTGGTTGGTCTATAAGTAACATGCTTTTTCTTTTAGTAGTCATGTTATGTGTCACATATTTACACACACATACACAAAAGGTAATGATACTTCAATATTTCTTCTCACACACATAAACTTTAGTCCGTATTATTTCCGAAGCTCGCTAGAAATCATGCCAGAAAACTTGTTTTCTTTCTTTCTTTATATATTTTTAAACAAATCTAAACTAAACCAAACCTGAACAAATCGGACACGCTTTACGGAACCCGAGTTATATATATTTATAACGATGACGTGGTTTACCATGTGTTTTCAGTGTGTTTGTTTTGTTTAGCTTTATCATGTTAAATAAACATCTTTAGTTTTTCATTTCAGTACACATACAAACAACTAAACTTAACCCAAACGTGAAGCGGATGCTTTTATTAACCAAACCGGAGATATATTTTTATAACGATGACGGACCGGGGTTGTTTGGGTTAGGTTTAGTTGACGTGTTGTTAGATCATGACCTGGTTCTTTTCTCATGTCATGATTTTGTTTATGTTTATGTTACGTTGTTCATAGTTGTAATAGCTTAGTCTGAATATTTGTTTGTGTATGATTATTGTTGATAAAGGAGGAAACAAGCTAAGATTATTTTAGTTGTGCTAATAAAGGAAACATTTTTCACCCATGTTTTTAGTCATGCCGGTTTTTATCAAAGTTATAATGTTGAAAATCAAACAAATATCTTTTCAAAACATCACCTCCTTTTTTATAATAATGCTCTAAAATGATGGTATCAACATAATATATTTGTTAAAAAATTGCAGCACAACAAAAATACTCTTTGAATCTCTGTTTGATTATCGGACACAACCTAAATTACACACTATCTATTTTTAAAAAATATAAAAATTAAAAACATTATTTGAAGAAAAATGATTTGACTTTGTAAAAAAGTGATAAAATTAAAAGAAGTCTAATATTTGTATATAGATAGAAAAGTAGTAAGAATGAAATTAAAAAGGTAATGATAAAAGTAAAAGAAGTAGAAAGTAAGGTGGCATGCCTATAAGTAGCATAGCCCTTTATCCAACTGTCATACAAACATTAGACACACACAAATAAAAAAAAGGTAATTTCCCACACAAAAATTACACACACCCCATAAACCTTTAGTCCGTACTACTATTACTCAAACTCTCTTTGAAGCTCGTCGGAAAACATGCCGGAAAAGTTGTTTTCTTTCTTTCTTTAAAAACAAAGCTAAACTAAACCAAACCTGAAGAAACTGGACACGTTTTATGGAACCCGAGTTATATAAATGTATAACGATGACGTGGTTTACCAGTGTGTTTCTGGTGTGTTTGTTTTGTTTAGCTTTATCAAACATCTTTTTTTGTTTTTCATTTCAGTACAAACACACAACTAAAGCTTAACCTAAACGTGAAGCGAAGCGGATGCTTTTATTAACCAAGCAAACCAAACCGGAGTTATATTTTTATAACGATGACGGACCGGGGTTGTTTGGGTTAGGTTTAGTTGAGGTGTTTTTAGATCATGATCTGGTCCTTTTCTCAGATCATCATGATTTTATTTATG
Organism: Glebionis coronaria; assembly: GCA_025667525.1. Classification (NCBI taxonomy): domain Eukaryota; kingdom Viridiplantae; phylum Streptophyta; class Magnoliopsida; order Asterales; family Asteraceae; genus Glebionis; species Glebionis coronaria. Next base: position 76,731 of record JANFOE010001087.1, read on the forward strand.
TTTATGTTTATGTTACGTTCTTCATAGTAGTAGTAGCTTAGTCTGACTGGATATTTGACTGATAAAGAAGGAAATAAGATTATTTTTGGTTGTGCTACTAATAAAGGAAACATTTGTCACCCTCATGCCAGTTTTATCAAAGTTATAATGTTGAAAATTAAACAAATCTCTATTTAAAACATCACCTCTTTTTTTATAATAATGCTAAAAAATGTTGGTCTCATCATAATAAATCTCTTTTCAAAACATCACCTACTTTTTATCAAACTTATTTGGTTTTGGCTTAAATTTCATATTTGTTCCTCAGCTTACTTTGAAGCTTTTCAGCTTATATAACTCAATATATTTGACGAGAAGTTTAAAAATAAGCTACGGTCAAGTTTCAAAAACAGGTGGCCCCCATTTTTACCAAATCCATGTTTTAAGACTTGTGAAACGAAAATAAATTAAAAAAATCAAATTTTTCTTACACATTTAGCATTTGATTATTAGTTTTAGAACATTCTCTTCGGATATCCAAAATTTCTTTTCGCATACCTAAAATTTCGTATAAAAGTTTAATATATCTGAATACCCAAAATTTTGAAACAGTTAAAATTTACGTGACACACAAAAATTTCAATTAAGTTATACCAAATTTACGATAGATTTTATATATAATTAAATACTCAAAATTCAGTATTTTAGTACAATATTTACGTGACATAAAAATGTGGACTCTATTTAATTTCAAAAAAAGGGGGATTCTTAAAAAATATTAGATCGTGTCCCATCGGAATTCCGTGACCTACCAAAATCCTCCTAGGTATGCCCTTGTGTTTGGATATAAGCAGTATAGATTTATTTTAGAAGCTAAAGTTTTTAGAGAAATTATACATGTGAAAAACGCTATATCGATTGGAATACTTAATCGAATTATAGTTGTAAATATTTTCATAATAATTATATGGTATATAGAATAATGTTAATAAGGTTAACAGTAGTTAGAAAGTAAGGTGTCCTGCCTATAAGTAGCATAACCCTTTATCCAACTTTCATACAAACATTAGACACACACAAAAAAAAGGTAATTTCCCACACAAACATTACACACACCCCATAAACTTTTAGTCCGTACTACTATTTCTGAAACTCTCTTTGAAGCTCGCCGGAAAACACGCCAGAAAAGTTGTTTTCTTTCTTTCTATAAAAACAAAGCTAAACTAAACCAAACCTGAAGAAACTGGACACGTTTTACGGAACCCGAGTTATATAAATGTATAACGATGACGTGGTTTAGCGGTGTGTTTCCGGTGTGTTTGTTTTGTTTAGCTTTATCATACATCTTTTTTAGTTTTTCATTTCAGTACAAACACACAAAAAATCTTAACCCAAACGTGAAGCGAAGCGGATGCTTTTATTAACCAACCAAACCAAACCGGAGTTATATTTTTATAACGATGACGGACCGGGGTTGTTTGGGTTAGGTTTAGTGGAGGTGTTTTTAGATCATGATCTGGTCATTTTCTCAGATCATCATGATTTTATTTATATTTATGTTTATGTTACGTTCTTCATAGTAGTAGTACTTAGTCTGACTGAATATTTGACTGATAAAGGAGGAAATAAGATTATTATTGGTTTTGCTGCTAATAAAGGAAACATTTGTCACCCTCATGCCAGTTTTATCAAAGTTATAATGTTGAAAATTAAACAAATCTCTTTTCAAAACATCACCTCCTTTTTTATAATAATGCTAAAAAATGATGGTCTCATCATAATAAATCTCTTTCCAAAACATCACCTCCTTTTTTATCAAACTTATTTGGTTTTGGGGTTAAATTTCATATTTGTTCCTCAACTTATTTTGAAGCTTTTCGGCTTATATAACTCAATATATATGACGAAAAGTTTAAAAATAAGCTACGATCGAGTTTCAAAAACAGGTGGCCCTCCATTTTTACCAATCCACATTTTAAGACTTGCGAAACGAAAATAAATTAAAAAAAAATCAAAAACATTTTAGACATTTATCATTTGATTATTAATTTTGGAATATTCTATTCGGATATCTAAAATTTCTTTTCGCATACCTAAATTTCATATAAAAGTTTAATATATCTGAATACCCAAAATTTTGAAAGAATAAAAATTTACGTGACACACAAAAATTTCAATTAAGTTATATCAAATTTACGATACATTTTATATATAATTGAATACTCAAAATTCATTATTTTAGTACAATATTTATGTGACATAAAATTGTGGACTCTATTTATTCAAAAAAATGAGGAATTCTTAAAAAATATTAGATTGAGTCACGAACATCCATCGGAATTCCGTGACCTACCAAAATCCTTCTAGGTCCGCCCTTGTGTTTAGATATAAGCGGTATAGATTTTTTTTAGAAGCTAAAGTTTTTAGAGAAATTATACATGTGAAAAATGCTATATCGATTTAAATACTTAATCGAATTATATTTGTAACTATTTTCATAATACTTATATGGTATATAGAATAATGTTAATAAGGTCAACAATAGTTACCACAAAGAAGTATGTAGAAACTAGAAGAGGGGGGGTTGAATAGTTTCTTATATTTACTTGTTAAAAGATGGTTTTCAAAAATCCTTTTTCAAAAACTTAGGCTTGAGGAAATATGTGAAATCTTCTTATGCACAATATGAACAATGATAGTGTAACTAAACTAATACTAACTAATGTATATGCACAAAGAATGAATAATGTAAAGAGTTAAGGGTAAAGAAAGATCAAACCAAACACCAAGGATTTATAGTGGTTCGGTAACGAAGCTCACTCCTCGTTCCTACTCCACTCCTCGAGTACTCCTTACTCAAGAGTTCACTACACAACAAGCTCCTTATGGTGGAGAAAACCGTACACGCTGCTTAACCAATTTCTGACTCTAAGCTAAAAGTCGAGCCCTAATCGTAGCTAGGACCAATCTACACAACTATACTTAGTAAATACACAACTTCCAAATAGACACAACTACTTGGATCTTCACAACTATGACACAACAATAAATGTATAAGATTTGATCTTCAAAGGATCTTTGGTGGTGGACTCAACACTTCACAAGGATAGTGTTCTTCTCTTTGCACTTAGAGAGGAAGGAATGGATGGGATAGATTCACTTCTAAACAAGTAGTAATCAAACAAATGATCAAGGATTTGAGTAATTTAAGAAGTATGTTTGAATCTGGAAATTTATGTGCAAAAGAGGTGAAGAGAAAATCTGAGAATGGTCCACTATTTATAGGACAAATGGCCAACGGCTATATCTGCCCGCGATTCCTTATCTCAGCCGGCGGTACCTTATCGATAAGGAACCGCCTAGGCACTAGGGAACCGCCAGAGTAGACTCCGCTCCCTTTTTATCCTTTAGTGGTGGAGGTCTTATCTGATTATAAAATATCCTGAAAGAATTTTCCAAATCAAAAAATAATATGCTATTTTCAAATTTTCAAATATTTAATTTAATAAAACATTTTCTTAAAAAGAAAGATTAATAAAAAAAACTTGTCACACTTAATAAAAAGTGAGTTTTAAAAAAATATTAAATCACTTGATCACTTGATTAAGGTTAGTACTTGTTTATCCATACCTTAACTGAAAATGGGTAAAATGAAAAAATACTTGAACTCAAGAATTCGTTTTTCAATGTTTTCGTAAATGCTTGCTTTTACATATTGTCGTAATCAAAACTAAGCGAGACCGAAAAATGAAAGTAACGTTTTTAGTCATTGTTGCATTAACAATCTCCCCCTTTTTGATTCCGACAATACATAAACTCAATCACACAAAAACAAGATTTTCGAAGACGAGTTTATTCATTTCTCCCCCTTTGTCGAAGCAAAAAGGTTGCACAAGTCGGTGTTGAAGAGACGGACTTTGCAAAGACTCCCCCTTGGTGCTTATTCCCCCTTCCTTGGGGCACCGAGGAATCGAGATATGGTGACAAGCTACATAGAAGGGTTAGTTGAACAAAAGAGACAACCAACAAGAGATAGCTATAGGTCACAACAAAAAATAAAATAAAAAGAGAAGAAAACACAAAGACTAAGATCCAAGTGAAGTCATGTTTAAAAAAATCATACAAAGATGTATGAAAAAGGAAGCCAAAAGCATAAATCTAATCCTAGTTAATCTAGAATTTTAAGATTTGCTTGAATTAGGTGTCTTGTGGATAAGCAACTAATGCTTATATGAAAGACAAGGTAGTGGCGGAAGGTGGTGGTGGTGGCTTGGTGGAGATCTAATAATCAAAGTGAAGAGGAGGCTTGATTAAGAGACTCTTGATGTAGCTCAACTCCTTATAGATGTGTGCCATAGCAAGATGTTGATATTGACAACAATGACAATATGTCCCATGGTGCATGACATTATCATGAGAAGGAGGAAGAACACTAAAGGGTGGAGGTGGAAGAAAAGATGTTCCACAATCAATATTCTTGGTAGGAGAAATGTGATTAAGAGTGTTCTTGGGTGAATTTGGATTGAAAGTGTTCTTGGGTGAGTTAGGATTGAAAGCAATTGGGGAAAATGGAGGAGAATCAAGGCTTTCATTAGGAGAATAAGACATTTTGGGATGTGAAGTATGGAAAAATGCTTATGGTTAAATAGGGAAGGCTCAAGGTATTTTTAGGGTGGTCAAAGGGTTGAAACAAAGATTCCCAAAAGTGTTGGAACAAATTTGGAATTTCAGAAATACCTGAAAAAGGAAGCACTGTACGCGGTTCCTTATTGCTTCTGGCGGTTCCTTCTCGATAAGGGACCGCGGTTCATATATGGAACCGCCTACAGAGGCTGTGTTTTGGTGGTGAAGGAAGATTTTTCAGCAAATCTTATTTTTCTAGTCTAACTGATCATAAGGATATGCTTAAAAGTAAAGATAGACAAAGAAAACACATACGAACTCACCAAATAGAGATTTGACCAAAATACTTGGATTTTAAAATAAAAATCAATGTAGGAGGTATGTAAGACAAGACCTTAAGTCATGACACAATGATCCTCCATGATTATATCTTGTTCTTGCTATGTTTGAGAGAATCATACATATTAATTATGTAAGCTCGATATTAATAGCAAGAATCTATGAAAAAAAAGTTTTTAGATTGAATTAACAATGTCAAAACATTTCTCGACCATTTTCGAAAGAGACTTTGAGAATTTTGAAAAGGATAAGAGAAGATTTTCAAGAAGAGTTTAGGAGACTCAATGACTCAAAGTGATAAAAGACTCAAAAGAAAATAATAGACTCAATAAAAGGAAAGCAATTAAGGAATATGTTCCATTAATCCTGGACCTAGACGCAAGTAATTAAAAGGTTCCCTCTTAAGTGGCTTAGTGAAGATGTCGGCTAAGTTATCCTCGGAGGGTACCTTCTCAATCGAAATTTTCCCCTTTTGAACATTATCCCTAAAGAAATGGTGGCGAATTTCTGTGTGCTTGGTTTGTGAATGTTGCACGGGATTCTTGCTAAGGTCTATAGCACCTTTATTGTCGCACATGATGGGAACATCATCAAGAGAAATCCCGTAATCAACAAGTGCTTGCTTCATCCATAGAGCTTGTTGGCATGCTTTTCCGGCACTCACATACTCGGCTTCCGTGGTGGATATCGCAAGAGCAGTTTGTTTCTTGGAGAACCAAGAAGTTAAACAACAACCCATGAAGGTACAAACTCCACTAGTGCTTTTCCGGTCCACATAGTCTCCCGCGTGATCCGAGTCCACGTAGACAATGGTTTCTACGCCGGTCCCTTTAGGATACCATAATCCTAAATGTATAGTGCCCTTAATGTATCGGAAGATACGCTTAACCGCTTCAAGGTGAGAGGTTTTGGGAGCCTCTTGGAAGCGAGCACAAAGGCAAACACTAAACATGATATCCGGTCGACTTGCCGTTAGGTACAACAAACTACCAACCATACCTCTATATTTGGTGTTGTCTACCGACTCACAATCATCATCTACGGTGAGTTTAGTATCTGAGGCCATTAGGGTCTTCATTGGTCTAGATTCTTCTAATCCAAATTTCTTTAGCATTTCTTTAACATACTTAGATTGACTAAAGAAAATACCATCATCCATTTGTTTAATTTGGAGTCCTAAAAAGAAGTGAAGTTCTCCCATCATACTCATTTCAAACTCATCATGCATGATTTTGCCAAAGTCATCACACAATTCTTGACAAGTTGAGCCAAATATGATGTCATCAACATATATTTACATGATTATGAGGTGAGAACCTTTCTTCTTTATAAAGAGCGTGTTGTCTACCATCCCCATGGTATACTCATTTTTAACAAGAAACGCTTTAAGTCTATGATACCAAGCTTTGGGTGCTTGTTTAAGACCATAAAGTGCCTTCTTAAGCTTGTAAACATGATCCGGTTTCTAAAAATCAATGAAGCCGGGAGGTTGAGCCACATATACCTCCTTATTGATCAAACCGTTAAGAAACGCACTCTTTACATCCATTTGTTGAAGCTTAAAGTCTAATGCACAAGCGTAGGCTAAAAGGATTCTAATGGATTCTAATCTTGCTACCGGTACATATGTCTCGTCATAATCAATCCCTTCTTGTTGATTATAGCCTTGAGCTACAAGTCTAGCCTTTTTACGAGACACAACACCATTCTCATCTAACTTATTCCTATAGACCCATTTGGTTCCTATAATGGTAGAACTTCTAGGTGGAGGAACAAGTTCCCAAACATCATTAGCAACGAACTGATTCAATTCTTCTTGCATCGCAATGACCCAACTCTCATCCGTCAAAGCTTCTTTAACATTCTTTGGTTCAATCAAGGAGACGAAACAAAAGAAGTTGTTTTGGTTTTGGACTTGAGATCTTAGGGTCCTTTGATTTAAGTTACCAATGATATTATTGAGAGCATGATCCTTAGACTCCTTAATGTTTACTTCCTTTTCAACACTAAGGTCTTCAACTCCTATTTTTCTAACCTCTTTGGCTTTAACTACTTCTACTTCATCCAAGTCATCATCAACCAATGGTGGTGTCTTGGGTAAAGGAGGGGTTTCATCAAAAGTCACGTTAAGTGATTCTTTAATTACGCCCGAGGTTCTATTGAGGACTATGTAGGCTTTGCTAGTTTGGGAATAACCTAAAAAGATACCTTCGTAAGACTTTGGGTTGAACTTGGTAAAGTAGTCTTTGGTGTTGAGGATAAAGCACTTGCTTCCAAACACCCTAAAGTATTCCAATGAGGGTTTCTTACGTTTAAGCATCTCATATGGGGTCTTTCCTAGGAAAGGTCGAATAAGAACTCAGTTGAGAATATAAGTTGATGTGTCCACGGCATTGCACCAAAACTTTTGAGGCAAAGATTGCTCGTTTAACATCGTCCTACTCATCTCTTGGATGGTCCTATTCTTCCTTTAAACTACCCCATTTGATTGTGGAGTGCGAGGAGCCGAGAAGTTATGGGTAATACCATGAGCTTCACAAAAGGCACCAAATTGTACTTCATTATCAAATTCCCTACCATGATCCGTCTTAATAGAGACAATTGGAAATCCTAGTTGATTTTGAATTCTTCGACTAAAGATTTCGAAATGATCGAACGCTTCATTCTTAGATGCCAAAAATCTAGTCCAAGTGAATCTAGAATAGTCGTCAACTATAACTAGGGTATAAAGGTTACCTCCATAACTCCGTATGGAGGAAGGTCCAAAGAGATCCATATGTAGGAGCTCTAAGCACCGAGAGGTCGAAACTAAATTCTTGGCTTTGTGACTTGAGTGAACTTGCTTTCCAACTTTGCAAGCATCACAAAAGTGACTATCAAACTTCATCTTGGGGAGGTATCTTACCAACTCCTTAGAGACTAAAGATTGAATTAAACGCATATTAGCGTGACCTAATCTCCTATGCCAAAGAGTAGAACTATCATCTATAGTCGTAAGACATATGTTGTCTTTTGACTTCTTATTGACCTTCATGACATAAAGCCCATGTTTTCTAACACCTTTTCCAATGACCTTTCCATCTCTTACGATTTCACAGTCATGTTCCGAAAATATGACCTTACACTTATTGTCACAAATTTGACCTATCCTTAAAAGGTTAAACCCTAAATTATCAATGTGCTCAACATTTTCAATGGTCATGGAGTCAAGAGAAACCATATCTTTGCCAATGATATTACCACGTAGACTACTAGCGAATGTGACGTTACCTCCATCATATGCTTTGTAGCGCGAGAACATCCTTCGATTACCCGTCATGTGTTTAGAACAACCACTATCCTTAATCCACTCATCGGGTTCCAAATCAATTCCCAAGCATATCTAGGTAACATCACACACGATCAAACATTTGGTCCCCAATATCTCATGGGCCCAAAATTGTTAGTTCCAAACATCCCTTGCATTTGGTTGGGATGCATGAATGAAGGAGGGGTTCCCCATGGGGAACAAAATGGAGGAGGATAATAATTCATATAACCATTTTGTTGTTTATTATTTCTCCTAGGTGTATATGATCTTGGTTTAGAGTTGTGGTCATTGCTTCTAGGTGTTGGAGTTTTACTTCTAGGTCGTGAATTGTTTTGACTATCTCTTCTAGGTGTTGTCGTTCTACTTCTAGGCCTAGACTCATTCCGTACTCTTGGTGGAGTAGAGGATGGTCTTGATAAACTTCCATTTCCCATTAGAGGTTTACTCAAGGGCTTGTAGAACTTATCAACGGCATTGTCGTCAAGTATGGGTAATTTGACCTTGTTAACAATAAAATGCTTTGGTTGTTCACCTAAATTTGACTTTTCAGAAAGTTCAGGATTTTCAGCAAAAATTCTTTCTGGCCGCGGTTCCTTATCTAGGGCGGCGATTTCATAGTAATAAGGAACCATCCCATACAATCTAGGACCGCGTACAGCAAACAATTCTTCTGAAAATCTGACTTGTTTAGGTTCATTGGTTGATGCTTAATTTGAGTTAAAACCTACACCAAGTCTTTCCTTAGAATGAATTTGTTTGTTTAACATATCATCAAGAGCACTAGTACCTTTCATGAACTTTTCCAATTTAATGGAGGTGCTCTTGAGATCTTCATTCTCTAATCTAAGTTTCTCACAACTTACGCAACCTAAATCAACTTCTTTATTTTTCTCAAGCTTGGCTAATTTCTCCCTAAGTTCATTGATCTCATTTTCAAGCTTAGTTTTGGTTGATTTTAAGATTTTGTTCTTATCTATGAATTTAAGGCTAAGTTTGTGTAAATTATCATATTGGCCTTCTAATTCAATATCATCTAAGGTGGAGCTATCATTGCTATAATATTTGGTTTTGGAATGTACCTCTTTAGAAGTATGAGCCATAAGACATTTCTCCTCTTTGGGGTTGTCATCAACATCTTCACCGCTATTGCTCCAAGAACCACTAACGAATGTCGTGTGATTCTTATCGCGTGAGGGCTTTGGACACTCACTAATGAAATGATTTGGATCACCACATCTAAAGCATTCATATCACCTTTTTCGTTCTTGACAAACCAATTCTTTGAGAATGGTTTCTTGTCATTGTTGGGTTGCCTCACATGTTGACCTCGTCTTTTGAAGAACCTCTTGAAATCTCTCACCGCCAATGCATACTCCTCGTCATCGCTATCCGAGGAACTATCATGATCGCTTTGTGCCTTCTTGGCTTTGAGTGCAAGAGACTTCCTTTCACTCTTGGTTTTCACCAATTCCGAGTCCTTCAAAATTATCATCTCATGAACCTTCAAGTTGCCTATGAGTTCATCGAGTGATAAAGTTGAGAGATCTTTCGATTCTTCAATCGCCGTGACTTTTTCTCTCCACTTCGGATGTAAGGCCCTTAGAAACTTCCTAACATTGTTCTTGCTAGAAAAACCTTCATCAAGTGCTTTTAGACTAGTAATAATAGTGTTAAATCTAGCAAAAGTACTATCAATAGTTTCATCTTCTAAGATGACAAATTGTTCATATTGTTGGACAAGAAGATCGATTTTGCTTTCTTTGACTTGGCTATTACCTTGGTGGGTTACTAAAAGAGTGTTCCAAATATCTTTAGCGGTTTCACACATAAAAATCCTTTCATACTCTTTCTTAGGTAAAGCATTATAAATCACCATTTTAGCCTCATTATTTTTCGAAAGTTTCTTTTTAGTATCGTCATTAGCTTTGTCAAAAGTGACCAATTCTTTTGTTTTAGAAACTTCATTAAACTGATAAGGTAAAAAATCACCATTGCTAATAACATGCCAAAGATCTAAGTCTTTTGATTTCACATAAGTCTTAAATCTATTTTTCCAATAAATAAAACTATCGGTTTCAAAAAGTGGTGGTCTTTGCATAGATTGCCCTTCTAGGTACTTGTTGGAATCCATAGATCGATTCAAGTTTTAAAATACAATATACTTTAAAAATTCTTGAGCAACCTCGCTCTGATACCAATTGTAGAAACTAGAAGGGGGGGGGGGGGGGGTTGAATAGTTTCTTATATTTACTTGTTAAAAGATGGTTTTCAAAAATCATTTTTCAAAAACTTAGGCTTGAGGAAATATGTGAAATCTTCTTATGCACAATATGAACTGATAGTGTAACTAAACTAGTACTAACTAATGTATATGCACAAAGAATAAATAATGTAAAGAGTTAAAGGTAAAGAAAGATCAAACCAAACACCAAGGATTTATAGTGGTTCGGCAACGAAGCTCACTCCTCGTTCCTACTCCACTCCTCGAGTACTCCTTACTCGAGAGTTCACTACACAACAAGCTCCTTATGGTGGAGAAAACCGTACACGTTGCTTAACCAATTTCCGACTCTAAGCTAAAAGTAGAGCCCTAATCATAGCTAGGACCAATCTACACAACTATACTTAGTACATACACAACTTCCAAATAGACATAACTACTTGGATCTTCACAACTATGACACAACAATAAATGTATAAGATTTGATCTTCAAAGGATCTTTGGTGGTGGACTCAACACTTCACAAGGATAGTGTTCTTTTCTTTGCACTTGGAGAGGAAGGAATGGATGGGATAGATTCACTTCTAAACAAGTAGTAATCAAACAAATGATCAAGGATTTGAGTGATTTAAGAAGTATGTTTGAATCTGGAAATTTATGTGAAAAAGAGGTGAAGAGAAAATATGAGAATGGTCCACTATTTATAGGACAAAGGGCCAACGGCTATATCTGCCCGCGGTTCCTTATCTCAGCCGGTGGTACCTTATCGATAAGGAACCGCCTAGGCACCAGGGAACCGCCGGAGTAGACTCCGCTCCCTTTTTGTCCTTTAGTGGTGGAGGGCTATATCTGCCCGCGGTTCCTTATCTCAGCCGGTGGTACCTTATCGATAAGGAACCGCCTAGGCACCAGGGAACCGCCAGAGTAGACTCCGCTCCTTTTTTTGTCCTTTAGTGGTGGAGGTCTTATCTGATTATAAAATATCCTGAAAGAATATTCCAAATCAAAAAAGAATATGCCATTTTCAATTTTTCAAATATTTAATTTAATAAAACATTTTCTTAAAAAGAAAGTTTAATAAAAAAACTTGTCACACATAATAAAAAGTGAGTTTTAAGAAAAGATTAAATCACTTGATCACTCGATTAAGGTTAGTACTTGTTTATTCATACCTTAAGTGAAAATGGGTAAAATGAAAAAAATACTTCAACTCAAGAATTCGTTTTTCGTTGTTTTTGTAAATGCTTGTTTTTACATATTGTCGTAATCAAAACTAAGCGAGACCGAAAAATGCAAGTAACGTTTTTTAGTCATTATTGCATTAACTAAGTATTTTAAGAATAAAAAGATTATCAATAGTCGAAAATGTCACCAAGACATTACATATATTTTACTAATTGAAAATAAAATATTATACTGTCTTGGTTTCATATAAAAACTTGAAAAGTACATTTATATATAAAAGCTTTTTCGGCAAATTGATAGTCGTAGAATAGGGGTATGGTGATGTACGTAAAACGACGTGAATCGAAAACGTATAAAACTAACCCTAAGGATCGTTGTTCGATGGAGAGTTGAAAATTGAAATTAAAAGAACGAAGTTAGATTTATAATCGAAGACGAAGTATAAGAAAAGTAAAATCGGAGACGGAAAAATAAAAGCGTAAAAATAATAATAAAATAATAGAAATCATGTAAATCGAAAATATCGAGAAAATAATAAAATAATAGAAATCACGTGTGGCTTTAGGTTGCTTGGTTGGTTGTTTGGGACAAGGTTTTATACAATAGAATATGATATGGCTTCTCCAAGCTCATCTTTGGGTTGTTTTAATAGATATGAAATGAAGGGTTTAATTGTAATTTTGGTTGGTCTATAAGTAACATGCTTTTTCTTTTAGTAGTCACGTTATGTGTCACATATTTACACACACATACACAAAAGGTAATAATACTTCAATATTTCTTCTCACACACATAAACTTTTGTTTGTATTATTTCCGAAGCTCGCTAGAAATAATGCCGGAAAACTTGTTTTCTTTCTTTCTTTCTTTTAAAACAAAGCTAAACTAAACCAAACCTGAGCAAATCGGACACGCTTTACGGAACCCGAGTTATATATATTTATAACGATGACGAGGTTTACCGTGTGTTTCCGGTGTGTTTGTTTTGTTTAGCTTTATTATGTTAAATGAACATCTTTAGTTTTTCATTTCAATACACATACACACAACCAAACCTTAACCCAAACGTGAAGCGGATGCTTTTATTAACCAAACCAGAGTTATATTTGTATAACGATGATGGACCGGGGTTATTTGGGTTAGGTTCAGTTGACGTGTTGTTAGATCATGACCTAGTCCTTTTCTCAGGTCATGATTTTGTTTATGTTTATGTTACGTTGTTCATAGTAGTAATAGCTTAGTTTGAATATTTGTTTGGGTATGATTATTGTTGATAAAGGAGGAAACAAGCTAAGATTATTTTAGTTGTGCTAATAAAGAAAACATTTGTCACCCATGTTTTTAGTCATGCCGGTTTTATCAAAGTTATAATGTTGAAAATTAAACAAGTCTATTTTCAAAACATCACCTTCTTTTTTATAATAATGCTCAAAAATGATGGTCTCAACATAATATATCTATTCAAAAATTGCAGCACAACAAAAATACTCTTTGAATCTCTGTTTGATTATCGGAAACAACCCAAATTACACACTATCTATTTTTAAAAAATATAAAATTTAAAAACAATATTTGAAGAAAAATGATTTGACTTTGTAAAAAAGTGATAAAATTAAAAGAAGTGACGGATGTATCCTAATTTTTGTATATTGAAAGAAAAATAGAAAGTAAGTAGTAAGAATGAAAAGGGTGTAAGGTGGCTTGCTTATAAGTAGCATTTTTGCCCTTTATATAGCTGTCACACAAACATTACACACACACAAACAAAAAAAGGTAATGATATTTTCTTCTCACGCAAACATTACACACACATAAACTTTAGTCCGTACTATTTCTGAAGCTCGCCGGAAACCATGCCGAAAAACTTGTTTTCTTTCTTTAAAAACAAAGCCAAACTAAACAAAACCTGAAGAAACCGGACACGCTTTACGGAACCCAAGTTATATAAATTTATAATGATGACGTGGTTTACCGTGTGTTTTCGGTGTGTTTGTTATGTTTAGCTTTATCATATTAAATAAACATCTTTAGTTTTTCATTTAAGTATAAACACGCACACAACTAAACCTTAACCTAAACGTGAAGTTGATGCTTTTATTAACCAAACTGGAGTTATATTTTTATAACGATGACGGACCGGGGTTGTTTGGGTTAGGTTTAGTTGAGGTGTTGTTAGATCATGATCTCATCCTTTTCTCTGATCATTATTTTGTTTATGTTTATGTTGTTCATAGTAATAAAGTAGGTTAGTGTGTATGATTGTTGATAGAGGAAACAAAATTATTTTTTGTTGTGTTAATAAAGGAAACATTTGTCACCCATGTTTTTAGCATTTTATATACGAGTTTTATCAAATTTATAATGTTGAAAAACAAATCTCTTTTCAAAACATATTTTACCAACAAAATATGTTCATTAGCACAACAAAAAATAGTCTTCTATATCTTCATATTTAAGCTGGTCATCTTTGTTTCGGCTTATATATCCGGCACATTACTTATTTGGTTTTGGGCTTAAATTTCATATTTGTTCCTCTGCTTATTTTGAAACTTTTCGGCTTATATAACTCAATATATATGACGGAAAGTTGAATATTGAAATTAAAAGAACGAAGTTAGATTTATAATCGAAGACGAAGGTTATAAGAAAAGTAAAATCGGAGAGGGAAAAATAAAAGCGTAAAAATAATAGAAATCACGTAAACTGTGAATATCGAGAAAATGATGAAAAATTAAAAAATTTTGAAGAAAAAATTTAAAATACTTAACTAAGTTATTAATGAAAATGAAAATATATTTAAAATCCCAAATGGGTCTAAGACGGGCTAAATCGCTTAATGGACTCGAAAATGGACTTTAAGGCCCATTAAAGATATTTAGCCCAAAAACTAAAACTGAAAACACTAGTCGACTTAAAACTGCAAATTTTTGATGAAAATGACTCAAACTATAAGATTTAAAAACTACCTAACACTTAAAAACTCAAAATGTTTAAAACATAACTAGAAAGGGTCAAAACTTGTAGACCCTTCTTTTTTAACATAACTAAGCTACAGCAAAAAGAATTTCTGAAAATAATTTTGAAATAAGCAAGAAATAAGCTAAAAGCGTTTTGCACTAAATACAAAATAGTCGAGTTTTCGATACACACGACTAGACAAGTTGAAATTCGACACAGTAGGCTAAAATAGAATGTAAAGAACGTAGGAAGGAAGAAAAATCCAATAAGCTCACTAGATTAAGCTTATTGGCGAAATAAGCACTTTTGTAAAATTCAAAATGAACGAAAATCTAATAAGATGCAAACCAAAAACGTTTAGATTCTTAGAACTATGAAATAATGCTATAAAAATGACTATGAAGCAAAAAACGAGAATGTTGCACGACTCAAACTTAATACAAATCGTTATAAGCTTATACGGGCTTTTAAGTAATAAGACGAAATCAAAACTTGTATAAAATGACAATAAGCAGTAATTTGAACTAAAAGGAATAAGAGAGTAGATGGTTTGAGGGTTGTATGTTCAGTCTGATATCTTGCCAAGGTGGAGGGTTCGAGGTATGCAGCTGCTGCTTTTTGCTGGATGATTTTTTCTTTTATGCCTTTTTGGAACTTATCCAATAAGCAGCAAGCCAAGGACAGGAGTTGGCTATCCTTGGTTGATGACAATAATAAGCTCAACAAACACTACAAATAATGATCATAAACCAGAAAAACAAGAATTGGAGCACTATGGGGTATTTTGGCTTAAAAATAAGCATACATAATAAGCTCTATCTACTGATATTTTTGAAAACAACATAAGACTTATTTGTAAACTACTTGTTCCCTCAGTTTTATTAACTAAAACCTTCAAACAAGGAATTGACACCTGCTGGTGTAGTTGTCCTATAAATAGTCCGCTTCGAAATGGTATGAGCTAGATAGATTCCAACTTCAAACATTAGTACAAACCTAAATACATATTGTTCATCTCTCACTTAATACACCTGAGTAAGAGACTAGTCGTCGAGAATCTGATATTCAAACTTTAGCATGAAGCACGCCTGATTCAAACGAATCACTAATCAGCAAACTCACATTCTTGACATTTGGCCTTCCTAAAGCGAGATCAGAGAGTTCTCGATTGCAACCATGATATACTCCTGAATGCTAGTTGCAAAAGTCTATAATATGTAGTATAAGAAAGGTTATTGATAGTTAACTGTTAAGGGTGAGTTGAAGGACATAAAAGCTGGAGTACTAAACCAATCACTAATCAGCAATGGACCTCCACAAAGATTCAGGTTGTATTCATAACTTTCTTCAGGAAAGTTGGTACCGGAAAATATGGGTACAGGTCATGACAATCTGTTGGTAGCGACACTAAAACTTTTGTTAGTTTAATTATGAAGCTCAAACTGGAAATGCTAGATGTAACTGAACCTTATAAATTGTTGTTTGAAAGATCCAGAGACAGGATGTATGGTAAATCATTTGCTAGATTACAAGGAATTGATTTATGGATCCCAAGAGGTAGTTGCCTGAAAGGTATAAATTCTGCATGCTGGTGCAGTTTCTCACGCCCATTGGAAGTAGGCCTCTGAGCCTCATATTTGCTTTGCTAGCTGAATAGTCTTAGCCCTGTTATCCTCATCGTTCCAGCATTCAACACCAGTAAAGCCACAGATAAAACTTTCAGAATTGTTGTTGAAATTCTAAGTTGAAAGACTCTGCAAAGGGTCTTCCAATGATTCTTTGATGGAGGCGTGATGCCTAACTCGACACCTTGGTTTGTAGTAAAATGTGGCTGGCTCAGACACTTTGGCTAGTATGATTAGCATCACTGTGGAATCTACTTTCAAGAAATATTGGGTAAAGCGAAGGTGACACCAATCACAGTATGTCAGTATTGACTTCTCCAAGTGTTATAAAGTTGAAAACGATGACCTGTTCATGATTAGAAATTGATAGGTTTAAGTGGCAAAATGTGTGGGTCATGTCAGGTCACTTGTCCAGACGGGTTTGAGTATAAACAGTTCCAGGTGTAGATGGGATATTTAAGAGTACGGGTCTAAACAGGTCCGGTTCAAATGGGTCTTGAGCCGGGTGGACCCATAGGATTTTCACAAGTTCTTCATTTGAGTGAAAATTGAAAAACGATGAAAAGAGGTTTTTTTTTTTTATCCGTTAGGCTCGCCTAGACCCGTTGGTTTATTGTTACAAAGGTTATATCAAATACCAATATCAAAGAATGCTGGACACCAGGACACCATCATCTTTAATAGCAGTAACCACCACTAAGATCCAAATTAATACTGTGTCTGAAGTCGAGGGCCCTATTGTGATTCTAATGCGAATTGTACAACGGAACAACAAAGTAACGCCGATGAATGATTCAAATATGGCAAGTTCAAAGTCGAAACCATGGATGTGGCCTAGGGGACTTTTCTTATTCCCTTTCTAACTTTTAAAGACACGTTCCGAAATATAAACCGAAGAACAAGCAGTTAAGCTCACCTTGTCATTACAGAGGAAGCAGGTCTTACGTTGTTTGTCCAATGTTATCATTAGATGAGAAGGTGTCGTGATCCATAACCTTGAGAACAAGCTTAGGCTGTTTGTCAGCTCCTGGATATTCTACCCTGAACGTGTATTTCTCGTTCCACTTTGGGTTGCTTCCCTGCCCTGTCGTTTAAAATTGTAAGATTTAAACATGTTTACCGAACTATTAGTACATTTCATTGACTTGTATCTCGACAATTGGAAATACCTTTGGCAATAGTGCTCTTATGCTCCTGACTCCTGTATTGGATCAATACATATGGATCTATATCGTCTGCACCAAAGTAAACAAGACGTTATTAGGATCAAATACATGGTAGATAATTGCTGACGTCGTTATCATTTAGTAGATAAATAACATACTGAGGAAATCGGATTTCTTAAGACCACGAGCATCGATCAGATTGACCTCCATTATTCCAACCGTCATGTTTCTTAACCGAATCACTTTGAATAGTAAACTGAATATGAACTAATAAATCACGAAAGCATACAATGGAATTTTAAAGAATGAAAGATTGAGAGTATTTCAAAGGATGTTGGATTGTGACTGGTGTCATTGTTTTGAATGACTTTTCAGGTTCAAACAAATGGCCACTTTGAACTTTTCAAAGTCATCTCAAGTTCTCATTAGCAGGCAGCTTCCGTACGTAATTAAGCTTACCTTTTTAGTAGGATATCATGTTTGAATATATCACATAATGAGATAGAAGCTTTACGCGAAAAAAGGGAAAATTGTGCGACACAGAACATGACTACATTCGCGCAGGTAAAAAGAAGCTTACAATCAATGAAGTATTCAACACAATAGAAGGTCAAGGTCTTCCCCGCAAGGACTCTAGAAGATAGAAATACACAAGACAAGTTACCAAGTTCTAGTTGTAAGTACACCAAGTATCAGACATACGTACACATAACAGACAGACGCATAACATGACGAGTCTTCTTCAGCTCCAGTTAGTTTTAATCCCGGGGTGGTGATATATCAGCAGATCTAGACCTAGACCCCGATGGCGACCTTGATCCTCTCCCAGGTGATGACATGAAGCGTCCTCTTCCTCGATCAGACTCGTAAGGTGATCTCCTAGATAATTACATTATAACCACATTAACGTCATTCAAATAAACCATCTTTGACAGACACAAAAACATATATAATAATGATAATATCTAACACATTACTTACTCAATCTCACGTTCTGGAGAAGTATCTCTGGGTGATCGGGGTTCTCTTCCTACAGGAGATCGAGAATAGTCAGTTCTCCGTTTAGGAGCAGGAGAGTAGGACCTGTGAAACTCTAATAAGATTTACCGCCTTCGATGAAAATCATAAAATTGTTTTGATTATAGCAACTTTCCTTGATCGATGACGGCTTCTAGAACCTGTAGGACGGCGAGGGGAGCAAGAACGAGGCCGCGACGGTGATCGTGATCGACCTGTTGAGTAGCACAAAACTATTTACAACCAGAAATGTGACAATCATCTTAACAGCAAATACAAAAACAAGAATATTGTGTACCATGATAAGATCGGCGGCTTTCATGGCCGGAGGGTCCACTACTAGTAATTCCAAACAGCAGAAACATCAGATAACTGCTGCGAGAAATGATAAATTAGAAGAAATTTGTATGTAAACATACCTAACCCTAGTTCTTCGACGCATCTCCTCAGGTCTCTTTCTTGATTCTGAAGCAAGCACAACAGAAATCTCCCTACCAGCAAACATTCGGCCATTCATTTGATATTGGGCTTCTGCAGCATCATAACCATCCACAAACTGCACAAAAGCAAATCCACGTGGTTCCCTGCATACAGATACGGAGCATATTATTTTAAGAAAACACAAGCATGCATATAATTCCCTGATCACAAGAAGCGTAAACCAATATGTGACACTAACCGACTCACATTTCTCTTATTATACCTTTCTGTGATGATATATTTTAGAGGTGGCAAAATGGGCGGGCGGGCGGGCACGGGCGGGCGGGCTAAACGGGCAACGGGCTAAACGGGCGGCGGGCTAAACGCGCGCGGGCTAAACGGGCACGGGCGAAACGGGCGGGCAAAATGGGCGGGCTAAACGGGCGCAAGCTAAAAAAGGAAAAAAACATATAAAAACATACAAATAAAAAATAAAAATACTTGTTTGAAAGCCGGGATAAAAAATTTAATAAAAAATATTCGTCGAGTATACTAGTTTGTATTTTACAAGTGCGCCCGTTAAACCCATTTAGTTCTTACATATGCGCCCGTTTAGCCCATTCATTATAAAGAATGGGCAAAAAGTGCCCCATCCTTTTTTGAAAATGGGCAAAAAGTGCCCATATGTATCAAAACGGGCAAGATTTGCCACCTCTAATATATTTGTATCAGCTTCATATTATCGTTCTATATGAATCAGATACAGAAATACATGAAAGCAGTTAAGATCCAAAGGGCTGACCTTTTCTTCTATAATAAAGTATGAATGGGCAAATAGGCAACTTCAAAAGATACAAGTAACTTCAAAATTCTTCTCATCTTGTAAACGAGGATTGACGTTAACTTCCAAAGTAAAAAAATGCCTCTCAACTTCTCTATTGAACATCTTCTCTGGAACAATACTCTTAACACCCTTGGCGGTAAAATTGTTATGCAATGTTAAACTCAGAAGCCTTCATCAATTCAATTGTGAGGCGTGGACTTGTTTTTTTAACTTCAAACCAATATACCCCTGACAAACCAGGTCAAAACATAACTTACCATGAACACAATTGCAATAAACGCTTAATAGGCAGAAAAATTGCCTAGTCAACCCACTCTACTTTCCAGCACCGACTAATATAAGTTGATAGTCGATTAAGTTTAATCACAGGCTGACAAGATATATTAAAACTAGCAGGATTAGCTCTTTAAAAAATGGCTCGATTCCCAAACTCTAAATATTTCCTAAAACTATCTACCTATATATAGGATAAATATTTTCCGTTCTAACAGTTAGGCGACTGCGCCATATTGAATGTCATGTCCATAAAGAAATGCATAGACATCGACAAGAGCAGAATATGAGCTAACACGGCTCTGATCTTAAATACATGTCAAGTGACTATGCAGACTTACCCAGTGTAATAGTTCTTTGGTAGATAGACATCTCTGACCACTCCAAACCTTTCAAACGGGACACGTAGCTCTTCAGGCCTAAAAGTCCATATTCAAAACACAAAATTAGATACAAAATAACAATTTTATAAATGTAATAGAAATGCAGGCTGCTAAAAGGAATGGTTACCTGCAACTCATAGGAATATTACGAACCAAAAGACTACCGTGACTCGGGTACTTGGGCCTCCCTCGCTCACTGCCCCCATGTTCCCTTCTGGGAGGAGGACTTCTTGGTCGACCTCCATATCCTCTTCGTGGAGGACTGCGGGATGGTGGACTATGTCTACCCATGATTTAACCTTGCAGCAAACTGGATTAAAAAAACAAATTAAATTCTTCCTATCCGTCATAGCCACTAATATCTTACGTGCATCAATTCTTAACATCCCACGTACGACTTCTTAACTAGCTTCACCAAAATCAACTTTTAAAAACAAGCTTATCATGCTATACCATTGTGTACCTTAATGATGCAGATACAAGTCATATAACTAACCCCTTTGTTTCAGTTTATATAGCAGGCTTATGGCTTATGTCGTTTTCGGCTTATGTTTCATAAGCTTCCGTTTTGTGGCTTGTTTGAAAACTTTCCGGCTTATATAAGTGTATGATGACATAATAAGCTTATATAAGCCAAAAAGTTTAAAAATAAGCCACAAAAGTCATAAGCCTGCTATATAAGCCGAAACAAAACTCACAATCAAGCAACATAATTCAAACCCACAATTACAGCTATGTTCACATTACGCCTAACCTACTTACTAAGCAACACGTACAGATATGTCGCATAATGAGCCAATGTATGTATAGAACCACACAGGGAATATATGAACCATCTAAGTACTACTTTTGACAAATAAAATTGTAATTCAAAGATATGTTTGATAAGCTCATTTTTTTGTTGCTTGTTTACATAAGCTTATCCTGACATAATAAGCTAATACAAGCCGAAAAGTTTCCAAATAAGCCACAAAAAGTGAGCTCGTGAAACATAAGCCAAAAACCACATACAGCTTCTTAACTATCTTCATCAAAATCAAAATTTATTTTTTTTGGTAACCGTGATTTCCGACACATTGGCCGACTAATCCACGGGGTTTGAGCCCACCGCCACACAGACTCAAACCATCGTGTGCCTTAAAAACAAAGATATAACAAACCCGTCTGTTTCGGCTTATATAGCAGGCTTATGGCTTATGTCGTTTTCGGCTGATGTTTCATAAGCTTCCGTTTTGTGGCTTGTTTGAAAACTTTTTGGCTTATATAAGCTTATCATGACATAATACAAGCTGAAAAGTTTCTAAAAAAGCCACAAAAAGTGAGCTCGTGAGACATAAGCCAAAAACCACATAAGTCATAAGCCCGTTATATAAACCGAAACAGATACCTCAAAACTCTCAGTTACAGATATTTTTTCGCATTACGCCTAACTAACTAACCAACACGTATACATATGTGGCCGAAAAGTTTCCAAATGAGCCACATATACAAAATCTGAATCCTAAACATCCTATTTTAAGAAATAATAATGTAATTCAAAGTTACGATAAAAAGCCCTAATATATTGCAGATACCATCGTGTGCCTTAAAGACAAAGATATAACTAACCCGTTTGTTTCGGCTTATATAGCTGGCTTATGTCGTTTTCGGCTTATGTTTCATAAGCTCACTTTTTGGTACATGTTTGAAAACTTACCGGCTTACATAAGCTTATTATGTCATGAAAACTTAGCGGCTTAATTACATAAGCTTATGGCTTATGGCGTTTTTGGCTTATGTTTCATAAGCTCACTTTTTGTGCCTTGTTAGAAAACTTTCCGGCTTATATAAGCTTATCATGACATAATAAGCTTATATAAGCCAAAAAGTTTAAAAATAAGCCACAAACAGTGAGCTTAGGAAACATAAGCCGAGAACCGCATAACTCATAAGCCGAAACAAACACCCCCAAATTAATACTGGCAATTACAGCTATCTTACATTACACCTACCCAACTAGCTAGCCATTTTTCGGCTTATATAAGCTTATCATGACATAATAAGCTTATACAAGACAAAAAAATTAAAAAGGAGCCACAAAAAGTGAGTAGGAAACATAAGCCGAAAACCGCAAAACTCATAAGCCGGTAATATAAGATGAAACAAACACCCCCAAAATGAAAAGTGAGAATTACAGCTATCTTGACATTACGCCTAACTAACAAACTAACTAACCAACACGAATACATACGTCGCGTAATGAGCCGATGACACGTATACTATAATATACAGAATCTGAATACTAAACACCTGGTAATTTTGACAAATAATAATCTAATTCAAAGTTATGAATATATGGGGTTTTTTGGTTTGGCTTATATAATGTAAGCCCATTTCGGCTTATATAACATAAGCTCCAATT
This sequence comes from Glebionis coronaria, assembly GCA_025667525.1. Taxonomy (NCBI): domain Eukaryota; kingdom Viridiplantae; phylum Streptophyta; class Magnoliopsida; order Asterales; family Asteraceae; genus Glebionis; species Glebionis coronaria. The sequence goes on from JANFOE010001087.1 coordinate 99,474, forward strand.
TTGTGGCTTATTTGGAGGTTTATGGGCTTATATAGGTTTATTATTCATGATAAACTTATATAAGCCCCTAAGTCTCAAAATAAGCCACAAGATTGGGGCTTACGTTATATAAGCTGAAACAAGCCATATTTTTGGCTTATATTTCATAAACCCTAATTTTGTAAGCTTATTGGCGACTTATGGGCTTATATAAGTTTATTATATCATAACAAACTTAGAAAAGCCCATAAGTCTCCAAATAAGCCACAAAATTGAGGCTTATGTTATATAAGCCGAAACAGGCTTAGCTTATATAAGCTAAAACAAACAGCCCCGAAATTATGAATCGATAACAAGATTAGGAGATGACAAATTTACCAGACAATTAACAAAGATTAATGAATCACGTTAATTGTGTTTTTTTCTTATTTTAACGTTAATTGATTCGATGATGGTTAACCCTGTGACTCGATCGGGTTGATTTTGTGATTCGATTGGGTTTATCAAAGTTAAATTAGTGAATCTGTGATTTGATCGGGTTGAGTCGGTGATAGAACCAGTAAGTCGATCAGATTGACTCAATGACTCGATTAGGTGAATTCAATGATTAATTTCGTGATATGTTGACTCAATCGAGCTGACTCATTAACCGAACCCATTACTTGATAATATCGGGGAAATAAGCAATATTGAATATTTATAATAGAATACAAATAAATTAATACTTTAAATAAACAAAAATACACTTTTGATATACTACATGTTAGCTCTAGGTATGGTTGAGTCGTGAGCTCGTGTTGTGAATAAAAAATATTGTCACGTCATCATTTTTCCTATAACATCAAACTCACCATAACAAAAAATGGCTCTCTAGTATAGATGCGACGTTTTAAAGAAAAAAAGTACGAAGGCGCGAGAACACTCGCAACACGCAATGGGTGTTTCGCTTGTGAACTTGAGGTCGTAGGTTCAAACCCGGCCGTTTGTAATTTTTTTATATTGCACGAAACTACCTCTCGGAACATGTGATGCGAGTTTTAAGTTGGACAATACTGGCACTGGCACCGAGTTAGAGAAGATTCATCTCGGACAGATGCAGTGAGGGTATGTTTCCTAGTTGTTAACTGAGTGGTCATGCCATATATTCATAATGTGAAATGCGAACGTATACAATCCATGGTGATTGATGGTGTCGGTGTATGTGACCTGATAGACCTAATCCGGAAGGTAACCGGAAGAGGTTCAAATCTCTCTTCGAGATCTACTAGACGCTATATAAGTATAGCATCATTGACCGTTAGCCAATAATACTATACTGGGGGACATGTCGGCGTATGTGATCCGATAGACCTAATCCGGAAGGTAACCGGAAGAGGTTCAGATCTCTCTTCGAGATCTACTAGACGCTATATAAGTATAGCATAATTGACCGTTAGCCAATAATACTATACTGGGGAACATGTCGGTGTATGTGATCCGATAGACCCAATCCGGGGTAACCGGAAGAGGCTCATATTTCTCTTCGAGATCTACTAGACTATATAAGTATAGCATCATAGACCGTTAGTCAATAATACTATACTGGGGGGCATGTTGACATATGTGGTAAAATGAACTTGGTTAATACTTGAAGGGCCAATAAATAAAAGGCCAATAGACAAAGGACCAATACATAAAGGACCTATGTGTAAATGTTGGGTTATAAATACCCCACTTCTCTCTCTCTAAGGCAGGTCATATTCTCTCTCTACACATACTCTCTCTACATTGTCTCTCTATATTGCTCCATATACTTGCTCCATCCATATATCATGCTAAGACCTTTTAACAAGGCACTGATTTGACCGTCGGAGGGTGGTTCCCGGGCTTCGGCCTGGGACCCCTTCTAACGGGTTCTTTAATGATTGACAGCCTATTTCCAAGCTGAGAATGACGACATATGGCTTCAGGAGCTGTTCGGGTCGACCCTGCGGAAATTAGCTTCAAAATTTGGCGCCATCCGTGGGACACGTTATTCAATCTACCAATGATTAGAATGATGTGTCTCGCCTTTAACTCACCTCTGTCTGCTGTTCGGTAGACATTGTCAGAGATGTTAGTTGGTTCATCACCTTCGGAAGTTGGAGGGTGTGTGTTATGCGGTGATCCTTCTCCGGTTAACAAAGGGCAAGTGTCGTCCGGTCAGTCGCTCCGGTTCCTTCGGGTGAGGAGTATATGTCCTTCGGCACCTTCAATACTTGTTGATCGACGATACATCTGGTACGGTTCGGGGAAAAGACAACAGGTGTGTTCCGGTATCCATCACGGCGGTTTTAAGGGTACGGAGGAGATCCATGTGTACTCCGGTTGTCCGGAACGAAGCTATTATATGTCATCCGGTCTTCCAGTGCGAAGCCATAATATGTACTCCGGTTGTCCGGAGCGAAGCTATTACATGTCATTCAGTCTTCCGGTGCGAAGCTATTGTATACTCGGTTATCCGGAGCGGAGCTATATATCACATGTCATCCGATTGCCCGGTGCGAAGCTATTGTGCGGGTTATTAGATCTATATGTATGCCAAAAAAGCAAGGTGTCCCTGATAATATCAACCATTGGTGACCGAAAGTCGGTGTGGATATACTCCGGGAATGTGTCTGATTCAGGCCGGCCCAGTATGTTGTTCGGATCAACTGGAACGGTTTTGGGTTGCAAGAAGCTTATCCCACGAAGTCTGTTATGAATGGACTAGGGGCTCCGGTTCACTCCTCCGAATGTGGGGACATGTATTATGTGTTATCCAACACGAGGGGCACTTGGTACAGGCCACCGATAGGACTTGCTTTGTTTGACTCTGGGGCGACATCCAGTATGAGTTCTCTTCGGAGAAAGAAGAGCAAGTGTTCTCGTTTATTCCCCTTCCCCATATGTTGTTCTGTTAATGCCATCGGCACGACCTTCTTCGTTAGAAGGAGAATAATCATTGACCGGTTTGAAGGTGTGTAACTCCGGACGCACTTCTTCCAGTGATAACTCCGGTATATGGTCTCCGGTGGAAGGTGGGTATACGTTCTCCGATGAAAAGATGTTCCCCGATGAGAGGAGGGTATGTATCCGGTTAATTTCTCCGGTACGAATGTATATATAGCTTTCGATACGATGACCGTGGGCAACATCTGGTCCGGTAATTTTTTTGTGCGGAACAGTGGCACATTTGGTATGAACCTCCTGTGTACGATGGCACATGCGGTATATGCTAACACCACGGTTGATGCCGGTAAAAAATTTGATCTCTGGCATGTGATGGTATACGTTGATACCTTCGGCAAGACTTTCCTCGGTGGAAGGATGCGACATGTAGTCCGGTCATTGGTTCTTCGGTATCATTAATCTGATCCGGTCTTGGACGGATAAGATGTTTATTTCACCACTGTGTGAGCTTTGGTGTGGGCGTCATGTGGTAATCATCTGACACGGTTCATTCCTTCAGAGGTGGGTGTCTGGTTAAAGGTGCTCCGGTTTATAGGAAGGCATGTGTGGCCCAGTTAAAGCGCTCCGGTTATATGCTCTTCACACTACAACAATTCTTAATCCTAGGCACGACTTATTCGTGCCTAGGTAGGGCTTGTTTCGACCCTAAACTCCTAGGGACGACTAAGTCGACCCTAGGAGTTAGTGCCTAAAAACTCGTCTCTAGAATCCTAGGGACGAACAACCCTTTGTAACCTAGGGATGACTTTGTGGGTCCCACAACCCACTACGTTGAAAAAATTGACAAACCTAGGGACGACTTGCTTTGAAACCTAGGGTCGACAAAGTCGTCCCTAGGTTATTAATAAAAATAATCTTTTTAAATTTTTTCTTAAAAATTCTTTTTTTTATTATTTTTAATAAAATCTTATTTATAAATATTAATAAAAACATTTTCAGAAAATAAAAAAAAATATTATTTATTATCCTAGGGACGACTTAGTCGTCCCTAGGTTTCAATAATGCCCAGGTTTTCAAAACCTAGGGACGACTAAGTCGTCCCCAGGTTTTGACACCTGGGCATTATTGAAACCTAGGGACGACTAAGTCGTCCCTGGGCATTATTGTACCTGGGGGCTTAAAAAAAATTGGGTTGTTTCGCAGTTTCCAGATTTTTTCGGGAACTTTTTCCAGACAAAATCCACAATTCAAAATGGCAGAATTCGACAAATACAGAATAATAACAAATCAATAAACGTTACAATACCATATTACGATAAATTATCCAACGTCACGATACAATATTCATCAAATACACTTATTCAATCCTAAATCAAATGTTTCAAACGCTACAAGTCTCAAACTTTATTAAACATGCATAATAAGAAAAATACTACCACAACCTCTACTCCGCATCCTCGTTAGGTGAAAAGTCACCTTCCCCTCGTCACCCTCCTCGTCACCCCCCTCGTCATTCCCCTCGTCATCGCCTGATAAGTCGTCACCACTGTTTTGTACATTCCTATCTCGACCCAACTCGTCAACGGACCGGTAATCGTGCTGATGGGGATTTATGATTACACGAGAACCTCCGGGTATGGATTGTGAAGTAGAGCCGATCTCATGAGTCGAGTGTGTGGTGGGACGATAACAATGGTTAAATGTGTTATTGTTGGTGACGGGAGCAATAGGATAAGTGCCGGTATAGGGAGGTTGGAGTGGTTGGAGATTGTCGGGCAAAGATGGTCGGTATGGGTCGATGGAAGGAGGTTGCACTGGTTGTGCCCAAGGATAGGGGGTTGGACTAAATGAGCCCAATCAGGAGCTAGGGTGGGCATAACAAAGGGTCGGGGCGGGGGTACAAAAGTAGGAGGTCTAATTGGGTGATCAGTATTTGAGTTGTAGTTCTGGAAAAACTCACCCAATTGACTCTGATATTGCGCCATATGCTGGTACGACGTCTGAGTATATTGTTGCGCCGCATCTGCCTTTAACGCTGCCAAGTAAGCCCGTTGTTGCGCCTCCTGATTCTCTTTCCTCAGCAGCTCCATCTGTCGCTCATTTCGTTCTATCAATTCCTGAAATTCACTACGAGAGGGAACATCTGGTCGACGTGGAGCACCCCGCCTGCGATAAGTTACAACAACAATTTTTCATTATATACAACAAGACATAAATATGAACAATTGATTTACATTTTGTTTTATTGAGGATATATAACCTGCGAGTTGTGTTATTGGCACCACCCGGTAACTTTCTGCCTTGTCCCGACACATTTTGCTTATTTTGACTTGGCATGATTTGAGCCACTATTTCTTTATCAGACATGGGCGGGATGACCTTGGCTCTCACTTGGTCACTGAGGGCTTTCATCTTTTGCTGGGAAAGAAAAAAAAACGATTTAAAACAAATGAAATTAGTTACTAAGGCATGTAAAGAGTTATATATTACTTACATATCTTTCCTCGTTTTCTTTACTTTTAAACGTGCCATTACTTGAGTGCCCCTTCCTCCATGTTTCAACCAGGTCCTCGTAAACCCCTTCCTTGACTTTCTGTAAAATCTCAAATAAATTAATAACGAGCTATAATAAATAAACAATATAAACACTTTTAAATAAATCACAAAAATTATAAATAGTCTTACGTATTCATTCCTTCCTCGGGCGAATGGTTTTTTGCCTTGAGTGGTCGGTACCGTGTTTTTAGAACGATTAACAGTATTAACCTGACTTCTTGCCACCCTCTTTGGCTCTGACCACCACTGAACCAATTCAGCCCAATCACCTTCGGTTCTATTGTCCCACACACTCGGCGGCGGTACATGTTCTTGTGCCAGTGCGGGCGTCTCATATTTTGAATAAAAATCTGTCTTGATCCTGTTCTTGTATTTTCTATACAGTAACCTCAGTTGGAGTTCCAACGCAAGCCTAACCCGAGTCGACACCTCATACACACCATTGCCACACACCACCTCAGTACGATCATTGTACCATGGCTCGAGGTCGAAATATGTCTACATAAAAACATATGAATTTAAATAAACAAACAAATTAAACATAACACACATATCTAAATGTCGATAACAATAACAATATAAGTAAAATAAACAATTTTGAACTCAATTGTAGGATAAATATGAGCTTTATCACACTCTGGAATTTCGTCCCATTCGCACTTCAGGGGAAGTGGCCGGACTAATTCCCCCATAAGATGAGCCAACAATGATGCATAATTGCCCAGAAAATGGAAGGTTTTCAGATATTGAAATTCAAAGCCAATTGTCAAAGGTTTTTCTTTATTATTTCTGTACGCCGTCCTTAATTTTCCTAGGTTGGTCACAAAGCGTTGATTTGAACCTACAAAAGATATGTTATTTACTCGTAAAAATTCAAGTGACATAAATTACAAAATATAATGATTTCTTACGCTGACACTCGGCCGGTACAGGACGTGTGGGCCGTCTGGGTGGACTACCACCAGCATCCCCACCGTGTGACCTAGGAGCTACACATGCCATCTGTAAAATAACAAGTTCATATCAGTATACACATTTTATCAATATACACATTTTAACATATAAAAACATTTTCATTAAAAAAACAAAATTACACAATTTAATTAACCAATTAATACTAATACACAAATTCATATCAATATACACATTTTAACATATAAAAACATTTTCATTAAAATACAAAATTACACATTTAAACAAATAAAAACAACTCATCATCATTTAAGCGTATAACAATTGTTTCATTCAAACTACAACTAAAGCATATAACAATCGTTTACAAATAAAAAATTACACATTAAAGCATATAACAACTGTTTCATTCAAAATACAACTTAATATCAATTGTCATCATCTTCAGAATCATCGCTAGATAAAACTTCTTGAACATCATTATTAGGGTTCACTTCATCATCATCCGACACTAAATCATCATCATCAACATCACCAATGACGTGTGCAACTACCTCATATTCAATATTAATAATATCATCATCAACCGGTGGGGCGTCCACTTCCGTTGGTTGAGTATTTACACTCAAATCCGTAATACCCAAATTAGGCAAAGCAACAGACATTGTAACATCTGATGAACTGCTACCATGTATAACATCTTCATCGGACTCTGCCACATCTCGATGATAAACCTGTTCGACGACCTTCCAATGAAGCGGTCGTCTAGCAAGGTCTTCAAGGTAGAATACTTGTGTTGCTTGTGTCGGGAAAATGTATGGGTTATTTTGGTGAAATAGCCTATCGGTCAAAATATGATGTATGCCTTGCTCAGTGTAAGAACGTCTGTTGCGTTTGGTGCAATTGGTAGGGTTAATTGTGTCAAACCATTTACATCGAAACAACAACACCTTGCGGTTGCCGATATAAGTGAGCTCCAGAATTTCTTCGAGTTGACCATAATACATCTCCCCATCAACCCCGGGTGTTGAAACTCCGCTGCATTGAGTGGTACGAAGTATATCGCGTTCACGTACCACAAACTTCACACCGTTCACTATGCAAGAGGGGTATGTACATGAACTAATATGTCCACATGCCAAAGAGAATAACTCGTCACTACAGCCCACACTCACTTTTTTTTCACGAGTCTACAAAAATGAGATACAAAAAGGTTTATTAGATGAGGAATAACTCCAAGGTAATATATCTAATGTATTTACCATGTTATTAAACCACGCAGGAAAACTCGTTTCCACATTATCAGGCGCCTCTCTGCAAAGGTTCATGATATTAGCAGAAGTCATCGAGAAAGAAGAATTTTCAAAATTATAAAAAATAGGAAGAAACATACTCGCTGTAAGCTGAGATGTCGGCTTTGACTTCAGGATTGTTGTTAAGTATAAACCACGTAACTGCCTGCATGTCGTCATTAGTCATACGAGTTGGTTTGATTCCACCCGTCGGTGTGCATACGGTACGGAACACCTCAAATTTATCTGGTTGTCCAGGCAAATCGTCTTCATTTCTGCGAAGGCAGTTAAATCTCGTCTCGACATCCTTAAGGTAACGCGAACAAAAAGTTAATGCCTCTTCTGCAACATAACCCTCAGCAATGGAACCTTCAGGCTTTGCTTTATTTCGTACATAATTCTTTAGCTTTTTCATGTATCTTTCAAATCGATACATCCACCTGCCGCGAGTAACGGAACCTAGAATAGCCTCATCGGGTAGATGTATAACCAAATGAGTCATTATGTCGAAAAAAGCAGGAGGAAAGATTTGCTCTAAATTAACCATCATAATGATCAATTTGTTTTTAGCTTCTTTCATGTCCTACACAGTCAAACTTCAAGCACAAAGCTGCTTAAAGAATAAGCAAATGTCGATTATAGGTTTTGCAACGTCTTTGGGCAAGTATTGTTGCACTCCATAAGGAAGTAACCGATGCATCATTATATGACAGTCATGAGATTTCAAGTTCGTTATATTGTCATCATCAGCGGTCACTTTTTTCTTGAAGTTGGATCCAAAGCCATCAGATAGTCTGACTCCTTTAATGAATTTACAAAAAAGTTTTCTTTTTTCTGGAGTGAAAGAGAACTTTGGATGAGGCTTATCGAACTTCCCGTTATCTTTTTTAACTAACCACAACTCCTTTCGAACTCCCATTTTTTTCTAAGTCTAGCCTTGCCTTTGGCGTGTCTTTGGATTTGTCGTTCTGTAACAGGGTATTCAGTAAAGCCTCAAGGAAATTCTTTTCGATGTGCATGACATCGTAACAGTGTTTTAGTAGAAGAAAGGGCCAATACTCAAGATCCCAAAAGATAGAACGCTTACTCCAGTTCAATTCAACATCTCGATTATGAGGGCGGTTGTCTTTGAGAATTGGTTTATGTTTCACCGGTTTACGTTTAAAGACTTTACTAATCTGCAATTGGATATCAAGTTCTGAAAACTTTCTTGGTTTAGGCTTATTTTCGGGAAAACCGTAGAATTCCTTGGATTTTTTCCGATCTGGATGATTTGTTCTTAACCATCTTTTGTAACCAACATAAACGATTTTGCTGTTGATACGCATCGATGGAGTGTCAACATTACAAGTAGGGCATGCGAGGTACCCTTGCCCAGTCCACCCAAACAAACTACCTCGAGCTGGAAAATCATTGATGGTCCATAAAACCGCCGCTTTCATTTTGAAATGAGTACCCATAGCAGCGTCTTTCGTCCAGACTCCCTCCCGTAAATCTTTGAGTTCTTTAATTAGAGGCTGCAAGTAAACATCAATGTCCTTTGCAGCTGATTTAGGGCCGGGAATTAACATCGTCGACATTAAATAAGTTTCTTTCAAACACATCCACGGTGGTGTGTTGTATGTTGTCAATATAACCGGCCACATGCTGTAAGTTTGGCTCATCATGCCATAAGGATTAAAACCATCAGCAGCCAACCCTAATCGAACGTTTCTAGGGTCACAAGAGAACTCAGGTTTCATCATGTCAAAATATTTCCATGCTTTGCCGTCACAGGGGTGATTCATTTTACCGTCTTCCTTAGACTGTCCGGTCGCATGCCAAGTCATCCACTTTGCTATGTCTTTTGTGTTGAACATACGTTGTAGTCTAGGTGTTATCGGAAAGTAACGCACCACCTTGTTGGCAACTAATTGCGTCCCCTTTTTCTTCTTTGGGTTTTTCCATCTGCTCGCGTTACAGATTGGACAAGTGTGCCTCGCCTTGTTTTCCGGTGATCCCCAATATAAAAAACAATCATTTATACAAGCATGGATCGATTCGTATCCTAACCCGATCTTTTTGTATGTCTTTTTTACTTCATAGTATGAAGACGGGAAATTGTATCCTTTACTAGGGGAACATGCCTTTTGGAGAAGAGCTAGAATTTTGTTAAACCCGGCATCAGTTATTTTGTGTAAAACCTTGATGTGCGAAATCTCTGAGGTAAATTCCAATGTGGTCATATCACAACCCGGGTACAACTTTTGGGCAGACCTAGCGAGTAACTCTTCAAACTCGTTACTAGGACCCGATGTTTGGGTTGGTTGAGGACCGGTTGTTTGAGTTGGTGGAGTTTGAGAGGGTGGAGTTTCAGATGGTGGATTTGGAATATTATTTGCAGAAATATCTTCGAAGAACGCATCCATGTGAATTCGATCAGGTGAATGTGGTAATAGTGGAGGTAAGGGAAGAATTGGTTCACCGTGATATATCCAAGTGGTGTAATGTTTGTCAAACCCGAATTTGGATATGTGTGCCTCAAGTTGGCCGAGGGTAACCAACGTTTCACGGTTACAACAATGACTACATGGGCAACGGAGCTTTTGTGAGATGGGGTGCAAAAATTTCTCACAATCCTGGATGAATCCAAAAAGACCATCTAAAAACTCATTGGAATTACGATTGTTTACAGTGGTCCAACTCTTATCAATTGTCATAACTGCGTTGCAAATAAACATACTCAGATAAATTATTTTTTTTATACGTAAAATGTCATACTAACAAAATGAATATGAACTCTTTTTTTTCTTCCTAGTGCAACTATGAAAGGCAATCCTAACCCACCTTTTGAATGTTTCGTCCCATATATGAATGCGTATAACCGGTTTACTATTTGAGAAAATTTCGGCAGCATTTCCCCTCTACTCCCCAAATATGTGTTTAAAGACATATTCGTAGGAGTAAAGGAGAAACACTGTCGAAATAATCTCAAATAATAAATCAGTTATACGCATTCATATCCTAAATGAGATGAAACATCAAAAAGCAGTCCCAAACAGGGGACTTTCCGAAATTAATTCCTAATAAATTAATTTCGGACGGGTTTTCTATAGGTTGATTAACTTCGGACGGGAATTTTCCGAAATTAATCGATAAAATCCTAAAATATTCCTAAAAATATTTACTACAAAAGACTAACAATCGTATATCATATATATAATATAATAAACATATGCATAATATTAATTACACACCTCGGTCACGACTAGAATAAGCAAAGATAGAAAGATAGAAAAAGAGATCCGGATGAGGAAGTTGTCCCGACTGTCCTGATGCTAACCAAACACAAACATAAAATAAAGAAAACCTAAATTAGTTGGTTTCCAAAAAATTTCTAATTTGAAACAAACAACACCACAACAATTTAAGAAAAAAACATTACCTTTTTTCGGCTGTGACACGGGTCTCAGTTCTCGGCTCGGTTCCCCGCTAACTCGGCTGTGACTCGGGTCTCGGCTACGACAAACATATTAAAAAAATTAAACTTATGCCTATATAAGCTGAAATCTATTAAGCCTAAATCAGTTAAGCCCTAAATATAATCCGAAATCATAAGCTTAAATATAATCCGAAATCATAAACTCGTGCCTATTTCATATTAAGCTGAAATTATATTAAGCCAAAATCCCTATATAAGCCAAAACAAACACCCACCTCTAGTGGTGGTGGCTACTGCTGCTGCTACTGTCGTGGCGGTGGTGGTGATGGCTACTACTGCTGATGTGGTGGTGGTGTTGCTGCCGACTGCCGCAACGGTGGTGGTGGTGGTGCTACCATAAAAAAAACATTATACATTATCACAAAATTAAAAATTATAGAAAAATTAAACATTATACAAAAATTAGAAAAAAAAACAAATTACCTTTATATGGATTGGTAGTGGTGGCTACTGTTGCCGCGGATTGGTGGTGGTGGCTACTGTGGCCGCGACGGATGGAGTGGTGGTGCTCGTGTGCAAATTACCTTCAATTAAACAAATTACCATTTAATAAAATTAAAATTAAACAAACAATTAACATTTAATAAAATTAAACAAATATAAATCAATTAAACAATTACCTTCAATACTTATCCCGAATTAAAACAATTCGTGCTTGTGTGCAAGTGTGCGGTGGAGGTGAAGTGGTGGCGGTGGAGGTGAAGTGGTGGTGCGGTGGATGTTTGGATGGTGGGATGAGACGGATGGAGGTGAAGTGGTGGTGGTGGAGATGAAGATGGTGGTAACAAATGTGGTGGTGTAGATGAAGATGGTGGTAACAAATGTGGTGCTCGTCCCGGTTTTTTTTTTTTGTGTGTAGATGAATGAGAGATGAAGATAGATAAGATAAGTTACTGGAAATGCTGCCTAGGGACGACCCATGCTTTGTAACCTAGGGACGACTTAGTCGTCCCTAGGTTAATTATAAATAAATTTTTTTCGTTTATTATAGAAACTTAGGGACGACCCTTTGTAACCTAGGAACGACTAAGTCGTCCCTAGGTGTAAACCGGGAAACCTCAAACCCAAAGCGGGTTATTTAAATTTTCACCAAAAAATTTCAATTTTCCCAAAAATTTGCTAAGTGTTGGAGGGTTTTTTAGGGACGACTTTCTTTGTAACCTAAGTCGTCCCTAGGTGTTTTTCATACATTTAAAATACATTTTACCTTCTATTAATAATAAAAATCAAAATAAATTATTATAATTATTATTAAAATATACGTTATACTTAGTTTGTAATAATTAATAACGGATGAGTCGATATGTTACGGTTATACTTTATAGGTTCAACCGATGAATCCATATGTTACGGTTATACGTTATAGTTTTAACCGATGAGTCCATATGTTAGGGTTATACGTTATAGGTTCAACCGATGAGTCCATATGTTACGGTTATACGTTATAGGTTCAACCGATGAGTCCATATGTTACGGTTATACGTTATAGGTTCAACCGATGATTCCATATGTTAGGGTTATACGTTATAGGTTCAACCGATGACTCCATATGTTACGATTATACGTTATAGGTTCAACCGATGAGTCCATATGTTAGGGTTATACGTTATAGGTTTAACCGATGAGTCCATATGTTACGGTTATACGTTATAGGTTCAACCGATGAGTCCATATGTTACGGTTATACGTTATAGGTTCAACCGATGAGTCCATATGTTAGGGTTATACGTTATAGGTTCAACCGATGAGTCCATATGTTACGGTTATACGTTATAGGTTCAACCGATGATTCCATATGTTACGGTTATACGTTATAGGTTCAACCGATGATTCCATATGTTAGGGTTATACGTTATAGGTTCAACCGATGAGTCCATATGTTACGGTTATACGTTATAGGTTCAACCAATGATTCCATATGTTAGGGTTATACGTTATAGGTTCAACCGATGAGTCCATATGCTAGGGTTATACGTTATAGGTTCAACCGATGAGTCCATATGTTACGGTTATACGTTATAGGTTCAACCGATGATTCCATATGTTAGGGTTATACGTTATAGGTTCAACCGATGAGTCCATATGTTACGGTTATACGTTATAGGTTCAACCGATGATTCCATATGTTAGGGTTATACGTTATAGGTTCAACCGATGATTCCATATGTTACGGTTATACGTTATAGGTTCAACCGATGATTCCATATGTTACGGTTATACGTTATAGGTTCAACCGATGAGTCCATATGTTACGGTTATACGTTATAGGTTCAACCGATGAGTCCATATGTTAGGGTTATACGTTATAGGTTCAACCGATGAGTCCATATGTTACGGTTATACGTTATAGGTTCAACCGATGATTCCATATGTTACGGTTATACGTTATAGGATGATTTCATATGTTAGGATTATACGTTATAGGTTAAACCGATGAGTCCATATGTTACGGTTATACGTTATAGGTTCAACCGGTGAGTCCATATGTTACGGTTATACGTTATAGGTTCAACCGATGATTCCATATGTTAGGGTTATACGTTATAGGTTCAACCGATGAGTCCATATGTTACGGTTATACGTTATAGGTTCAACCGATGAGTCCATATGTTAGGGTTATACGTTATAGGTTCAACCGATGGGTCCATATGCTAGGGTTATACGTTATAGGTTCAACCGATGAGTCCATATGTTACGGTTATACGTTATAGGTTCAACCGATGAGTCCATATGCTAGGGTTATAAGTTATAGGTTCAGCCGATGAGTCCATATGTTAGGGTTATACGTTATAGGTTCAACCGATGAGTCCATATGTTAGGGTTATACGTTATAGGTTCAACCGATGAGTCCATATGTTACGGTTATACGTTATAGGTTCAACCGATGATTCCATATGTTACGGTTATACGTTATAGGTTCAACCGATGATTCCATATGTTAGGGTTATACGTTATAGGTTCAACCGATGAGTCCATATGTTAGGGTTATACGTTATAGGTTCAACCGATGAGTCCATATGTTAGGGTTATACGTTATAGGTTCAACCGATGATTCCATATGTTACGGTTATACATTATATAGTAAGAGTGTAAGACAATATGTTATTATTGCTCTGAGGTGACCATTAAGCTAAAAATACTGAGCTTAAGCATGTTTAAGTGATCAAATATTGGCGGGAAATGTTCGGTAAATGCTGGCGGGAAAATGTTGGCGGGAAAGCTAGGGTCGACTAAGTCGTCCCTAAATGTGTCGACCCTAAATATTTATCTTTATTTATGGTAGCTCTTATCCTCACAAACTCTTATCCTCTCATACCAAACTCACCACCACCACCACCCGATTTTGCATAAGATGGATCCGCTTGAAGCTTATAAGTGTACATGTAGAAAGGGATATATTGTGTTGAGACAGTCACATCAACCTCATTGCTTTGGTAAACTTTACTATGCATGTCCTCTTTCGAAGGTAAACAATCAAATGTTTTAGTTATGTAATACGTGTGATTATTAAAATGACATGTCATGTTATTTGTTTACTTTGTAACAGCCAAAAACAGATGATTATGGATGTAAATATTTTAAATGGAAGGATGATTTTGATCTCGAACTCCGTATAAGATCTTCCCCTGGATCTTCAACACCTCAAGGTTCACATCCAAGTTCTTCTACAGGTCCTTCTCAATCTGCACCAACTGAGTGCTCTAATTGCAAGATCAAAGATCTAAAGATAAAGATGCTAGAGACAAGATTAGAAATGGAAAGGCATCCTAAAGACCACGCATGTCAATCGGCTGCAATACTTCATGAGCTTTTAAATGATATGGAAAATCTTAGCTTTGAGTAGTAATCTATTTGTTATTTTAATGTGTTAATTTGTATTTTATTATTATGTGTTAATCTGTACGTTTAGTTTTAACTAGTTTGTGATGTGTTTTTTTTCTTATTTATGAATCTATTATCGTTGTAATATATATTTTTAATTAAGCGCGCGTTTAAGTGTTAAATATATATCTAAAGTTTTTTTAAATACGTATAAGTTTTTTTTAAATAAATATAAAGTATTTTTAAATATGTATAATTTTTTTTCTAAATATGCATAAAGTTTTTTTTAAATATGTATAAAGTTTTTTTAATATGTATAAAGTTATTTTAAATATGTATAATTTTTTTTCTAAATATATAAATTTTTTTTAAATATATATAAAGTTTTTTTTAAATATGTATAAAGTTATTTTTAACTATAATAAAGTTTTTTTTAAATAAAATAATTAAATTAATTTTAAATAATTTTAAATAAACAAAAGTGCCAAAAAACGGAAATAATAAACTTTCCTTCACCAAGGGACGATTTAGTCGTCCCTAGGTTACAAGGACCCACCTTTGTTTTAAACTTTTTTAAAAAAATATTTATATTAATTTTAAATAAATAAAAAAGATAAAAAAACAGGGAAATAAATTTACTTAACCTAGGGACGACTTAGTCGTCCCTAGGTTATGTGGGTCTCACTTTCATTTTAAACTTTTTTTAAAAAAATATTTATATTTATTTTAAATAATTTTAAATAAATAAAAAGATAAAAAACTAGAAAAATAAATTTCCTTAACCTAGGGACGACTTAGTCGTCCTTAGGTTATGTGGGTCTCACTTTCATTTTAAACTTTTTTAAAAAAATATATTTATATTAATTTTAAATAATTTTATACGAGGAAAAATATTTATTTTTTCACATAGGGACGACTTAGTCGTCCCTAGGTTACAAAACCTAAGGCCCCACTTTGTCCCCACAGCCTTTTTAACCAGGATTTTCTTGTAAAACATGTGAGTCCCCCTTAATCCTTAATCTAGGGACGATTTAATCGACCCTAAAAAAAGCGACCCTAAACTCAATATTGATGTAGTGTCACTTAAAGGTGTGTATATATGCTCCGGTCCATTGCTCCGGCATGTAGCGTCCGGTTGTACTTCCGATGCGATCTTTCTGGTGAAGGGTGGTGTTTGTTTAACATCCCCAATAGCGTTATCTTATGGCCTTCGATGTGAACCTCCGGCAATGATACTCCGGTCCAAGTAAACGAGGTAAACGATATGGTTTCGAAACTTTATTAACGGCTCACTCATGCCACATCTTGGATCCTCACCTGTAAGTTTCCTTTCTATCTTTACTTATGGCACGCCATGGAAACTAGCACCGATAGACATTTTCATCATCCATTTAATACTTTGATCTGTGATTGCCCAATAGCATAAAATGGTATGTTTGAGTGAGATAACTATTCTCTAACATATGACTCAGGTCTTTGCATGTTTTGGTTTTGTGGTGTGCTCATAAACCACGTAAAGTTGAAACACGTGAAATGATAAGAAAGAAATGATTGGAGATGATGATATATACAGTATAACTTTGTAAAAATGGTGGCTAAATAGAGTCCACATATCTTTTGCATAAATTGTGGCTATATAAAGCCCCACGTAGCCTTGTACACACCAACAACATCGATAAACAAACTATTACCAATTTCATTCACACGTGTACTAGTGATAGGCTACACTATATTTAGTAAACAATTGTTTATGAGAAAAACATTTTATCGTTTTAACAATTTTTTGATAACAAAGTTGTGGGAATAGAATAAAACAGACGGGTGTCGGGATGGGGAAAGCAGGTAATTAATGAAAACAAAATCAGTGGATACGAGTATTGTTTTATGTGGGAAAAACCTTATATTACCATTTTATTATCTGGTGCGAATTAATTAAATAACATGTGTGAGAATTTGTTATCTATTTTATATTTAAGTTTCACGATACTAAATAATATAGTATCATTAAACTGGAAGGAGTATAATGGTATGATACATCCACTAGTTATGTCATAATTTATTGTGATTCAGATTTTGGTCGATGCAGTTTATATCATTTCTCATATCTAATGGAGGAAGCAAAAACTTTCATGTTATATGTTTTAGGTTTGATCATACGAATAATTATTCGGTCGAGGCACAATCTCGGCATAATCTTGGATATAATCTTGAGGCAAAATCTTGAGGCACAATCTTGTCATAATCTTGGGTATAATCTTGAGGCATAATCTTGAGGCAAAATCTTGAGGCACAATCTTGGCATAATCTTGGGCATAATCTTGAGGCACAATCTCGGCATAATCTTGGGTATAATCTTGAGGCAAAATCTTGAGGCACAATCTTGCCATAATCTTGGGTATAATCTTGAGGCATAATCTTGAGGCAAAATCTTGAGGCACAATCTTGGCATAATCTTGGGTATAATCTTGAGGCACAATCTTGGCATAATCTTGGGTATAATCTTGAGGCAAAATCTTAATGCACAATCTTGGCATAATCTTGGGCATAATCTTGAGGCACAATCTTGGCATAATCTTGGGTATAATCTTGAGGCAAAATCTTGAGGCACAATCTTGGCATAATCTTGGGTATAATCTTGAGGCATAATATTGAGGCAAAATCTTGAGGCACAATCTTGGCATAATCTTTTGGCATAATTGTGAAGCAACACCCCCGGCGAGTCTGATCAACTCAAAGGAAGAGGACCACTTGTAAAGGTTAAGAGCCTCATCGAGTGGCTACCTATTGGTTGTAAAGGTTAAGAGCCTCATCGACCGTGGTAGAGGTTAAGAGCCTCATCCACTGTGGTAAAGGTTAAGAGCCTCATCCACCGAAGAAACATCTATTGGTTGTAAAGGTTAAGAGCCTCATCGACCGTGGCAAAGGTTAAGAGCCTCATCCACTGTGGTAAAGGTTAAGAGCCTCATCCACCGAAGAAACATCTATTGGTTGTAAAGGTTAAGAGCCTCATCGACCGTGGTAAAGGTTAAGAGCCTCATCCACCGTGGTAAAGGTTAAGAGCCTCATCCACCGAAGCAACACCTATTGGTTGTAAAGGTTAAGAGCCTCATCAACCCACCGGTTGTAAAGGGTCGCGCCCTCATCAGATCGGAGCAACACCAACCGCTCCGTAAAGGGTAAAGCCCTCATCGGACTGAAAGAAAGCAACTCACAAAATTAAAGTGCTTATAAAGCACAACACATCAGTAAAAGTATGTTGTTACATAACAAGTCGGAGCCAAATATGATTACCGGAGCACACTCCGGTATCACAAAAGCACAAACATCAGTAAAACTATGTTGTTGCATAGCAAGTCAGAACCGAATATAATTACCGGAGCACACTCCAGTGATACACAAATAAAAGTAAAAGTACAAAAGCATCAAAGCAATATCAACAATCCATATCACGCAGGAACACCCTTGAAAGGCGAAGACATGAAAAGAATGGTTGGAGAATTATCCGGTTTAGCAGGGGCATCCGGTGCAAGCACTGGAATACCAAACCGAAGCAATTGCCGTTATCTTCCTCCGATGATCAACGCTCCCCTGAAGCCTCTTAACAAAAACAAGGTTTAAAGGGCGCAACCGAGGAAGAATGTGTAAGTTCTTCGTTCGACGGTGAGGTATGATATTTAAGTATAGCATCATTGACCGTTAGCCAATAATACTATACTGGGGGGACATGTCGGTGTATGTGATCCGATAGACCTAATCCGGAAAGTAACCGGAAGAGGTTCAAATCTCTCTTCGAGATCTACTAGAGGCTATATAAGTATAGCATCATTGACCGTTAGCCAATAATACTATACTGGGGGACATGTCGGTGTATGTGATCCGATAGACCTAATCCGGAAGGTAACCGGAAGAGGTTCAGATCTCTCTTCGAGATCTACTAGACGCTATATAAGTATAGCATCATTGACCGTTAGCCAATAATACTATACTGGGGGGATATGTCGGTGTATGTGATCCGATAGACCCAATCCGGGGTAACCGGAAGAGGCTCATATCTCTCTTCGAGATCTACTAGACGCTATATAAGTATAGCATCATAGACCGTTAGTCAATAATACTATACTGGGGGGGGGGGGGCATGTTGACATATGTGGTAAAATGAACTTGGTTAATACTTGAAGGGCCAATAAGTAAAAGGCCAATAGACAAAGAACCAATACATAAAGGACCTATGTGTAAATGTTGGGTTATAAATATCCCACTTCTCTCTCTCTAAGGCAGGTCATATTCTCTCTCTACACATACTCTACATTGTCTCTCTATATTGCTCCATATACTTGCTCCATCCATATAACAAGGCACTGACTTGACCGTCGGAGGGTGGTTCCCCGGGCTTCGGCCTGGGACCCCTTCTAACGGGTTCTTTAATGATTGACAGCCTATTACCAAGCTGAGGATGACGACATATGGCTTCAGGAGCTGTTCGGGTCGACCCTGCGGAAATTAGCTTCAATAGATGGCAAAGTTGCTTTGACAAACACAGATGATAACAGCTCAGGCGCTCACCGACTATATACAGGTTTCCAAGAACCATCTAGCTGTGTTTACTGACCTAAATTTGTGTCTGATATAGATCATCTGCATCGAACAAAGATTACTGTATGTGTTCCTCTTGCTTTCTCAGCGTAAGTTTGTCTAACTGTTTGCATTTAGTTTGGATCAAGAGATGATCCAAGAATCTGAGAGACTGGAACACAGACGACCCCAAGCAGCTGATTATGATCCCATCACCAGTTTTTTTGTGGTGACAATAGCAGAACTAAATTTTAACTGTTACTATTGCAACTGAAAGCCGATAAGATTGTATAAATTATACTTCTCTGTCATCCACCCGAATTTGTGTGGAGTTCTAGTTCTATGAAAGATGATTGTTTCTAACTTGAACATAATGATTTTATGAAATGTATTTTCGGGTATTTGACATGTAGTTGCACATCTTACTTAAACGATGATATATATGTTGCAGTATCATTCCCTTTGGATCTTGTGAAGCGGCAGATGCAGTTTGAGGGACCAGGTAGTCGGACTCGAGTTTATGAAACAGGGGTGTTTGGTACGTGTGGTCACATACTACGAGCAGAAGTTGTATGTGGATTGTATAGAGGAATTTCGCCTGAACATTACAAGTTGGTACCCAACATTGCATTTATTTTTATGATGTACGAGAAACGTATGCTTGCTAATAGCCATGGTTATTACTTATTGCAGTAGTTAACATGATCGGAAGTTCACCACAAAGAAACGGTTGGTATGTACTGTTTTGACCGGCCCGTCAGATGGAAGATCCACACTGAGACCCGCATGTTTTGGTTTTTGGATGGGTTGGAGGTAAACATGCGTGCGTCGATTTGACAGGGGTTTCTCCTCTCGTGGGGCTAGGCAGTCGAGATTTTACAGCGGGTCAGGCTGCTATAAAAGCCGCCTCGTGCAAAGTGACTAAACACGAGAAAGCATGTGTTGAAAATCAACACGTGTTTATTCCTTTCGCGTTTGATACATTTGGTTTCCTTGCACCTGAGGCGGTGGAGCTACTTACGAGAATACAACGTGTTATGAATAGTAATGTTTTGACTCCTAAATCCACAAACGTTATATTTAATAGACTTGGTTTTGCTATACAAAAAGGGCTAGCGGCGCAGCTTGTTGCCCGTTTGCCTTCTCCTAATATGTAAATCTAATATTTGAATAAAGGTTTTGACGTTAAATCTATCAAAATATATATATATATATATACAACAGTTTTAAGCCTGTAAAACATCACCCATGCACATATTAGAAGGGACACGTGAAACGACCCATTCATCGCTTACTTTTTCAGTTTACTAATTCACAAATTCTGTTGATGTGTGAACTTCAGTCTAATGTAGTATGTAGATAACATATCGTCCTCATTAATAACGGGATAATTACATTTAAACTGCTTGACATCAAACACCTAATACAAAGAACCGATACAAGTTCAGACCTATGCAATCATCACTGTACAAGGACTAGTTGGTCTCTCATTGAAACAACGCCACCTTTAGAACCAACGGCCCTCGGATAACCAACATTCCTATTGCAATTCTGTTTCCGACGTGTTTCTTTTCTACAAGTTTCTGACGCTTTTTGAAGTTCTTGAAGATGTTCCAACTCTTTGACCAACTCATCAGCAGTTGGTCTGTACTTAGGATCTCTAGCAAGACACTTCATTGTAAGTATAGCAGCTCTCGTAGCTACATCAGAAGAGTACTGACCATCAACCCGTTGGTCCATAATGAGAAGAATCATTCTTTTGCTCGTCAAATAAGGCTTGGCGTAGTCTACCAACACTTGCTCATTTGATGGACGGGTATTGTCTATGTACCGTCTTCCTGTTAAAATTTCAAGAAGAACTACCCCGAAACTGTATATGTCGCTTCTCTCAGTTAAGTAACCTTCAAGTAGAAAACAAGTATCACATCGGAATGACAAGTTAGTGTAGTGAATTCACTAAATCTGTCCTTAATTAGATGTGGGCAAATGCGGGGTTGGAATTAGTCAAATTAAAGGTCGAAATAAGTAACTGAGTCACCCTACAAACACTTTTAATCCACTTAGAAGAAAATTCTTACATAACTAAGGTTCTACATATGGATACAGATAGTACCTGTTGCCATGTACTCGGGCGCTGCATATCCATATGTGCCCATAACCCTTGTCGATACGTGGCTTTTTCCATCTACTGGCCCATCTTTCGCCAACCCAAAATCCGAAAGCTTTGCGTTGTAATTCTGAATATTTGTATATTACCAAAGCTTATTAAAACTAAATCTCATGTAAAAACGGAAAACATCAGATTAGATGTGTTGCAGAAAGAATAAAACACATACAGAATCAATCAAGATATTGGAACTCTTGAAATCACGATATATCACTTTCGCTTCAGGACTATGAAGGTATGCAAGCCCCTTGGCAGCACCAAGAGCCACCTTCAAACGTAGGTTCCACGGAAGAGGCTGAAAGTAAGAACTCCCTATTCCAGTAAAAATCACAACAAAGCAACAATAGTTAGCAAATTAAGCTGTATTAATTAACGAGGTCAAATCAGACTAAATATCGAAATAAACTTACTCCTGAATAGATGGTTTTCCAAGCAGCCTTTAGACATGAACTCGTAAACAAGAAGCATTTGGTCTGTTGGAAATTTAGTGCAATTGTGGGAACGGGTAATACTTGTAAATGGGTTTGGAGGTACGGAGTGTACACCCATTAAGTCCCTTACCTCCCTGGACTCAATATAGTGGTTGTGATATCAGTAGGAAGCTGCTCCTGGTCAGGAAGTTGCTCCTGGTCAGGAAGTTGCTCCTAGTCAGGAAGCTGCTCCTGGTCAGGAAGCTGCTCCTGGTTAGGACGTTGCTCCTGGTGATGCACAAAGTCTTTGTAAACTCTTTGACCAGTTAATGAGGGTTGAATATTGACTTGATGACCAGATTTCTGGTCATGTAACCACTATGCTTTATGAAGGTTATTATGAGATTAATAGGCCGATTAATGCTCTTAATACCTTTGACTAGGAGTTACATTCCTTAAAGGAATAGGATCACTATAAATAGTGATCATATTTTGCATGATGAAAAACAGAAACAAGAAACACATAAACGCACAGAGTTCTTGATTTGTGCCTAAAACAAGAACTAACTCTTGGTTTTATCCCAAGGAGGTATTCGTGTTAACCCAGGCATAGGGTCGAATAATCTTCTTTGGAAAGTGATTACACGACTCCAAGAGATATCCGGTAACCATTCATTGGTACGTAGTTAGGCTATTGATTATCTTCACCCTGTTGGAACGAAGTAAACCCCAACAATCAAAGAAGATTATTCTGTGATAATCAATGGCGGCGGCAATGAAGCATATGGTGGCTAACTTCTCCAAACTGGACAAGTTTGAAGGGGTTGATTTCAGGAGATGGCAGAAGAAGATGCACTTTCTTCTCTCTACCATGAACGTGGTGTACGTGCTGACCACTCCTATTCCTGATGGTGGTGATGATGCTACTTTGGAGGAGATGCGGAAAAGGAGCAAATGGGAAAATGATGATTATGTGTGTCGCGGCATAATTCTCAATGGTATGTCTCTGATTCTTTATTTGATATTTACCAAAATGTTGAATCTGCTAAAGAACTATGGGATTCCTTGGAAGCCAAATATATGGTTGAGGATGCATCAAGTAAGAAGTTCCTTGTGAGTGATTTCACAAATTACAAAATGACTGATTCAAGACCAGTCATGGAACAATACAATGAACTTCTTGGAATACTTGGCAGATTTACACAACATAAAATGAACATGGATGAGACCATTCAGGTCTCGTGTGTCATTGACAAACTACCTCCTTCTTGGAAAGATTTCAAGCATACATCAAAACATAAGAAGGAGGAGTTAACTCTTGTTGAGTTGGGCAGTCATTTGCGCATTGAGGAATCCCTCAGGGTGCATGAAAGTGATAAGCCAAAGAGCAACAATGTTGCTGGTTCATCTGTTGTCAATATGGTGGAGCATAACAACTCCACCAGGTACAATGACAACAAGGGCAAACGTAAGCATCATGATAACACCAAGGCTAATCCTAACAAGAAGTCATCAGTGGCTTGTTGGAAGTGTGGGAAACCTGGACACTTCAAAAGGGATTGCAAAGGTGTTAGCATTGGCAACCAAGCTAATGGATCAGGCACAAAAGGTCAGAATATGTTTAATGAATCTCTCCAGATTTATTATGTTACATATGTATCTGAAGCTTACTTTGTGCAGGATGATGATGTTGCGTGGTGGGTTGACTCTGGAGCAACAATACATGTGTGTAAAGATAGATGCTGGTTCAAGACTTATGAGTCAATGAATGATGGATCTATTCTTCACATGGGAAATGAGTCAACAGCCCTAGTGCATGGACGTGGTTGTGTAGATCTTAAATTTAGTTCCGGAAAGATTGTTTCTTTGTTTAATGTTTTGCATGTTCCTAATATTAGGAAGAACTTGGTTTCTAGTAGTGTTTTGAATAATTGTGGTTATAAACAAGTGATTGAATCTAATAAATTTGTTTTACCTAAACATGGTGTGTTTATTGGTTTTGGCTATTTGAGTAATCAAATGTTCAGGCTTAATATTGATTCTAGTATAAATGTTGATTCTGTCCTCATGACTACCACTAAACTGAATGATTCATCACTATGGCATGCTAGACTAGGCCATGTCCACTATAAGAGGATGCAAGATATGTCTAAGGATGGGTTAATTCCAGCTTTTGACATGGACACTGATAAGTGTCAGACTTGTATGCTGAATAAAATTACTAAGAAACCATTTCAGGATGTAAAACGTGTAACTACAGTTTTGGAGCTAATCCATAGTGACCTATGTGATTTGCATGCTACTCCCTCATTAGGGAATAAGAAATACTTGGTAACATTTATTGATGATGCTTCAAGGTTTTGTTATGTCTATTTGTTACATACTAAGGATGAAGCATTAGATAAATTTAAAGTATTTAAAACTGAAGTTGAATTACAACAAGGAGTCCAAATCAAATAATTTAGGACTGATAGGGGAGGTGAGTACATGAATACTCAGTATTTTCAGTCTGTTGGAATAATCCATGAAACAACTGCCCCCTATACTCCACAACAAAATGGTATATCAGAAAGGAAAAATAGAGTACTAAAAGAGATGGTTAACTCCATGTTGTCCTACTCAGGACTGAGTCAAGGGTTTTGGGGAGAAGCTATGTTAACAGCTTGCTATTTATTAAATAGGGTTCCTAATAAAAGGAACAAGATTACCCCTTATGAACTCTGGACTAAAAGGAAACCAAACTTGAACTACCTCAAAGTTTGGGGTTGTAGGGCTGTTGTAAGACTCCCTGATCCAAAGGTGAAAACCTTGGGTGAAAGAGGCATTGAATGCATCTTTGTTGGATATGCTGAGCATTCCAAGGCTTATAGGTTCTATGTTATTGAACCTAATGATTCAGTTTCAATAAACTCAATCATTGAATCAAGGGATGCTAACTTTGATGAGACTAGGTTCTCATCAGTCCCTAGACCAAGCCTTAGGACTCCTATAGGAGCTGAGGACACTGGTGTTTCAGTGGAACCTGAAAGGGTCACTGATGAGGTTGTGGTTCAGCAACCTGAGCCTGAGCTTAGAAGAAGCACAAGGCATAGGACTCCAAAGAATTTTGGGCCTGAGTTTCAACTATACTTAGTTGAAGGAACAAGGGATGAGGTCTCTGATCAATACTCCTATTGCTTTAATGTTGAGGATGATCCCAAAACATTTGATGAAGCAATGAAGTCCCAGGATGTTGCTTTCTGGAAAGAAGCAATAAATGATGAGATGGACTCCATCATGGGCAACAACACTTGGGTGTTGGTTGATCTACCTCCTGGTTGCCATCCACTTGGTAACAAATGGATTTTCAAAAGGAAAATGAAGGTAGATGGAACTGTTGAAAAGTTCAAGGCAAGGTTAGTCATTCAGGGCTTTAAACAAAAGTCAGGGATAGACTATTTTGATACTTATGCTCCAGTAGCACGTATCAGTACCATAAGAATGCTGATTGCTCTAGCAAGTATTCACAATCTGATTATTCATCAGATGGATGTGAAGACAGCATTCTTGAATGGTGACTTGGATGAGGAGGTTTATATGAACCAACCTCAGGGCTTCATCATGCCTGGTCATGAAGGTAAGGTGTGTAAACTGATTAAGTCCTTATATGGACTAAAGCAGGCACCTAAGCAATGGCACCAGAAATTTGATGAAGTGGTTTTGTCTGATGGTTATTCACTTAACCAAGCTGACAAATGTGTATATAGCAAATTTGATGAATCTGGTAAAGGAGTCATCATTTGCCTATATGTTGATGACATGTTAATCTTTGGTACTGACCAAGCTAATGTTGATCAGACAAAGGATTTTTTGTCATCAAAGTTCTCCATAAAAGACATGGGGGAGGCTGATGTTATCCTTGGCATAAGGATTAAACATGAAAGTGATGGTATTGTAATTTCTCAGTCTCATTACATTGAGAAGGTGCTAAAGAAATTCAATCACTTTGATTGTACTCCAGTAAGTACGCCTATGGATACAAGTGAGAAACTAATGCCTAACAATGGTCAGGCTGTCTCCCAGCTTGAGTATTCTAGGGTTATTGGTTGCTTGATGTATGTCATGACTAGTACTAGGCCTGACATTGCATTTGCTGTGGGTAAACTGAGTATGTATACTAGTAATCCTGGTACTCAGCATTGGCAAGCAATTCAGAGGGTACTGAAGTATTTGAAAGGAACAATGGATTATTGTTTGTCTTATACTGGATATCCTTCAGTGTTGGAAGGTTACACTGATGCAAGTTGGATCAGCAATACTGAGGATAATTCATCCACAAGTGGCTGGGTATTCCTTCTTGGTGGTGGTGCAATTTCTTGGGCATCCAAGAAGCAAACTTGCATTACTGGTTCAACAATGGAATCTGAATTTGTGGCTCTAGCAGCTGCTGGTAAAGAGGCTGAATGGTTGAGAAACTTGCTTCTTGAGATTCCATTGTGGGTCAAACCTATGGCACCCATTTCTATCCGTTGTGATAGTGCAGCTACATTGGCTAAGGCATATAGCCAGATGTACAATGGCAAGTCTAGACACCTAGGTGTTAGACATAGCATGATTCGTGAGTTGATCACGAATGGGGTGATTTCAATAGAGTTTGTGAGGTCTCAACAAAACTTAGCTGATCACTTGACGAAGGGATTGGATAGAGACTTGGTTATAAAGTCTGGTAAAGGGATGGGTTTAAAAGTCCACTCTAGTCACTGAATGCTAGGACACCCAACTCCCTCCTGAGGAAACTTGGGAGCTGAGTTCAATGTGGAAAGCTGAACATTCAGGGGACTGAAGCACATGTTTTACATATCATCCCAAGGATGTGCTTGTACCTGCTGAAAGGAGGATAAAGTTATAAACTTCTTAATAGTTAATTTCTTTGAAAAAGTGCTTAAGCAGGAGCATGAACTAAAGAGGAACCACCTATGTAAATGTTGAGGTTTCGCCGCCTCAAGGAGCATGGACTTTGGCTCTTACAACATTTATGAATTGGATATGGACACATGGCTTGTATGGTGTCAGGAGCGTTTTAAGTGTTTGAAAACTTGGGTGTATGTTATCTTCAGGTGTTCAAAGTAGTTGAAGGGTTCAATTCTTAGAACACCCTGATTCTCGAATATTTGGAGTGATGTACTAAGATGGAAATTCAATCCTCAGGACATTTTCATTTATGCACTGGTTTTGTTAAAGTTGATTTTCATGCAAAAAGGAATTGTACTAAATTGGGGAGGATTTTTGGAAATTTAGTGCAATTGTGGGAACGGGTAATACTTGTAAATGAGTTTAGAGGTACGGAGTGTACACCCATTAAGTCCCTTACCTCCCTGGACTCGATATAGTGGTTGTGATATCAGTAGGAAGCTACTCCTGGTCAGGAAGTTGCTCCTGGTCAGGAAGTTGCTCCTGGTCAGGAAGCTGCTCAGGAAGCTGCTCCTGGTTAGGACGTTGCTCCTGGTGATGCACAAAGTCTTTGTAACCTCTTTGACCAGTTAATGAGGGTTGAATATTGACTTGATGACCAGATTTCTGGTCATGTAACCACTATGCTTTATGAAGGTTATTATGAGATTAATAGGCCGATTAATGCTCTTAATACCTTTGACTAGGAGTTACATTCCTTAAAGGAATAGGATCACTATAAATAGTGATCATATTTTGCATGATGAAAAACAGAAACAAGAAACACATAAACGCACAGAGTTCTTGATTTGTGCCTAAAACAAGAACTAACTCTTGGTTTTATCCCAAGGAGGTATTCGTGTTAACCCAGGCATAGGGTCGAATAATCTTCTTTGGAAAGTGATTACACGACTCCAAGAGATATCCGGTAACCATTCATTGGTACGTAGTTAGGCTATTGATTATCTTCACTCTGTTGGAACGAAGTAAACCCCAACATGGTCATCCTCTAAGCAGTAACCGATTAATTTTACGAGATTTGGGTGATCTAGCTGCCCAAAATAATTAATCTCAGCCTGCAATAATAGTATCACACAAAATTATTAAACTCAAAAACCAAATTTTATTATCAAAGTAAAAAAATCTTAGTCCAACATAGAGAGATTACGAACTTACCAGCCATTCTTGGTGACCTTGAAGACCTTCTTGATTCAACTTTTTAACGGCAATAACAGTACCGGTACCAGGCTTAGCAGCTGCAAGTGAGTGTTCATCAATCCAACCCTTAAAAACTAACCCAAAACCACCTTCACCCAAGACACTATCAGGCCGAAAGTTTCTTGTAGCTGTTTTAAGCACATTAAAACTAAAAGACTTCAAATTCGCTGACCGCAAAATCTCCTCTTCGCTTCGTGGACTAGGTGGAACTGTTGCAGATGCAACCTTACCTATTAAAAACATAAAACACCACATCAAGATTAACAAATACACTTAACCAACTTAAACAAAAAAACAACTTTTCGTGCGTGCACTTACCATCATGTCTAGAACTTTCTATTTCTAGCGGAAAACTGAAACAAGAACCCATGACGAAACACTAGTTGGACTTGGAGTACTGCAACACTTATTTGCAGAAGAGACTGAATAGAACTAAGTGAGACCGTATTATATGAAACATTCGGCGAATGTGAACATATGCTAAAATGTCAAATCAAAAGTCTACGAGTTACACCGATTGGCTTTCACGAGAGCCTTTCTTATAAAACAATGCTAATGACAGATAGGTTGACTTAGTTAAGATTAGTTTTTCACTGCAACTTGCATTAAACCATGAATTATACTAATACTTAATACCATATCTTCAATTAAAAAGTCTATAATACTTAACAAGTTGCTTAATTTAACCTAGATTAAGCATAAGACAAAGGAGTAAGGTCAAGAACTTGCTTTTTTGAAGATCCAATGAGTCGCTAGCTCACTCGATTCGAGTTTCTACGAGTCTACGACATCAGTTACCTTCTCAATCAACTTCATGACACAATCAACTTTAAAATAAGTAAAAGGTAGGTATTTTAAATTTTTAATGTTTCGCTTTCGTAAGAATGATTCTTGGCAAATAAATATTAGTACTATGTCAACTTGTTACGTACATAACTTCTGATGTTCTTACCGCATGTTTCGAGATACCGATAACTCGATAAGTAGTTTCACTAGTTTGAAGTGCTTTTTGAGCTTAAAATCAATATAAGCAAAATCCTAAACACTTTCTAATGATCCTGATGTAACTTAAAACTTACTGTTAGAAAACATTTTAGACATTTTGAGGTGGCTAAATAACAGAAGACTGTGAAGTCAAACATGGTGCACATGGATAATCTCAACCGGGAGATGGTGAGACAAAAAGTGGAATCTTTTGTATACAAGACTAGTTTAATACATAGTTGTTGTACTAATAAGTACAAGAGGCCAAACTGAGGCCATGAGAACATTTGACAACGAAGGTTATGTTGACTTACTTGACCCACAACGCATCAACTGTCAGATTCAATTAATCAATGTTTTTTTTTTACCTGCATGTAACATGTTGTATGGAAATTTGGCGTGGTTCATGCTATAATGTGTAGTAACTTTACATAAAAAAATAGGGTTAAGTCTATATATTGGCAATTTACTCTCCATTGTTTACACATCTAAGTAATAATGTATTAATTTTATTACTAATATGGTCATGTAAACTTTCAAACTGCAAACAATATAAGTAATATGACCGTGTCGGTTTAAACAAACAAATGACTGACACGTCAATTTTTATTTTTATTTTAAGCTTATTTGTAAATATGACGTGGATATATATGTTGCGTTGGTCTATAATTCCATTTGTTTTATTAATTCCATTTGTGTTGGTCAGTACCAAACATTTAAAATAGATTACACGTACCAGAACTTTTTCACTATGTAGAAGCACTTATAGCAAGCAAATTCAGTACATTTGAAGTATTAGATATGTTAATGAAATAGAAATCAGATTAATTGTCTGTACTTAAAGATTTAGGGGGGCGTTTCATGTCATATGTGTTTTACTTACAAGTCCCGAGAGTGGTCAGGTTACATTCAAGTGAGATTAGTTATGCAAATTCTGGAATGAGTGATTCATTGCACCCCTTTACGAATAGTTGATTCATTTTACTCATAATATGTGAGTTAGTGTATTAGTTATGACCCATTTCAAGAAACGGTTACATTATCACCGTAACTCGATAAATATGTATGCAGCTACGTATGCAAGTACTGAAGTACATAAGCAAATCGACAAGTAAAGTAAATGTCAAACACAACAGTTCAGCTAGCGAAATTTCAAAACAGTGCTTCATGAAAGGTGGATATTCTAATTTAGAGAAAGCTTGTGTAAATCATGTATCTACCGGGAACACACGCTCACCTCGAAACTTGTAAGTGATATAAAATTTCAATCTTTATTCGAGTTTTTGTAACTGAACTCAAAGCACACGATGCACGCGGATTTATTAGGGATTGCTGTCCTGAACCGCTTTCTTTAAGAGAAAGATTGACTTTTTGTTGAAGGCGCCTAGATCTTTGTCTCATTTCATTAACTTCTTTGTTGCTGATTACCTTTTTTATTGTGCTTTCAATTTCTTCTTTATCCATTCGGTTATCCAACATAACTCCTACTTTCCAAACGCCAGTTACATATCTCGCGTTTATGGGTTGATCATAAGAACATGGCGATCAGATCATAGGAACACCTTCACAAATACTCTCTGAAGTCGAGTTCTATCCATTATGCCAGAAACCAAACTTGGTTGAATCACGCACAAGGAGCGTTGCTTGCTGTTAGCCAACCCCCAAGATATATTTGTAAATGCTTCACCCAATTAGGTCACTCCCGAAACTCACATACACCCACTGAGCTGTTTGGTTGGACATCAGCAATGATATAGAACCTTTATCTTGTTCTAGTAAAATACTAGACGAGGCTGGAAAATACTTATGAATTAGACCAATTGGAAAAGTGGGGATGCGGAAATCGTGGGATATAGCTAATGATGCAGGTTCTTCAAGTTCTTTGAAGGTGTTGGATCAATATGATTCGTGAAGCCGCCTTTGTTCCTTTGATCATATTATTAACTCCAGCTTGCTCACCTCTGACTTATCATTGCAGATCCTTTCTATATCCTTCTTTGTCATTAGTGCAAGCTCAGGGGCCCGCTTTTCTATATCCTTCTTTGATCATATTAGACATTAGGCAAGGCTGCATAAACAGAAATGCAGGACATGTTGCTTGTTCTCAAGATAATCTTCGGAGCTTTAAAGTGTCTGCAACTAATTGAATGAAGTGCCATAATGAATCTGAGATCAAACATGCCACATGCCCCTCTTCTAGCAACTTAGCCAAGCAGCCCGTGAATGGGTCAATACGGTTATCAAAAGTTATCAGCAACATGGGTGGGTTAGTAACCGGTCAAAACGGTTCAGGTTAAGTCTACTAAATTTAATTGGGTTACCTCATCACCAGGAGCCACGTATAGAGTTTTCGGGTGATACAGCTGCCGCAGCCTCATAAGTGCAGCCAGGGCGGAGATAGGGGAGGGAAGGGTTCAAGTCATGAAAATTTTCGAAAATTTTCAGGATTTTTCTAAAATTTGACCCCTATTAACCATTTTTTAGTGTAGTTTATAAAAATTATATAAACGGTAGGGTAACAATCGATATACCATCACGTGTTCTCTTGTATCATTTCCACATGTAGAAACATTGGAGAAATACAAATTCAGTACGAAGGGTTCAAGTCATGAAAAATGATATTTTTAATATGTGATATGATTTTGATGGTTCAGTAAGCATGTTTGATGGTGTTTAAAAAGACTAGGGAAGGGAAGAAACTACAATAAGCTCACTGGAAGTAGCTTAAATTCGAAATAAGCACAAATGAAAAACGGGGAAAATTGTGTTTGCTAGGAAAATGAAAACGACAAGTCGCCAAACTAATAGGTTAGATGAAAGACGTGAAGAAAACAATTTTGCAATACAAACATTAAGTAGTGCCCGACTAGAAAATAAGCAGTTACGAATTAAGCTATACAACAGCTTATAAGAAAAGGGCAAAACAAAAATGTGTTATAAAAACCCAATCCCTTGGTCTTATGAAAAAGGCCCAAGGGCATAGCGTGTGAGAGTAGAGGCGCAGGTTCGAGTCCTGGCCTTTATTTTTTGCTTCTTTTTTTAATTTTGCTTATGAGCTTATTATGGAACAAGACACAAATAAGCAGTTGCTTATTTGTGCTTCAACAACAATAACAATGATAATTAAGTACACAGAAAATGCCAACTGATGAACAGTGGCAATGAAACTAGAGGTAAAATGCCAACTGAACTGAAAAATAAGGCATCTAAAAACTATAAAATCCTAAAGTTACTCAAAACAGCAAATCAACTATCCTTACTCTACTTACCTATTGAAATTCAAAATCTAAAAAATCAGAACAAAGTGAGACGGTCTGCTGATGTTATCTGCTATGAACTTGGTCAAAAATGACCGACCAAGGTGAGTTCCCGATTTCACGCCTAAGTGGATCTTACCTATAACACTTGATCAGACATCCACATTTGTCAGAAGACACATGAAAATCACACAGCAAGAACAAAAATAACATCACATATTAAACACTATCACCTTGCATAAGAGTTAAATAATATTACAAACATACAAAAGTTCAGACAAAAAAACTTTATAGATAATTTCGTGCTTTTACCATAATCCAAGACAAATTGTTCCAGATAACACAAATACACACGTATGTGCATTGAAAAGCTTATCTTAAATTACGCATACATACATCAAAAATCAAAAATCAAGATCACATCTCTTATCACTTGATAATAAATGAAAGGTCAGACTTGGTATATCTCCTATTGCTTCTCCTGATGATACAGCTCCTTCTTTCTAAGGCGGATAAAACCAGATGTAACCTGCAAAACAGGTCAAAATGTCATGGATCTTATATACATAAAAACCCGAAGTGAAGACTACTAACTAACTCTTTCACTACTAAACCAATCTTTTATGCATTTAGGGCTAGTCATCTATAGAGTTACCCGAAAGAGGAAGAAAAAAACAACTCTAGAGTTCAAAATTTTCAGTTTGTTGGTTGTGTTTTGGTGTTTATACGAATTTGGTTCAGTTTCAATTTGACCAATATAGACGGTCTGAGAAACCGAACACTGATGGAACACCCTAAGTTGGAGACTGTTTAACTAACCTCGACCTCCGCGTCATATGCGACATGTGATAGAGCTTGTTCAATCCTCATCTGCATAACATGAAATGGATATCGTTAAAAAATTTCAAAAAAAAAAACCCCGAAATTTTAATAAAACATGAAATGACTTCTGAAGTTACCAAAAGATAAATAATAAAGAAGGAAAAACTAATTGCTCTAAATTAGAGGAGTATATGAGACGTACAGTGTGAGGCGGAAGCAACTTCACATTCTTCGGTTTTGGACCCTTGTTGTGGACAGGGTCAACCTGTCACAGCGCCTTGTTAAGTTCCCAAAAATACTGAAAAATGTCATACTACTAACTATTACTAATAAGTGTGATTTCCTTACTTTAATATCTCTGTCCTTTGAGTGCTCCCCCACAAGCATTCCTACATATACCTGCATCACGAAAAAGTTGAGCAAAACATGGGTGGATTAGTAACTGGTCAAAACAGGTTAGTAACTGGTCTACTAAATTTAATTGGGTTACCTGATCACCAGGAGCCATGAATAGAGTTTTCGGGTGATGCAACTGGTGCAGCCTCATAAGTGCAGCCTCACTCAAGGCCAAGAGAACCCGACTAATATCTCATTAGTTTTAACTTTGAGGTCCAAAGCTGCATGGAAGAAATATAGTGAGGGATACAATAAGAAAGTACGAGTATCATTAGGAAGATAATTTAATGCAAAGACATACGGCCGTTATATTTTCCAATTCTGTTCAGAAGCACAACAAGACTCAGGTTGCCGCGTACTGCTTCTTTGATAATCCTGGCGTGCTCTTCGACAGGTTTGTTGATGGCCTGTTGTACCTCTGCCCTAAATTCAGGATGACCGGGCGTGTCAACTATGTTGAGCAAGTAGTCGTTCCATCTTACGAACGTTACCTGCAAGTGATATAAGTGAGATTGGGGCTTAAAATTTCATAAGCAATTAATGATGAACACAATTGAAAGCAGAAAATCAAAAGTATAGGCAGTAGTTGGTAGCCTAGAGGTAAATAAGTGAGATTGGGGCTTAAAATGATGAAGGCACCTATAAGCTATGAACTAAAAGACTAACTTAAAACATCACAAGTGAGGTTCAAATTGTAGCTACAAACTGAATTTTATAACTTAATTTCTGAAATCAAAGCAGCAGCAACTGGTGCTGGTGGTTTCAAAGACAGAAAGTGGCGAAAAGTGACTGTTCACTTAGAGGGTCTCAAATCAACCCTTTTTTGTCAAATAAGCCCTTAGTCTCAAATAAGACACAATATCAGGGCTTATGTTATATAAGCCAAAATGAGCCAAATTTTGGGTTATATTTCATAAACCTGATTTTTTAAACTTATTTGAAAACTTATATAAACCCATAAATCTCCAAATAAGCCACAAAATCAAGGCTTATGTTGGGGGTGTTTGTTTCGGCTTATCTAGCAGGCTTATGGCTTATTTAGTTTTAGGCTTATGTTTTATAAGCTCGCTTTTTGTGGCTTATTTCGAAACTTTTCAGCTTATGTAAGCTTATCATGCCATGATAAACTTATACCTTATATAAAGTTTAAAAATAAGCCACAAAAATCCAGCTTATGAAACATAAGCTGAAAACCAAATAAGCCATAAGCCCGCTATATAAGCTGAAACAAACACCCCTTATAAAAATTGGTTTTAGCCTAAAGAATTTAATACACAAATTTAAACAGTTTATTCATTTTGACCCCACAAACAATCTCAGAAAATAGCAGTAGCAACAAACAAAATGAAAAGTACTTCTCCATGATATAATAAAAAAAAGTAACACCAGATCTAAATAATCAGACACAAATAAAAAAAGGTACTTACCATGTTGTACCTCACCTCTGAAACTGAAGAATATGTGGCACCGTGACAAAGATCCCTGTCTTCCATAGATCTAATTTAATTTGCTACTGTATCTAATTTAAAAAGTTGAGAAAATTAGGGTTTGGTGTGTGTGTAATTTAGTGTGAATTGGGAAAGAGTAAAGTGGCGTTATATAGGGGGATGGGCTTCACAATTCGGGAGGGAAAACTCCCGCCCTTGTTAGGTAGGGTAATAAATGTTAGGTGGGGTGGTAAATGTTAGGAGTGTGTGGATTTGATTCTAAGTTTTATAGGTAATCAGGTTACTTTAGAAGTTGTCGTGTAAAGTGATTAAACGAGAGATATACTATATTAAAAATCAATTGGTTGGTTATTTCTTTCATATTTAATACATTTGATTTTTTATATCCAAGATGGTGGAGCTATTTATCACAATACTACTACATGTTATGAAGAGTATTCTTTTCACATAAATCCATAAATTTTGGATACAATATTTTGCTTTAAAAAAAAATTATGAACGCATATTGTTGCACGTTTGTCTTTTTTTACTAAATAAATAATAAATATTGAATTAAAAAAATTATATTTACTATACTTTTTGTAAAAATTATTATTTTAATAAAGTGTGCGGTATAATAATAAAGTGATAATAATAATAAAAGTGTGTGATACAATAATAATAATAATAAAAAAGTGATAATAATAAATTTTTTTGAAACATAAATTTTTTTTTTATTATTATCACTTTTTTATTATAATAATAATAATACATTAATTATTATATAATAAAATAAATAAATAATAATAATAATACATTAAGTATCTCGACTTTCCACTAACTTTTTGTAAATCCTATTATTCTAATGAAGTGATAATTATAATAATAATAATAATAATAATAATAATAATAGTTCATCGCCTTTGACGAAACTGAATGATTGATTTTATACCGGAGCGTGTGGTGATCCAGGCTGCATAACGTAAACGTGTCAAATTTGAGGCTAAATGTGCAAATATTTGATATGGATTTCTCTTATTCTCATTCTCTTCTTTTGAGGAGTTTGAGAAGGATGCAGTAACCCTAATGAAGCGGATTCGAAAGTTCTTTATGATTCAAGATATTGGGGCACCTACTACTGTTCATATTTTTAATAGGATTAGTTTTGCAATAGCTAAAAGAGTGGGGCTCGGATAGTATCTTGACTCTTCCACTAACTTTTTGTAATCCTATTATTCAATAAAGTGGTGATTCATACTAAAATAATAATAATATGTGAACTAATAAATTTGTTAATAATAAGAAGTTAACGTTATAAAATATATCTAGTAAATTGCATAAATCGTCCCCAAAGTATAGCCAAAATGCATGTTTTGTCCTAAATGTATGAATCTCTGCTACGTCCTGTGCCTGGCGTGCGGCCAGTGCAGTAACCTGGGCCTGAACAGGGTCCACGTGTCTCGCACCAGAACCCTCGCCGACCTCAAAAGTAGAGTCGACGGGTGCCTCGTACTTCCTCTTACGAGGTGGCAGAGACTCGGGTGCGTAGCCCAAGAGTGAGGAAGCTGGTGGTAAAGGTGGTAAGGTAGCAGTCGGTCGAACCTCCTCCCCAGCGGGGGATACAGGTGAAACAGGTGGAGTAGTGGTGAGAGCAGCAACGAGTGCGGTGTCACCAGAAGTGTGACTGTCGTCAGACTCGCTAGCGGCTATCCATCCATGCAAGACGGATGTCGGTAATAAAGCAGCAGGAGTATCAGCAGGTGATGTCATAGTAAATCTGAAAATAATATCGTTTTAATTGATGTAAGTATAATCTTACTCAAGTTAAAAGTTTTTAGGAATTATGATTAAATTATATAATAGTGCTGTTTAACATCGCCAGTTAAAGGTTACGTTAATACTTATAAGATTAATCAACCGGATGTTAATAATCAATGCACAGTTAGCCACATAAAAATGTATGCTTTACACTCTATATGCTTAACTATTCTAGTCCCGAAAATCCCAAAAGATTTTTAAAGCATTTATAGTCCAGTTTAAATAAAAAAATTATTTTTATATTTATTTTAAATTTTCGTTCTGGTTCTCTATAACTATCGCTCTGATACCATTTCTGTGACACCCCCAAATTGGTCAAATTCAGCGGAAATAATATTTGGGTGTCACGTGACGTGGATCAACAGCAGATAGTATGTAGAGCAACAGATAAAAGATTATCATTACATTTATTACATGAATAAAAGTGCAAATATTATTAAAATTGTCTTAAACATTATTCAATAGTTGAAATCATCCCCACTTTATAAAACCCCAGATGAGCTATATAAATGCAGCGTATAATGATGCTTGATTTCCATGCACGTCAATACCTGCTTCAGTTTCCTGAGAAAACATGCTTAGAGAGTCAACATAAAGTTGGTGAATTCACAGTTTTAATAAAATGAGTTTGTACAATAAACATTCACTAAAGTAGTAATACACATAGCATCAACACTTAAAAGTAATTACATTCCCTATTGCCCGAAACTGATACTTGACACGTTAAGTCCACAACAAATGAGGACCCTTCACATTAATAAAAATGCACCCAATATAAAGTTCTGACATGTTAAACATTTGTTGTCCTGGCCTAGGCACAGTGAGCGCTACTCACCCAGATGGGGATGGTCAATCCCAAATAGATCTATTTATACATTCAGGCAATTCAACAATTTTAACAGTTTCAAATGCAGGGGTCATGCGGGTTCATCTACAATAGGCAAATGTAATCAAAGGTTTCGTAGTTCAGTTTATGTCCATCAATAAAATATGTTGCATGTTTTCTTCCCCAAAAAGGCTCTAAAAGTTTGTCAATATACAAAGTGGGGCCATGAACTCACCTCAGTAGTACATCAATAAGTCACAAGAAAATCTGATGTGATGCTCACGATACAATCAACGACCTAAATAATTATAAGGTCTTAGTAAATGCAAAATATAATGCATAAAAGTTTCAGAACAAGTCTGTGCATGCTTATACTGGTTTTAAGCATTTTATTACGATATTTGTAATTTAGTTTATCGTTGTACAAGTAATAGAAGTATTTATTTTTAAGTATAAATAAATAATATCGTTTAATTAATTAATTTGTTTAATTAATATTCTCGTACTTGTACCGTTTATAAAGTAATTTAAATATTTATAAAAGGAAGTTTTATATGTATTTAAAGTGAAGCGAAATAAATATAATTAATATATTTATTTTTATAAGTGAATCATATTTAATTTATATAATATATATATATATATATAACGTTTAAAAAAATGTGTAACATTTTATTTTAATTCAACCTTCCCGAAGGTTTGTAGAATTATTAAATTATAAGTTTGGGAAAAATAACGGGTGTTGTATTTATTAAAGTTTTACGTTTTTAAATATTGGGTATATATATATATATAGTAAATTAGGGTTTGTTATAGTTTATGAAAATTACATTTTAGTTTCTCGATTTGTATAATTATCCGCGGTTAATTACCATAATACCCCTAGGGTTTGTAAAAGTTTCAAGTAATTGCATAACTAGTCCCTCCCTAGTTACACGTGTAGCTAGGGCTCATAAAAGTTTCAAAGGTTGTCACTTTTAGTCCTTGTATTATACGGTTTATATTAGGTTTAGGAAATGTTTCATAAACGCCCCCTAGGGCACCAAATGAGTTTCGGTATATGCCATAATGGCCCCTAGGGTTTTATTAGGGCTAGTATACCTTCACTAACTTGGGAAGGAAGGCCCCTATGGCTCCTAATACTTTCGGAAAGTGACAAAAGGGGACCCTAAGTTTCTAACCAAGTTACACAACTACACATAACTTATCAATAATTACAAATGAGTCCTCCTACTTTGATTCAAGTCTCGAATGGTTTAACAAACCACCCTTAACTCTCGGCAATAACAAAATAGGTCCTTAAGTTTTAACTGTTGTTAAAATGAGTTTCTAAACATGTTCATTTAAGTCGCTAAGCTTATTAAAGTTACAAAGTCAATCTGAAACTTTATATTTACATTTTTAGTCCGAAACTTTATAAAATCATCATTTTAATCCGAAAGTTTATAAAATCATAATTTTCACAGCAAAAGTTTTATAATATCATTATTTATTAAAAATAAAGTTTATTTTGAGTATGATTATCCTAGTGGGCTTAATGAGCTTAATTGGCTCCTAATTTTTATAAGGCTTAAATAGTGGGTTTAATAATCTATTAAGGCAACTAGTTAACATTTTTAGTTAGTAATTTAGATCTAGTGATTCTAGGCTTATATCAATATTTCAAAGTTAAACATCACACTAAAAATTTAGGATAACCCCACGTCTAGAATTAAACATGCATAGGTTTTCATGATTTTTCTAGTTAAGCATGTTCATGAGGTTGTGGTCACCATAGTTAACAAGATTTTACATCACATAAAGTGATACACCATTTTTGAGCCGTGACCTAATCAGGTCTAGGTTTGCTTAGATTTGTTTTTAAGTTAAGTTCTTACTAGTGGTATGTATATATATGTTCAAGTGTATGAAAATGAAGTATATAGAAAAGATAGGTTTCATGATACTTACTTGTTTAGATAGTTCTAGGAGTGAATAAGTGAATGAGTAGTAACTTGAGCCTGGTTTCAACAATGGTGGATACTTGGAACCAAAACCTAACCGTGACCTATGAGCTTAGTGAGTACCCTTGGAGTTGTCTTGGAGATCAAGCTTGTTGTGAGAGTAACAATGATTAGTATTTATGATGAAAGAGACATAGATTGCCTTAGTAAATGAAGTAGTAAATGGACTTTGAAGGATTTTGGTGATGAAAGTAAATGAGCCGTGGGTTTGCGATAGTGAAATTAGGAAGTTCATGTGTTTTGTATTGTGTGTGTTTGTGAATCTTGGATATATTCGGCTAGTTTAAGGTGAGAGAGAGATCTATGTGTATCTTTGTAAGGTACTATGTATCTTTGGAAGATACATGTTGGATACTTGTTAGATATGGTGTGATATGATGTATATTAGACACATGCTCAAAACTAGCAATTGCACTTCCTTCCCATTCTGTGGTTATAGTCGTGGGTTTGCAAAGTCAAATGGGGGACAAATATGACACTCAATAGTGTATAAGCATGGTGAAGTATAGAAAAGGTTATGGTGTGTGTAAGATATAGTTGTAAGGTAATAGTGTACTTAATAATGGTAACTTGTAAACTTTCATGATTAAGGGTAGTGTATGCATATATACACGGCACATAATACATTTTAGGGAGAAATGTGTTGATTTGTATCAAGTATTGGGAGTTAATAATAGTTCATGTATTATAGTGTATGTATTTGCTAAGTTTTTAGGTACTTTGGTTAAACCTTTAGATAACTTGGTGAAAGTATATAATGAGTATATCACTATAATTATTTTACTTGAATAAAGTAAATAAATGACAACGTGAAATAATGTACATTGTTTTAAAGTGATAGGTGTTTGTTCATAGTATGAGGTATATGTAAATATATACATATAAATATAAATCCAAGTACTTAATAAATTAAGTAAATAATGTTACAGTTTATAAAAAATGTGTACTGAGGTGATGAGTCCTTGTTCAATTATGTGGCCAGTCAATTGCCAACGTAGTCAATAAAGATTAAAGGTTCATATAAATATACAAATAAATATGAAATAATAGTATGACAAAAGGATATGATTATTAATAAGTCATACAAAAGTGGAATTCTATTGATTCCAAAAATAGTGAGTACAACAGTTGACAAAGTCAATAAGGTAAAATCAAAGGTTTTACAGCACCATCCCGTTATTTTAGCTTTGTCCTCAAAGCTTAAGGTGAAGTCACCGGTCAGGTGAACAAGTGTGGGTACTTGGTTTTGAACGAGTCTTCTCGTTCCCAAGTGAACTTAGGACCTCTCCTCGAGTTCCAACGTACTTTGATCAACGGGATGCGACTGCGTTTCAATTTCTTAACCGTCCTCTCCATGATTTCTACCGGTTCTTCTATGAACTGGAGTTTGTCGTCAAACTGAACTTCTTCCAATGGCATAGCCAATGGTTCTTCAGCATAGCACTTCTTCAGGTTAGACACGTGAAAATTAGAGTGTACCTGACTCAGTTGTTGGGGCAAATCTATACGATAAGCTACTTCTTCGATCCTGGCTATTACTTTAAAAGGGCCGACATAACGTGAATTCAGTTTTCCACGTTTACCAAAGCGTACAACACCCTTCCAAGGTGATACCTTGAGCATGACACGGTCACCTACTTCAAATTGCATAGGTTTGCGTTTCCGGTTCGCGTAGCTCTTTTTTTATCACGAGAAGCTTGAATTCTTTGCTTTATGAGAACGATCTTGTATGTAGTCTCCTGGATTAATTCAGGTCCAGTGAGCTAAAATTCACCTACTTCTGCCCAGCACACAGGTGAACGGCACTTTCGACCATATAGTGCTTCAAAAGGGGCAACCTTAATACTAGCATGATAACTGTTGTTGTAGGAGAATTCCACTAAAGGAATGTGGTCAACCCATGCATTTCCAAAGTTAATCACACATGCTCGTAGCATGTCTTCTAGAGTCTGGATGGTTCGTTCACTTTGATCGTCAGTCTGCGGATGATAAGTGGTGCTCATGTCCAAATTGGTACCTAAGGCTCGTTGGAAATCCTTCCAAAAGTTTGATGTGAACCTACCGTCTCGATCACAGATTATTGAGACTGGTATTCCATGTTCGGTCACTATCTCCTTCAGGTACGTCTTTGCTAGTTTTTCCAGGGAATCATTTTCCCTAATTGGCAGGAAATGAGTGGACTTGGTGAGTCGGTCGACGATTACCCAGATAGTATCGTAACCATGAGATGACTTTGGTAGTTTGGTGACAAAGTCCATGGTGATGTTGTCCCACTTCCATTTCGGTATCTCGGGTTGTACAAGTAAACCTGATGGTCTCTGGTGTTCAGTTTTGACTCGTGAACATGTCAAACACTTCTGCACATAGGTGGCGATGTCAGCTTTCATATTTGGCCACCAGTATAATTTCTTCATATCCTAATACATCTTTTCAGACCCGGGATGTATATAATATTTAGACTTATGAGATTCGTGCATGATCACGTTCCTTAAATCTCCATAGCAAGGTAACCAGCTCCTTCCGTGAAGGCATAAGGTTTCATCTGCTCTTGGCTCTAACTTCTCCTTAGTAAGGTCAGTTCTAAGCATTCCCCTGACGTCTTCCTTCACGAGTTTTTCAGGTAGTTGAGCTTGATTCTGAGCTTCCAAAATATGTTTGGGTAGATCCAAACTGATTGTCATAACTATTTCCCGAACTCTCATAGGAGGGTCCGTTTCCTTACGACTTAGAGCATCAACAACCACATTTGCTTTACCGGGGTGGTATTTGATCTCGCAGTCGTAGTCACTCAACAGCTCAATCCAACGGCGTTGTCTCATGTTCAGCTCCTTCTGATCCAATATGTGTTGCAAACTTTTGTGGTCAGTATGCACGGTGCACTTCGTTCTGTATAGGTAATGTCTCCAAATTTTGAGATCAAATACTACGGATCCAAGTTCTAGATCGTGAGTGGTGTAGTTCTTCTCATGCTTCTTTAGTTGTCTTGAAGCATAGGCGATTAGTTTCATTCTCTACATCAGTGTTGTACCTAAACCTTTGTGTGAGGCATCACAATATACAACGAAATCATCATTGCCTTCAGGCAAGGCTGATATAGGTGCACTACACAACTTCTGCTTGATCAGTTGAAAAGCTGATTCTTCCATCTCTCCCCAATCGAACTTTATCCCTTTCTGAGTGAGTTTGGTCATTGGTTTGACTATTTTGGAGAAATCTTCGATAAATCTACGGTAATACCCGGCAAGGCCTAGAAATTGGCGGATCTCTGTCGGCGACTTAGGTGATACCCAATCTTTGAAAGATTAGACCTTTGCTGGATCTACGTGAATACCGTCATAATCGATGACATGACCGAGGAATTGCACTCTGGGAATCCAGAATTCACATCAAGAGAATTTAGCATAGAGTTGTTCCTCCTTGAGTACCTTTAGTCCTTGTGCAAGGTGTTCCCCTTGCTCTTGTTCGTTCTTGGAATAAATGAGTATATCGTCAATGAAGACTATCAAGAATTTATCCAGGTAGGGTCTGCACACACGATTCATAAGACCCATGAAAATGGTTGGTGCATTGGTCAACCCAAATGGCATAACCTGGAATTCATAATGACTGTAACGAGTTCTGAAAGCTATTTTTGGAAAGTATTCCTCCCTGACCCTTAGTTGATGGTATCCAGATCTCAAGTCAATCTTGGAATACACACTTGACCCTTGCAGTTGGTTAAATAGGTCGTCAGTGCGAGTAAGCGGATAACGATTCTTCACAATTAACTTATTCAGTTCTCTGTAATCAATGCACATTCAAAAAGAACCTTCTTTCCTTTTGACAAATAACATAGGAGCTCCTCATGGCGAGGAAATGGGTCGGATAAATCCTTTGTGAGATAGTTCCTGAAGTTGTTCAGCTAGCTCTTTCATATCTGATAGTGCCAACCGGTTTGGAGCTTTAGCTACAGGTGCAGCTCCGGGAATCTAATCGATTTTAAATTCCAATTGTCGGGTCGGTGGTAAGCCTGGCAACTCATCAGGAAAGACCTCGGGAAAATCTCGGATGATAGGTACGTCCTTGATTTGTTTCTTCTCGGGTTTGTCCTCCTCATCTGATTGAGAAATATGGGCCAAGAAGATAGGACATTCTCTCAACAAATATTTCTGAGCTTTAGTACAAGAGATAACACTAAGTCTAGTGTCGGTGAGGTCGGTGTTACCGTCTCCTCGAATGATTAAAGTTTCGTTTCCCCATGGAATACGGACTAGTTTTTCATCACAAACAATGACTGTGCGGTATCTTGCTAACCAGTCCATACCAATAATAACATCAAAACTACCAAGGTTTACGTGAATAAGGTCAATGTTGAATGGATGTTTTGAAAGATTTAAGGCACAACCTCTAATGATAGTGTCAGCATCTACATTTTTACCGTCAGTTAATTCTACGGAGTAACGGTGATCTAAAGTTGTAGGACGACTTCTAGTACTTTGTTAAACTCAGTGGATATAAAACTTCGGTCTGCTCCAGTATCAAACAAAACAGATGCATAACGATTGTTTAGTAGGAACGTACCAGTAACGACATTAGAATCGGGGTTGGCTTTTGCATTGCCGACCACGTACACTCTTGACGAAGCTCCTCCACTGTTCTTTTTCTTGTTGGCCAACTTGGGAAAACCTGGTCTCACATGTCCTGGTGCTCCACACTCATAGCACACAACTCCCTTTTTAGGTCAATTGCTGTTGTCCCATATATTTGTGATGATTAAGCAATGAATAAAGAAAGAAAATAGATGAAGAAGAAATGAATTCCTAGAGAGAGAAAGCAGTGAGAGAAAGTAGAGAGGAGATGATTAACTTGGTGAGATTAGATTAGAGAAAAGAATTTGTTACAAATGACCATCCGCCCTCCTAACATGCTAGGAGGGTTGTATATATAGTCCACCCACATGCGGGCTTTAATGGACTATATATTGGGTCGGGCTTGTCTTTTTGGACTTTAATTAGTTTAAATCCAAGCCCGTAAACCACGACTAATTAACTATCTTTTACAACGTTCTAACTAATGTTACAATAATAACCTATGACCGAGCATTCTTTTTGACTCAATATTTTGAGGCTAACAATCTCCCCCAATGTGAGGTCATACCCTTTTGATATTT
Source organism: Glebionis coronaria (assembly GCA_025667525.1). Classification (NCBI taxonomy): domain Eukaryota; kingdom Viridiplantae; phylum Streptophyta; class Magnoliopsida; order Asterales; family Asteraceae; genus Glebionis; species Glebionis coronaria. The sequence continues at coordinate 144,404 of JANFOE010001087.1, forward strand.
GAAGATCAATGGAGATTACGAATCTCGTCATAAATGAGCCTTGAACGTGTAACAATAGTTTTGTTCCTTCATGCTATGATCTTTGAGCCTTTGTCGTTGTCTTTCGACTTTGTCTTTTAGTCTTGAGATCTTCAAATCATCCTTGACTTGTCATTGCCATCTTGCGATCTTGTGTCTTTGTCCACATGCTCACACTATCAATTGTTGGATAAGTCTTTGGGCATGAACATGTGGTTGTGAATGATTGACTTTGCTGAGTACACCGTGACGCCACCTTCTCGAGACAAAACATAGACACGGACTGAATGGCTTTGACATTCGTCCTAAATCGGTAGCGTTTTACCTCCGGTCGGTGAAGACCGTTATACGATATTAAATATCATACCTGTGATCAGGTAGATTCAATTAAGAATCTCCTTGACAGGGTTTCGCGGCTGTACTAGCCGTTCTCTTTACTCGACCGTCTCAAAGCAAGACTGCGAACATAAAGAGTGAATCAATTGGATAAATATCCGCTTGATTAAAGTCGTCAATTCAAATTCCTGGAACAAGTTTGATTCATTAAGAATCTTACCATTGTTGCTTTCCAGTTGACACAAGTTTGATTCATGAGAATCTCACAAGTCACCTACCGTAGCGCTGTTTGATGTTGACGCTAGAAGGATTTCCATTCGTCACTGTGAATATTAATGAATATCACTCTGAATGTTCTGGCAAGACCATAAAGATATTGCGTAGAAACCTGAAACGAGTTTGAATCAATTCAGAATCAAACCACTGTTGCTTTTCAGTTTTACATATGTTTAATTCATAAAGAATCTTGCATATGACCTACCGCAGTGCTGTTTGATGTTAACACTGGAAGGATTTCCACTCATCATTGTGAATACTAAGTAGTATCACTCTGAGTGTTCTAGCAATATCACAAGGATATAGCGTAGGACTCTCTTGATCTTCATCCGTGTGTCCTAACGAGATTTGATTGATCTCTTGGCTCTAGACTCGATTTGGGCACTTTTAGTGGTCGGAGGCTGGAGCAGATGCCACCTATTCAATATCAACAATCTCGGAGTGAGAAAGTCAATAGAAGTCGTGTTGATCTCCGTGACAATAAAACAAACTTCTTTTGAGAGAAGCCTGAGTAGCTAGGAAAGGGTTGTGCTTCACATCACTGGGTCCATGATGAGTTTGTCTTCATGATGGGTTGACCCGGTTTCTGCCTAAGTTGTATGGAGGGCTTCTTTCTTTAGACCCTTTATCCTTACATTTCTTTTTCATTCTTCAACCCCTTCAATGCTTACCAAGACATCATTAATAGCACCTTGTTGTGATTGTTCCAGTGCTATCATTAGTACTTAGTCGGCATTCAGCTTCGTTCACATTCTACTCAATCTTTCCTAAGGACTTCTAATAATCTATTGGATTGTCCCTGGGAAGATCCCTCCGGTTCTGGTTGGATCATAGGACTTAAACCTAACCACCCTTTTGACACCAATAACGTCATGAATTAAAGATGTTGTGGGTATTTTATCGTAACCATGAAAACCACTTTAAATTCTAACAAAGTGTTTGAAAAACATTTAACACCTTGCTAGTTTTGTCGTTTCAGAAATGCTCCCCCTTCACATGTGCATCGATAATCGAAAGTGTTTCGCACATGTAGGTAAGAGTTAAAGTGCTTGAGTCTTATTTAAGATCACATTTTAATCACATTTTCTCCCCCTATCTCTAATATATAAAATCTTTTGATATTAGAGATACCAAATTTGATTAAAATATATTTTGAAACATAGTCTTGAAAATCTTCGGGAGAAAGATGTGTTAATCTTTTGCATGAAGTTGAATTGCTCCCCCTCAAAAATTGATCCAATGGAATTGTCATGACGAGGATTTGATCCACATTAAACTTTTGAGGATAGGAGTTGTTGAACACACAATTTTTGAAAGATTTTGAATATCATTGAGAAATTCTTGAAAAAATTGTGCTCAACGCTTTTTGAAAAATCAATTCTTTTTGACGAAAAGGTTTTTCTAAAGCATAAACTTGAGTTCATAGACTTTGAATGTCTTGACGAATCCACTCAAGTGTAAGAAGATTTAACTTCTTTTGCTAAGGGTAAGAGTACAAAAGCGTACACTCCCCCGTGAATTTAGATCCGGGTTGCAATCTGAAAGTGATTACAAGCCATCGTGTTGAGCTCAAAACGTTGAATGTTTTGTGACAAGCTCAACCCAAGATAGATTGCTCTACCCGTTGTTGGAAATATTGTCCAATATAGACAATTTCCTTTTGAAAAGATAGAAATGACATGTTTTGAAAAATATTTACAACTTTCATTCGAGCTTTATGTACACACCCGTGTCGTTATTGAGCGACATTTCTAGGTACGTCCATATTATCGATACTGAAAGACATGTCGAGAAGAATATTTTTGGATTATCAAAGATTTTTTACTTTTGTATTTTGCTTTTTGATTAATATTTACAGGTAGATGTTTGATAGATGAATCAAGCAGGCTTCTTTGCAGAACCTCCAGTTCTACTGGAGTCAAACATCTCATACCAATTTGCCTAACTAGATACGCAAACCTCTCTTTCGAAAGAGCTTTTGTAAACAAGTCAGCTAATTGGTAATCAGTTCCAACAAAGTATAATTCAACAATACCTCTTTCAACTTGTTCCTTAATGAAGTGATATCGGACATCAATGTGCTTCGTGCGGGAATGCTGAACCGGATTGCAGGAGATGGCTATGGCCGACTTTGAGTCACAGTACATAGGTACTTTATCATAATGGAAGCCATAATCCGTGAGTTGTGTTCTCATCCAAAGAACTTGAGCACAACACGCAGATAGAGACACATACTCCGCTTCGACTGATGAAAGTGATGTGCAATCCTGCTTCTTGGAAGACCATCCCACAAGCTTGTCTTGACCTAGAAATTGTGCACCACCAGAAGTACTTTTACGTGTATCAAGACACCCTGCATGATCAGAATCTGAATAGGCTGTTAGAAAGAAACCGGTTTCCCTCGGATACCAGAGTCCCATGTGAATGGTATTCTTAAGGTACCGAAAGATCCGTTTAACCTCCTTGAGGTGCTTTTCAGTGGGTCGTGCTTGATATCGTGCACAATAACATGTAGCATGATGTATATCAGGTCTGCTCGCTGTCAAGTACACATGAGGGACCCGATCATGGAACGATATCTCGTTTGATCTATGGGTAATCCCTCCAAATCAGCATCTAGGGATGTGGTTGATAATGGTGTCCCAACGGGGTCACATGATGTCATACCATGCTTATTGATTATCTCTTGACAATACTTAGCTTGGTTAATGAAGATACCACTTGGGGATTGGTGAACTTGAATTCCTAGAAAGAATTTTAGTTCGCCCATCATAGACATTTCAAATCTGTTGTGCATTACTTTTTCAAACCATCTTGAAAGTTTTGGGTTTGTAGACCCGAAAATAATGTCATCAACATAAATTTGCACAAGCAAAATGTCATCCCCATATTTATAAGTGAACAAAGTTAAATCAATGGAACCTTTTGAGAAACCTTTGGAGACCAGAAATTTCGAGAGCTCGTCGTACCACGCCCTTGGAGCTTGCTTGAGTCCACATAGTGCTTTGTGGAGACGATACACCTTGTCAGGATAATGAGGATTGACGAATCCTTCCGGCTGCGTGACATAAACTTCTTTTTTCAAAGGACCGTTAAGAAACGCCGTCTTTATGTCCATTTGATAGACAATGAATCCCTTATGTGCAACATAAGCAAGAAAGATCCTGACCGCTTCCATTCGAGCTACTGGTGCAAATGATTCTTCAAAATCAATACCCTCTTTCTGTCCATACCCTTTAGCCACTAGCCTAGATTTATTCTTGATGATCGTGTTCTCTTCATCCATCTTGTTTTTCTAGATCCATCGAAGATTTAATGGTGTTACATCGTATGGTCTGTCAACAAGTTCCCAAACTTTAAGTCTTTCAAATTGTTGAAGTTCATCCGTCATCGATTCAATCCAAGCATGATCAGCTAATGCTTCTTTGATGTTTTTCGGTTCAGCTGAACTCACGGCGAGTGCGAGCATACAAACATCGGCATCGGTATTAAGCTGTCGTCTTGTGCGAACGGGCTGTGAAGGGTTTCCAATGACATGAACCAAAGGATGATCTCGGGTCCAATGATGTGTTGAAGGATGTCGTTGGTAGAACGTATGCATATTTGACGGATCAACATGGCGAGTAGAAGACTCTCCAGTTTCGTGTACCGGTGTACCGAATGGGTTGATAAATTCGTCTTCGTCAGATAATGCATTGTCTGCTTGATTTATGTTCTCTGGAGGAATGACAGTAGTTGTGGATGTTGTAGGATCGATTGTTGAAGTAATATTCTGAGGAGGTAAATCTGCAGCAACCCGTGTTGAAGTAGATAAAGTTGTATCTGGTTGTTGACGATGATCGGTTTCATCATTCTTATCATGAGTGACATCGGAAGACTTTAATACAACTTGTTTCTCCCCCGTGAAATATTCATCATACATTGGTCCATATAACGTTTCCAACTCTTCAATTGTCGTGTCGACTGTCATATCAGCTCTAGGAACATTTTCTGGAACCAACGTTGAACTTGACGGTTCATTGATGTGGTCTTGAGCTTCGAGTTCCGTGCGGTTGTGAACGGAAGTCGTTTGTCGTTGTAGATCGGGACTTAAACTGTTTTGTTCAATTGCCATTTCTTGCAATTCATCAAATGGATGTGAATTGTCTCGACTATCAATTTTGTTCTCTTGTTGTACACTCTATATCCCTTAGACTGAGTTGCATATCCCACAAGAATACATGCATCACCTTTTTATTTCATCTTATCCAAGTTTTCACCATCTCGAATGATGTAACAAGTACATCCAAAAACATGAAGGTGTTTGAGTGAAGGTTTTCGATCATGAATTATGTGATATGGTGTCTTTTCGTGTCTTGGGATATTTAAGGAGCGGTTTTGTGTGTAGCATGCGGTTGACACGGCTTCGGCCCAAAAGTATAGTGGAAGTTTTGAAGCGGATAATAATGTTCGAGCAGCTTCAACCAAAGTACGGTTTCGTCTTTCAACCTCGCCGTTTTGTTCGGGTGTTCGAGCAATAGATGTTTCATGTTCAATCCCTTCGGCTTCAAAATACTTTCTCAGATTTGAATTCAAAAATTTTATACCTCTGTCAGTACGAACCACTTTAACTTGAGCCTGAAGACCACGTTGTATCAATTTAAGGAAGCTGATGAGAACTTCAGGTGTTTCATCCTTGGACCTCAAGAAGTGAGTCCATGTGTACCTTGAGTAATCATCGACAATTACCAGAATATATTTCTTTCCATTGATACTCTGAACACGCATGGGACCACACAGATCCATATGAAGAAGATCTAGCCGTCCTTTAGAGCTTGGTGTGGTCTTTGTTTTGAAGCTACTTCGTTTAGCTTTACAAAGTTCACAAGAAGAACAAAGATGATCTTTGATGAATTTCAAGCTTGGAAGGCCTCTCACGATATCTTTCTTGGAAAGCAAGTTAATGGTGTCAAAGTTGAGATGAGAAAGACGTTGATGCCATAACCATGCCTGAGTCGTTGAAGCTTTTGCCATGAAGCAAATTGGAGTTGATGAAGTAGTGTCTTGAAGTGAAATTGTGTAAAGATCAGTACCCCGTGTATCGGTAAGTAAGTCATTCCCATCATAATCACGAACAAAACATGTCTTCTTTCTGAAAGCAACTTCCAAATCCGCATCACAGAATTGACCAACCGAGAAAAGATTGTGATTGAGCCCTTCGACGTAGTATACCTTTTTAATCGTGATATTCCCCTGAACCAAATCTCCATATCCTAGGATCGGTGAAAATTGATCATTTCCGAATCGGACCGTACCCATGAACTTCTCTACGAAGTTAATTAGAAGCTTGAGATTCCCCGTCATGTGCTTCGTGCATCCGGAGTCCAGTATGAAGAGAATTATTTGTATCAGCTGCAGAAGAGTTAAAACACGATGGAGCATTTGCTAAATTGGATACCACAAGTTGTGATAGTAGAATCATTAGTGTCCTTATCAACATTTAAAGGCAAACTAACACTCGTTTTCACATTTTCTGTCCTAACTTTAGGCATCCATTTATATCCGGGAGGACATTGATTAGCAAACCACCATTTCCAAGACTTACTGGCAGACTCATATAATTCTTTAATTTTGCTTCTAGGATTCTTAGTGGTGGAGTCTGATGCATTACGTTTCTTAGTGGGGGTTGCACCAGAATGGTTCACTTTGCGTTTAGGTTTACTAGCTCTAATAGGCATTGTAACTTGCTTCTTAGTTCTAGTATCTACGCCTTTGACTTTATTCATAGCACACATAGAATGATTAGCATTAGCACACTTTCCACATTTGACACAAACAAATTTCACATTCATAGCATTCAAATCATTCACAGCATTCAAATCATCATTACATGCGATTACAGACTTTTTATTCTTAAAAACATTCAAATTCCTAGGGTGTTCTTCTACTTCCTTCATCTTCCATTGATTCTTGTGTTTCCAGACCTTATCAATCACTTGAGTGCGCTTAAGCTGAGGCCGGCTAACACTAGTAGTGGAAACTATTCCTGTAGTAGAAGACACACGAATATTAGTGTTTCTAGAAGTCTGAGGCGAGTGAGTATCTTTGTTTGTGGGCTTAGTGGGCATTCTATACATCTCTGGTTTAATCACATTATTGTGCTTAACGCTTGGTGCTACAGGATTCCTTATGGGTTGAGCTTGTGGTAACCTTTCCTTTCCATCCATCTTGGGGGCAAACACAGGTTTTGCAAACGAGGAATTAGATAAAGCAGATGGTTTTCCCAAGATAGAGGATCTATTCTCTTTAGAGGCATTGGGTTGTCTAACAACATTTTTCTTAAAGCTAGGTTCCATAATTTTCCCACCCATTTTAGCAATGAGTTTCTGCAACTCTGCTATCGCTCTGTCCCTGTCTTGTAATTGAGCTTTCAACCCTTTAATTTCCAAATTCTGTTCATTCATTTCTCGAAATGTTTGGGAAAGTTTTTCTTGCAATTTATCATCATGTGGAAAACTACCAACTTCTTTTTGTAGAGCAAGTTCAAGTGAATGACAATGTTTTTGAAGGAAATCAGTTTTGTGTTGAAGTAACTCAAAAGCCTTTTTGTCAACATTTTCTTTACGTTTCGAAAGCTCAATTTCAAGACGTTCACATTCTTTGATCTTATCAAGATATTGGCATGCAACTTCAGAATATTCATCAATATCAGCACAAGATGTAAAATAAGCACACATAACATCTTTAGAAACGCATTCTTGCAAGAGTAAATCATATTCATCTGAGAAATCAGACTTCTTCATTTGAAGATCATCAATGTGTTTGTCAAGAGATTCAACATATTTTAAATCATCATACATTTCAGTTCGAATGAACTCCTCAAGTTGAAGAACATTTTCTTTAATCAACGCCGTGTTAGGAATTAAGAGTTCTGTAGAAATGCTAAAATGGATCCGGTGGTCTAATATGGTGGTAGATGGTGGTGGAAGCCATTGTTGGCTTAGAGAGAGAGAAGAGAGGTTGAGAGTGAAAGTGTAATGTATTCCCAAATGAACAAAATGACAATCAACACCCCTCCTTGGAAGCTAAGGAGGGGTATATATAGTCACGCACACAACCTAAACTTTACAACGAGCCTAGTCTAGTCTAAATGTGCGTGACTATGATAACTAACGGGAATTCTTAAATGTCGTCACATAAAGTGAGTTTCCAACAATCTTCCCCCATGGGACGACGTGTAGAATTCCTTACAATATTCTTCCTAACAAGTACAAAATAATTAAGAACAAGAGCTTTCATGAAGCGTCTAATGCTGATGATGTCTTCTGAGGCCTTTGACTTCAAAACGACTCATCTTTAACTTGTAGTAGAAATACTGTAACGGCACGAGCTAAGTAACCCATACACTTCTGGTTAAGGAGAAGCTTCTGAATTAGCTTCCCCCTAATTCATGCCACGTAAACTTGATGTAGAAGCATTTTAAATAGCTTCCCCCTAAACCAACAATCCTCGTAAGCAACTTCAAAGCTTTCAATAAAGCTTAGAATGATTAAGCGCACAGCGGAATCTAACTAGCAAATCCCATCATATAACATGATAATGTTGCTAAGAGGGATTGAAAGTTTGGGGCACACCAAGTAGATCAACAACTTTTCTTCTCACGCTTGAATAATTCTTCTGAATTTTTCTTCCCCCTGAGAGTTCAAGTTATGCATACTAGAAAGAATCAAGACATTTCTTCCCCCACATAGTTGAAGAAGGTAAATCAATCCCAATTATGAAGCTCAAATACTGAAGTGGACACTTTATCCCATTCATGAAGTTGACATCGTAACACCAGAGTCAATTAAGTCCCGGAAATGTACATATCTTCTTCCGGAGATGCACCAGAGTCAATTAAGTCCCGGGAATGCATATAGGATAATGATGATGTTTAATTGCAACAATCAAAAAATTAATCCTCGAATCAGTAGTGTACCGTTTGGAGATTGATAACGATACGAGTTAAAACACTGATTTTCTCTGCGGCTATGACAAATGTCATCCCGGAATATCTTCAAATCAAAAGAAGGTATGAAGTTCATCACGTGTACTCGTTGTGCGTTCAATGTGTCTTCTTCTTCCCCCTTGATGGTTTCGAAACTCGGAACCATCAATAAATTGTACGCACATGAACCTGAAAGCTCGTGAGAATAATAAATAAGCTGAATTATATATTTTGTGAGAATCAGCTGTTGATCGAAAATCTCTTCTCATAAACTCTCCATGGCCACCTTTACCAACCCACATGAAAGCAATTTGAAGTGACCACTGAAAGAATGAACCGGATACATCAAACGCGAAGCTGAATAAAAATCCTTCGATCTTGTGACTTAAGCTTGCACTATTGTTGAATGAAGAACGGTGGAGAAATCTCTAAGTACTCAATGCATCACTGAAGAAGTCTATAAGCACAACACCTCTTGAAATTATCCACGTCGACTAAGCGTGTGACACTGAGTACAACAATGTAACCCCTTTAAGTGATAGTTATCCGAGTAATCAACCATCCACCCCGAACCCGGAAACCAGATAACCAAGTCTTCATTCTAAGATTAAGCACGAGCAAGTTATCTACTAAAAGATAAAATAAATACACGCCTTCGAAAAATCCGTCTTCAACGTCATGTAATTAATACCCGATCAAACAAAATCTGTAGCAACTAAAAAATCGCCCATTTTTTCTTGGTCTCGTCTCAAATAAATCCTCGTCACATTTGTCACGTCAATTTGTCACGTCACTTTTCTCGTCACCCAATCAGTGTCAAGAAAACAATTAAAGAACCACAAATGCAACAAAAAAACCACAAATTCAAAAAAGGAACTTGTTTGTTTGAGCATCCATTCTCCTTAACAATGTCTCGTCACTTTTGTCTCGACCCGATGTCACAATGAAATCCCGACAATATTCACAAAATTTTTATTCAAAATAATCAATTGTGAAATAAAAATTTGTTTATATTGTGTGTTGAAACAAACGTGCGGCCCAACCATTTGAAAACAAAAGCCCGGTCCAAGCTTTTGAGAATAGAGCCCTTGTTTAAATGGCAATACCAAGCCCATCAAACTCACTACCCGTCCAACAAAAAGGATATAACTTATCCACTCCTACCCTAAATACACGCACTTAACATAACCCTAAATCCTAGAAATTTCCGCCCCACCTTTTCTCTCCCTCAAACTCTCCGTCCCCCAAACTCCATCTCCTCACAACATCACCAAAACTCAATCAATCATACATAACAGCCGCTTCATTCCTTTCTCCCAGACACCAAAATCAATCAACTCTAATCAATCCTACCAAACTGATCAAGCCTTGAGACCCTAAACAAACACACTGATCATCACACAATCATATGAATCGCGTGATCTTTATGCATGTGAATCTTTCGAACCATATAAAGACAAGATGAACGCGTCATCAAGACCAATGTATGGTCACGGGTAGGGTTTTTAACTTGATAGCATGTCGGTTTGAATTCGTTTTGTGTTTGTCAAATCGAGATCAAGGAATGGATTATAACATATTTGTTATAAATCCATCTTTAATTCGAAAAGTAATGACAGATCTATGATGCATGTTGATTTTGATATGTGAATCGAAACAAATATTGATTGTAACATACTTGTTATAAATCAAATATTTAATTTTGAATATTAAAGCTGGTTGAGCCATCACATTGATTAATGATGTAATAGGTTCTAATTCTACACGATCTAAATAGATCTGTAAAAATAGAACAAAACTGAAATCATATTTAGTCAATTAAGTCGAGTCTAGAGAAAAGGGAGATGAAGTTAGATGACGAAGGGAAATAATTGAGTCGGGTTTTGAGTTGGTGTTGATACGAGATGTAGATTTTGGGTGAGGAGTAATAAGGTAGAATGATTTGGTCGACTCAGTGAGTTTAACTGAGTCAACTCGGGAATTACCGAGTTGACTCGGTTGGTTTAGAAGATGGGTTGGTTTTGGTCACAAAATTTGGTTCACAAATTTTTTAAAAACAGTCCAATCGGAAAGTAAAAAATAACAATCCCATCAGAATGTTTTTGTATGTCTCATCGGAATATTTAATTTGTGAGTCTGTCATCGGAATCAAACAATCACCCCAATCCGAATAACCAATCTGAATGTCAATCTGAATGTCAATCTGAATGTCAATCTGAATGTTCAATCGGAAACCCAATCTGAAACCCAATCTGAAAGTTTAATTTGAATACCCAATCGGAAACCCTATCTGAAACCCAATCTGAAACCCAATCTGAAAAGGGTTTTGAAGGACCCGAAAAAGATGGATCTGCAAACTTGTCCTTATCTATCTGTATAAACAAGGATAAATAAACCCAGAAACAGTGACAAGATTTGAATACCTTTTGACCATGAAAATGATGAAACCGAGACACAAAACATGTGACAGTTTGGACTAAAAAAAATATGATGTGACCAAAAAGTTGTGATAAAATGGACAGAAATAATATAACGAGACACAAAGAATAAAATAGACCACCAAATCGAATATAAAAACACGATCCAAGGATGGAACCGTGGCTCTGATGCCAAATGTAGAAATGCTAAAATGGATCCGGTGGTCTAATGTGGTGGTAAATGGTGGTGGAAGCCATTGTTGGCTTAGAGAGAGAGAGGAGAGGTTGAAAGTGAAAGTGTAATGTATTCCCAAATGAACAAATGACAATCAACACCCCTCCTTGGAAGCTAAGGAGGGGTATATATAGTCACGCACACAACCTAAACTTTACAACGAGCCTAGTCTAGTCTAAATGTGCGTGACTATGATAACTAACGGGAATTCTTAAATGTCGTCACATAAAGTGAGTTTCCAACAAGTTCTTTCACAAGCAAGGTAATATCTTGAGGAATCGGACGTGTCCACTCAGCATTTTCACGTTTTGCCCAGTCTCTTTCAACAATAGATTTAACATTATCTATGTGGTGTTTAAGAATACCTAATGTTTTCCTACTCTTGCTTTTAGATTCATCTAGAGGGAGGTAGTTTATGTATTTATAAACATTAGATTTCTTAGGGGCAAATGCTTTCTTCCATTGAATTCTCTTTTGTTTGCATTCTAAGAACACTTCCTCACGAGTTTTTTGAGTTTGTTTGTTGAACAGGCCATAAAGACTATTCTCATAAGCATAATTATAAGGTTTCACAAACTCCTTATTAACAAGTGGTTGACTATCAGCATCCTAAAGGGCAGTCTCTTCACTATTGGCACTAACAGGCATGCAATCAAGATCTGTCCTTTCAGTCTCATCAAGATAAAGATGCGGGTTCACAGCTTGAGCTTTGGCAAGGTACTCAGGACTTGCAAAGCTAGCTTGACCCTTAAACATCGAAGGAGGTTCCAGCATTCTCACAGATTGAATAGAGTCATGCGTTTTATAAACAACGTTCTTCAAAAATTTGACTTGTGCTTCTAATTTCGTTACCTTTTTAGTTTCTTTATCATATCTACTTTTGAAGTCTTGTTTTAACGCATCTACCTCTTGTTTCTTATCCTCAAGAATTTTAGCAGAATCAGTAGTCGTCATAGAGAGCTTTTGTTCAAGTTCATTAACTTTGGTATTGGCAAGGTACGTTTTTTGACGTTCATCCATTAAGAAAACATTATATTGACGCTTCTCTTTAGCTAATAACTCAAGAGTTGTATTATATTTGTTTTCAAAATCGTCCTTTTGATTTTTTAACGCACTTCCCTTGTACCCCTCAAGCTCTTTGGTTTTCTGAAGGAGCTCATCTCTATAGCTTTCAGTCATCTCAGTAGATTTGATAAGAGCAGCTTTACATTCTTCAAAACTTTGAGTGAGCGTAGCGTTTGCCTTCTTTAATTGCTTTTGACTCTTTTTATTTTCAGTGACATCTTTTTGTAAAGTAGCAATTAAATTAGCAAGCGCAATACGTTCCTCTTCATCATATTCATTTGCATGTTGATCATCCTCAGACTCATTATTGCACATGTCTGATGAATCGGGTGTGGTATTGCTATCAACCGTTTCCATCATACACGTGTCATTAATGGCATTGGGTAGATCACTATGCTCAGGAATATCACCAAACACATTATATTCATCAGTAGTATGTACCTTATCGATTGGCTCAGTGTCAAAGATAGGGCCATTGTCATCTTCAGTGACTTTAAGAACTTCTTCAACCTTTGCCATGTACGAGTAACGTGCATCAAGCTCTTGATCAGAATCTTCATCATCAGTATCATCAAGCATGGCTCCTTCTTCAGCTGACAATTTAACCCCTGCTTCCATTTTCTTGCATAGCAACATCTTTTCCTTGTGATAGCTGGAGTCTCTAACCCTTTTCGGCTTCCTGCATTCCTTTGCCATATGCCCATATCCTTGGCAATTAAAACATTGAATCCCGCCCTGCTGAAGCACTTTACTTCCAACCGTTTCCCTATTCCCAGTAGCAGCAGCAATCCTCTGAGTATCATACTTTGCAGTTTGTTGATCATATCTTGCAGAACCCTCAACATGCGTTGGATTATGTCGATCATACCTAGAAGGACTTTCACCACGTCGACGTGTGACATACCTTGGAGGACTCTCAACATATCGGTTCTTTGTGTTAGATGATGTGCGAAGATTGTTGTTGGTGGGTTTGTAGATTTTCTTGTAAGTCTTCATTATGTAAGCAATTTGTTGTTTCATCTCTCGGTTCTTTTGAGCTTGGTCTTCATCACTATCTTCTTCAGATGAGGACTCAGATGGTGGTGATGGTGCTCTTGGCGCTTTACCTCGAGATTTTGTGGAAGATGAAGACTTAGATGATGTGGAATATCGTGGTGAGGATGATGTATTAGAGTATGGCTTAGGAGCACGAGAGTGAGAATCTTGAACATGTTGAGTGGTAGTCAGTAAAGCAAGTGGATTAGCCGTCTTGGCAACACGTTCAGTTCGAATCTCATTTGCTTCATTCTGAAATTGCTTCAAGATGTCAAAGAGTCGATGATATGAGACCTCGTCTAACTTTTCTTGTTGTTTCACCAAAGTGACGAATCGTGTCCACTCGGGTTGAAGTTGTTGAAGAAATTGAACATTGACTTGCATGGTGGAGACTTGCAGATTATTTCTTGTCATGTCATTCATCATCTTATAAAACCTGGAGTAGTAAGAGTCAATTGATTCTCCATCCCTTGAAGTAAACTTGCCAAAATTCCAAAACAAGTTTGTTTTGACATCTTGTTTGTTGAGTGATTCTCCTTGTTGCAAGCGTTCAATAGCAGTCCACATTTCATGTGCTGTCGGGCATGCATCAACCGTGGAGTAAATATCATCTCCAATCCCACTTAAAACCATATAGATGGCTTCCTTATCCGCATCATGCCAAGCACAATTTTCAGGTGTGAGATCAGCTCTTGTTTCATCACGTTCACTTGCAGGTATTGGGTCAGTAGTATCTATGGCTGCTCTTGGAGGAACTGAGATCTTCTTAAATATATATGGTCCATGAGTAATACATTTCCTCAAGGCATCACCATTAGGTCTTGTATCAAGATATCGTATGAAATGTGATTGCCATTGAGCATACCGACCAGATACAAGCATTGGTGGTCTCTCTTTGTTACCCGCCACCATTATGTTGTTGTTCGTCACACGATATTCGGCAGTAGAATCCATCTCAATATTCTCTGAAATGATGAAGTGAATATGGATCTTAAGTAGATTTGTTGTGATTGTTGTTGTGGTTTAAATTCTGAAAATTGCAATTTTTTTCCAGGCCGACAATAAATTCTCCAGTCCGACAAAACGGTAGACCAAAAAATTATGTAATCGCCAAAATTTGAAATCGAGCTTGAAATGTCCTAAAACTAGTATGGAAAAAATTTGAATTTACTTGACGAAAAATTTTTAACACTATTTTTTTTATTTTTTTTGGATCTTCGTGGAAACGATATTCCGAAACTAGTCTAGATGGTGGCTAAGTCTAAAAAATACTCAAACAAAATTTAGCAAAACACATCATCGGAATCACTTCGTCGGAATGTCTAATCGGAATGTCCAATCGGAATGTCTTATCAGAATGTCCAATCGGAATGTCTAATCGGAATGTCTAATCGGAATGATGATCGGAAAGAGCTTGTCGGAATACGAAATCGGAATGATGATCGGAAAGACCTTGTCGGAATACGAAATCAGAATGATGATCGGAAAGACCTTGTCGGAATACCAAATCGGAATGATATCGGAAAGTTGGTCGGAATGTTGAAACCCTTTTCCGATGCTACTGATTGGAATCCCAATCGGAATCTATAATCCCTTTTCCGATTGCACCAATTGGAATAATAGTGCTGTTACGAGGTTTTGGGGTAAAAAAATGAATTTTTCGACAAGAAATCCGCGATTTTAACCAACCAAATGCGACCAAATCCCTACCACAGCTATGTAGAAGATTTATATCAAGATTTAGAGCATAGAAACACAAAAAGAATCTTGAATTCGAGATGATTATAAGAGAAAATCACACCAACCAAGTAAAATCAACAACGAATCACAAAACTACCCCATGGCGATTGATACCAAATGTTGTCCCATATATTTGTGATGATTAAGCAATGAATAAAGAAAGAAAATAGATGAAGAAGAGATTTCATTCCTTGAGAGAGAAAGTAGTGAGAGAAAGTAGAGAGGAGATGATTAACTTGGTGAGATTAGATTAGAGAAAAGAATTTGTTACAAATGACCATCCGCCCTCCTAACATGCTAGGAGGGTTGTATATATAGTCCACCCACATGCGGGCTTTAATGGACTATATATTGGGCCGGGCTTGTCTTTTTGGACTTTAATTAGTTTAAATCCAAGCCTGTAAACCACGACTAATTAACTATCTTTTACAACGTTCTAACTAATGTTACAATAATAACCTATGACCGAGCATTCTTGTTTGACTCAATATTTTGAGGCTAACAATTGCGATTTCCTCCGGCAGTATTGCGGTTTCCCTGCTGTCCGTTCCCGTTCCCACGGGCATTGTATCCGCCCCTGTTGTTGTAGTTCCCGGTGTTCTAGTTGGGTCGGACCTGAGTGACAGCACTGACTCGACAGGCTTTGGCAAAATGACCAACTTGTCCACACTTGTGGCAGGACTGACATGGGCTATCAACATTATGATGATAGTTGAATCTTGAGCACAAGGGTTTTGCACCCACATATGGCCTAGTTCCTGCAGTGGTAACACTGTAAACCTGTCCAACATTTGGCCTTTTTGGAGGCTGCTGGTGCTGACTACGGAAATTTTCAACTGCCTTCCGCTTGTTTTTAGTGTTCCTCTCAAACATGGTACAAACTCTCTTGTTGATCAATTCAGTAGCGAACTCAATGGCATTCTCGACAATAGTGGGTTGAGATGCAAGTACGCTGTCATGAATGGCGTCTGGGAGTCCACCAACATACTTTTCAATCTTTTCATCCACCTCAACAAACATCCTGGTACACATTAGAGTCAACTCTTGGAATCTTTGGTTGTATGCAATGATGTCATTGTTCTTGCATCTGAGATCCCATAATTCAATCTCAAGCTTCTTCATCTCACCCCTTGGATAGTACTTCTCTGTCATCCTCTCTTTCATATCAGTCTAGTTGAGAGCATAGGAAGCATCGTGTCCAAGAGTGGCAACTACAGAGTTCCACCAAGTAAGAGCACTCTCAAGCAACGTTCATGTGGCAAACTTGACTTTGTTCTCGTCTACACAATCGCTGATGCGGAACACAGTCTCCAACCTTTCAAACCACTGCATCAGCTCTACAACACCTTTTCTGCCTTTGTAGTACGAAGGCTTACACTTTAGAAAGTCGGGATAAGAGCAAACCCTAGTGGTCTTATTATTCCCGCGGTTATTGGAGTTTTGACTATCGTCCATGTTTCTGTTGGCAGCCATCGCAGTTGTGATGCCTTGATCAATCATTTCCCTTAGTTGGGCAGCAATGACGTTTTGGGTAGCGTCGGCATTGTTAGGGTTCGTTCTAGTGATTACCATTTGTCTATAATTATACACAAAAATGAAATCATTAGTTTAAGGTGTTAGCACAGTTTTATATATATAGATACACGAAAAGAAATTCATGCATAGACTTCACAACAAATTGGATAACCTGTTAAAAGTTCATAATATAATACAGTACAGAGTATAACAAAAGATGATGAGTACATGCCATTTCTAGAATAGAAATACAATACAGAATGTACAACCAATCCAAGACAGAGCACAACCCGCCTGTCTGGGATGGTGGTACATATAATCTAGAGTACATCGTCTACGAATACCTATTCTAAATAGTACAGTACAATGATACAACTGATAAAAGAAAGTACAAATACATGAGGTCTTATATCATGATATCTGGGATGCAACCCAAAAGCTTATCATGATGTACAAAAGATCTAGCACATCTAGTCTACTCGTGTCTGACAGAATCCTCTGAGATGGCTGGTGCTGCTGGTGGTGATGAGATAACTGGTGCATGCATGGCATCCTGCATCGAGGTCATGGCAGCTCGGGTTTTCTTAAGGAGTCGGAGTACCTATATGAACTGATCTCTGAAGGTCTGATGGGCTCCTCGAAGATGAGCAGGCTCTGCCGTCAATCCCTGATGACGAACGTCCTGGAGATCGAAGAAGATAGAAAGCGTCTGCTCCATGGACATTAGAGTGGTGTGAGTCTCAGACTGATGACTCTACAGGGTGTAGATCTGCTCACGAAGGGAATCATTATCCTCCAGCAACCACTATAGAGAATGATAAGTCGCAGACCACGCTCCTCGAGCAGCGTGCGCCTCGACACTAACAGTCCAACACAAAAGGTTCTGACGCGTCTGCAGAGCAGTGCGTCCAAGCTGTCTAACAGATAGCAGAGTATGAATCTCTGCTACGTCCTGTACCTGGCGTGCGGCCAGTGTAGTAACCGGGGCCTGAACAGGGTCCACGCGTCACACACCAGAACCCTCGTCGCCCTCAAAAGTAGAGTCGACGGGTGCCTCGTACCTCCTCTTACGAGGTGGCAGAGACTCGGGTGCGTAGCCCAAGAGTGAGGAAGCTGGTGGTAAAGGTGGTAAGGCAGCAGTCGGCTGAACCTCCTCCCCAGCGGGGGATAAAGGTGAAACAGGTGGAGTAGTGATGTGAGCAGCAACGAGCGCGGTGTCACCAGAAGTGTGACTGTCGTCAGACTCGCTAGCGGATATCCATCCATGCAAGACGGATGTCGGTGATAAAGCAGCATGAGTATCAGCAGGTGATGTCATAGTAAATCTGAAAATAATATCGTTTTAATTCATGTAAGTATAATCTTACTCAAGTTAAAAGTTTTTAGGAATTATAATTAAACTATATAATAATGCCGTTTAACATCGCCAGTTAAAGGTTACGTTAATACTTATAAGATTAATCAACCGGATGTTAATAATCAATGCACAGTTAGCCACATAAAAATGTATGCTTTACACTCTATATGCTTAACTATTCTAGTCCCGAAAATCCCAAAAGATTTTTAAAGCAGTTATAGTCCAGTTTATATAAAAAATTTATTTTTATTTTTATTTTAAATTTTAGTTCTGGTTCTCTATAACTATCGCTCTGATACCATTTCTGTGACACCACCAAATTGGTCAAATGCAGCAAAAATAATATTTGGGTGTCACGTGACGTGGATCAACAACAGATAGTATGTAGAGCAACAGATAAAAGATTATCATCACATTTATTACATGAATAAAAGTGCAAATATTATTAAAATTGTCTTAAACATTATTCAATAGTGGAAATCATTCCCTGGTTATAAAACCTAGATGAGCTCTATAAATGCAGCGTATCATGATGCTTGATTTCCATGCACGTCAATACATGCTTCAGTTTCCTGAGAAAACATGCTTAGAGAGTCAACATAAAGTTGGTGAATTTACAAGTTTAATAAAATGAGTTTGGACAATAAACATTCATTAAAGTAGTAATGCACATAGCATCAACACTTAAAAGTAATTACATTCCCTATTGCCCGAAACTAATACTTGACACGTTAAGTCCACAACAAATGAGGACCCTTCGCATTAATAAAAATGCACCAAATATAAAGTTCCGACATGTTAAACATTTGTTGTCCTGACCTAGGCACAGTGAGCGCTACTCACCTAGATGGGGATGGTCAATCCCAAATAGATCTATTTATACATTCAGGCAATTCAACAATTTTAATAGTTTCAAATGCAGGGGTCATGCAGGTTCATCTACAATAGGCAAATGTAATCAAAGGTTTCGTAGTTCAGTTTATATCCATCAATAAAATATGTTGCATGTTTTCTTCCCCAAAAAGGCTTTAAAAGTTTGCCAGTATACAAAGTGGGGCCATGAACTCACCTCGGTAGTACAACAATAAGTCACAAGAAAATCTGATGTGATGCTCACGATACAGTCAACGACCTAAATAATTATAAGGTCTCAGTAAATGCATAACATAATGTATAAAAGTTTCAGAACAAGTCTGTGCATGCTTATACTGGTTTTAAGCATTTTATTACGATATTTGTAATTTAGTTGATCGTTGTACAAGTAATAGAAGTATTTATTTTTAAGTGTCAATAAATAATATCGTTTAATTAATTAATTTGTTTAATTAATATTCTCGTACTTGTACCGTTTATAAAGTAATTTAAATATTATAAAAAGAAGCTTTATATATATTTAAAGTGAAGCGAAATAAATATAATAAATATATTTATTTTTATAAGTTAATCATATTTAATTTATATAATATATATAAATAACGTTTATAAAATGTGTAACATTTTAATTTAATTCAACGTTCCCGAAGGTTTGTATAATTATTAAATTATAAGTTTGGGAAAAATAATGTGTGTTCTACTTATTTAAGTTTTACGTTTTTAAATATTGGGTATACATATATAGTAAATTAGGGTTTGTTATAGTTTATGAAAATTACATTTTAGTCCGTCAATTTGTATAATTATCCGCGGTTAATTACCATAATACCCCTAGGGTTTGTAAAAGTTTCAAGTAATTGCAAAACTAGTCCCTCCCTGGTTACACGTGTAGCTGGGCTCATAAAAGTTTCAAAGGTTGTCACTTTTAGTCCTTGTATTATACGGTTTATAATAGGTTTAGGAAATGTTTCATAAACGCCCCCTAGGGCACCAAATGAGTTTTGGTTTATGCCTTAATGGGCCCTAGGGTTTTATTAGGGCTAGTATAACTTCACTAACTTGGCAAGGAAGGCCCCTAGGGCTCCTAATACTTTCGGCAAGTGACAAAAAGGGACCCTAAGTTTCTAACCAAGTTGCACAACTACACATAACTTATCAATAATTACAAGTGAGTCCTCCTACTTTGATTCAAGTCTCGAATGGTTTAACAAACCACCCTTAACTCTCGGCAATATACAAAATAGGTCCTTAAGTTTTAACTTTTGTTAAAATGAGTTTCTAAACATGTCCATTTAAGTCCCTAAGCTTATTAAATTTACAAAGCCAATCCGAAACTTTATATTTACATTTTTAGTCACTTTATAAAATCATCATTTTAATCCGAAAGTTTATAAAATCATAATTTTCACACCAAAAGTTTTATAATATCATTATTTAATAAAAATAAAGTTTATTTTGAGTATGATTATCCTAGTGGGCTTAATGGGCTTAATGGGCTCCTAGTTTTTATAAGGCTTAAATAGTAGGCTTAATAATCCATTAAGGCAACTAGTTAACATTTTTAGTTAGTAACTTATATCTAGTGATTCTAGGCTTATATCAATATTTCAAAGTTAAACATCACACTAAAAATTAAGGATAACCCCACGTCTAGAATTAAACATGCATAGGTTTTCATGATTTTTCTAGTTAAGCATGTTCATGAGGTTGTGGTCACCATAGTTAACAAGATTTTACATCACATAAAGTGATACACCATTTTGGGGTCGTGGCCTAATAAGGTCTAGGTTTGCTTAGATTTGTTTTTAGGTTAAGTTCTTACTAGTGGTATGTATATATATGTTCAAGTGTATGAAAATGAAGTATATAGAAAAGATAGGTTTCATTATACTTACTTGTTTAGATAGTCCTAGGAGTGAATAGGTGAATGAGTAGTAACTTGAGCTTGGTTTCAACAATGGTGGATACTTGGAACCAAAACCTAGCTATGACCTATGAGCTTAGTGAGTGCCCTTGGAGTTGTCTTGGAGATCAAGCTTGTTGTAGGAGTAACAATGATTAGTATTTAGAATGAAAGAGATATACATTACCTTAGTAAATGAAGTAGTAAATGGACTTTAAACGATTTTGGTGATGAAAGTAAATGAGCCGTGGGTTTGAGAGAGTGAAATAAGGAAGTCCAAGTGTTTTGTGTTGTGTGTGTTTGTGAATCTTGGATATATTCGACTAGTTTAAGGTGAGAGAGAGATCTATGTGTATCTTTGTAAGGTAATATGTATCTTTGGAAGATACATGTTGGATACTTGTTAGATATGGTGTGATATGATGTATATTAGACACATGCTCAAAACTAAAAATTGCACTTCCTTCCCATTTTGTGGTTTTAGCCATGGGTTTGCAAAGTCAAAGGGGGGACAAATATGACACTCAATAGTGTATAAGCATGGTGAAGTATTGAAAAGGTCATGGTGTGTGTAAGGTATAGTTGTAAGGTAATAGTTTACTTAATAATGGTAACTTGTAAACTTTCATGATTAAGTGTAGTGTATGCATATATATACACGACACATAATACATTTTAGGGAGAAATGTGTTGATTTGTATCAAGTATTGGGAGTTAATAATAGTTCATGTATTATAGCGTATGTATTTGCTAAGTTTCTAGGTACTTTGGTTAAACCTTTAGATAACTTGGTGAAAGTATATAATGAGTATATCATTATAATTATTTTACTTGAATAAAGTAAATAAATGACAATGTGAAATAATGTACATTGTTTTAAAGTGATAGGTGTTTGTTCATAGTATGAGGTATATGTAAATATATACATATAAATATAAATCTAAGTACTTAATAAATTAAATAAATAATGTTACAGTTTATCAAAAATGTGTACTGAGGTGATGAGTCCTTGTTCAATCATGTGGCCAGTCAATTGCCAACGTAGTTAGTAAAGACGAAAGGTTCATATAAATGTATAAATAAATATGAAATAATAGTACGACAAAAGGATATGATTATTAATAAGTCATATAAAAGTGGAATTGTATAGATTCCAAAAATAGTGAGTAAACAGTTGACAAAGTCAATAAGGTAAAATCAGAGGTTTTACATATACAACATATAATATTTTTTATGTTTCAAAATTATTATTCTCGACAATATACAATTTTAAAAAAATTTATATTCATTTTTTCTTAGTTTTTGTCATAATGATAGCTATCCTTAGCTAATTAATTAAAACATACTTGTTGTTAAGGTTTTATCTACTTACTCCCACAATAATAGCCTCTTGCCTATAGATTTGTCATTTTTCACCGTCGGCTGCCATATGTTGCTGCTCCGCCATCTCATGACTTTTTGTTGCCTCATATGTGTTAGATCTATTAGATCTGCTACGATTTACGTCCGCCACAACTCGATGGCTTGTTGCTGCTATGGGATTTAGTTTTAGATAATTTTGGCTTAGGTTTAGATCCTTTAGGGATGTTAGGCTTTTATCTTTTATGTATGTTTTTTGTGTACCTTGTATACTTTTGCTCCAAGCTATACCTTTATATGGTTGTGTCTAGGGGTGAGCATATGGACCGAGAACCGAACCGGAACCGAGAACCGAACTGAAACCGACCTAAACCGAACCGCATTTTAGAACCGCGGTTCGGTTCTCGGTTCCAAAATTTATAGAATTGCGGTTCTCGGTTCGGTTCGGTTCGGTTTCGCGGTTCTCGGTCCCGGACCCGAAGAACCGTTCAAATTTCAAGTATATAGGAATTTTTCGGTTTTTACGTAATATTTCACATATCGAAAATCCTAATATATAAGTTCATCGTTATAACAACATTATGTTTATATTTATACATAAAAATTCTATAATATTTTGTAATCTATAAACGAAAAAAAATCGTTAAATGCATACGATTTGAATTAGAATTGAATTTTTTGAAGTAGTTTTATATTAAAACTATTACTTTTTTATCTTCTTATAGTATAGTTGCTACAATTTTTTTGGTTTAGAAGTAAATATGCGTAAATAAATAATAAATATTGAATGTTTGAGTGTTTTTAAAATTTTGCGGTTCCAATCGGGTAAGACTCGAAATACCCGAACCGGACCCGAAAACCGAGCGGAACCGAAACATGGTATTCGGTTCGGTTCCTATATTTTGCGTTTTCGGTTCTCGGTTCTTGCGGTTCCGGTTCGGTTCGGTGTGGTTCCGGAACCGCGCTCACCCCTAGTTGTGTCTACGAAAAGCTCACATTGGTGATTCCCCCTCACTCTCACCCTTGTATTGTGTTGTCCTCTCGTGTCACAACATTTATCGTATATGTCTTAGTCTGACTTCAACTTGTTGGTTCGTGTATTTTGTTTCGCTAATCGGTTTAGATTTTTCCCTTTATGTTTGATGTAACCTGTTGTGTTCAATTTACCTCCGTCTGTAAGAAGTGATAACTTGTCTACGTGATACGATTCAAAGCTTTGATTTTAGTTGTTTCACTAATAAGGAGGCCGCCCTCTAAACATTGGCGACTACCTTTTTTAGTGAAATGGTCAAGGATATGGAGGTCCACTTTGACATGACTTTGAGACATAAAGCGGTTTTAGAGTGTTTACGCGCATCACATGCTCAGGATTTCCTATTGGCTATCCCTATAGACAGGTTCGGTCAACATATGTCACTAGTGGAATATCGTTATATTATTAAGTATCGCCTCATGATCCCATTATTTTCGGCTGATACAATATGCATTGTTTATCGCAAGGCATGTTTGGATTCTTTTGGGAACATGCAGTTCGTTGTAAAGAGCTCCCATGCTTCAAGTTTCGACACGATATGGTTAAGGACGTCTTTTTTACATATGTAGGTGTGCTGGTATCTCCGCAAAGAAAGAAGCACTTGTAAACTTCTTAACTGGCCCGTTAAATGGAAGATCCACAATCAGATCGGAGGACATTTGATTTTTGGATGGGTTGGAGGGAAACATACGTGTGTGGATCTGACTGGGCTTCTTCTCTTGTGGGGTTGGGTAGCCGAGGTTTTACAGCGGGTCAAACTGCTTTGAAAACCACCTCAATCAAAGTGACAAAACATGAATAAGAATGCATTGAAAATTTGTAGGAAACGGTGTATACTTTTATTAAAAACAAATTACAAAATTAACAAAAGATAAAGAACAGAATTAAATAACAAATAAAACTGAAAGCAGTAAGAATCTAGAGACGAGGCACGTGTTTAACACACTTCCCTTAAAACAGATTCGTCGTCTGTTTCCCAGGGTACAACGTCCAAAGCTGTTGTACACCCGGACTAGACAAACTTGCATGAAAGATCACGGAAGCCTTCTGCGTTTCTGGTCGATAACTGTTGGAAAAACTGTCTGGCAATGGAGTAGGAAAAAGACTGCATTTTTTCTGATGATAAAACATAATGAGATAGATTTATTAAATAGTGAAAATTTGCCGTGGTCACCAAGACAAAATATTCTGATCTATATAAAATATTCTGACAAATCTGTTATTTCTATAACACGATTTGCAAAACACAAATTTATTCTAAATCTATTCTTAAAATAGATTACATAATTTTCTAAAAAAAATTCGAATTTGCAGCAAAAAAGATACCAAAATCTACCCGCACCCAGGTGAATTTCGGAGCTGCATTCGTGTCCGCAGGTCACGCGCTCATGCACAAGTTCAGTAGCTTCGAACCCGTTTTTGCCTAAAAATCTCACTTTCTACACCCCCTGCGCGCGCGTAGGCGTGGGATTAAAAACCTACAAATGAATATTGAAGGGTAGAAACTAAGATTTATTTATAAACATAATTTCATTTCATGTTTTTGGTGATGTGGGACAACATTTTTCCAAAATTTGTGTTTCACGTGACTCACTTTGAGACACGATATCTCATTCATATTAACTCCATATTCGACATACTTTAGCTCGTTGCGAAGCTCTCTTCAAGGAGAAGGCAACGCTACTAAGTACTACAAATATATATAACATATACATATATAAAATTATATCCAAATTATTGCAAAAACCATATATGCAAAACATTTTCCAACAATCCCCCACATGAATGGGAATCGGTCGAAAACACACGAAAGTTTTGGCAAAATTTCTGCGATTAAGTCCTGCATAGGATAGGTAGGTGTAGCCTTTTAAACCTTCCCTTGTGAGATGCACTTAGTCTCCTAGATCTGAGTAGACGCGATGTCCTTGAACTCAACCTCTGTTTACGTAGACGACAATACACACTCACACAAGACTCTCTCTGACCCTGTCAAGTCCTCATAGTCATGTTCGTTATGGTCATAAACACTCGTCTGGTTCTGCAAGAGCTCTTAGAAATTGCCCCCCCCCCACAAGTTCCTTTGAAGCGACCCTACTTCTCTCTCACATAGGTGATTTCATCTTGAATCATTAAAAACATATGTTTTATGATTTCATCTTGAATTATTATGCTTTATGATTTCATTCTGAATCGTTAAGCCATATGTTTAATCTCTCAACAAGTCACACTTTTCTAGGAATGGACTAGGAAAGTTCCTGTATTAAGTAACTCCCCCTTATTGACGTGACTTCCCCCACATTTCTATGATTAGCTTGTCCTATTGAACCCAGATCTAGGGATCTCCAGTCAACTGGGTTAGGTTTTCCTTTATAGAAACTCATTCCTTCAAGGGATTTAGTCTCATTCCTTTAGACGACTTACTAATTAACTCTCTGCTTAAGCCTTTCGTAAGCGGATCCGCGATGTTATCCTTTGACTTCTCATAGTCAATTGAGATAACTCCTGTTGAGAGTAGTTGTCGTACCGAATTATGTCGACGATGAATATGTCTAGACTTTCCATTATACATTGTGCTATGAGCTCTGCCAATTGCCGATTGACTATCACAATGTATACTAATGGTCGTTACCGGTTTAGGCCACCTGGGTATGTCCTCTACGAATTGACGTAGCCATTCCGCCTCTTCTTCGCATTTATCTAACACGATAAATTCTGGTTCCATTGTAGACTTAGCTATTACTGTTTGTTTGGAAGACTTCTAAGATATAGCGGCCCCTCTCAGTCTAAACACATATCCACTGGTCGATCTAGAATCTTTTATGTCAGATATCCGATTTGCATCACTGTATCCTTCAATAACCGCTGGATATCTAGCATAATTCAGTCCATAATCACGACTGTATCTTAAATAATGAAGTACCCTAGTCATAGCTTTCCAATGTGCTTCACTTGGATTACTAGTATACCTACTCAGTCTGCTAACAACATATGCTAAGTCAGGTCCGGTACATGTCATCAAATACATTAACATGCCAATAATTCTTGAATACTCTAACTAGGCAACACCGGCGCCTCTATTTTTAGATAGATGCAAACTGGTGTCAATTGGAGTTCTAGCTACGCCGTAATCCCCCGCACTATGAGTATTAAGAATTTTGTCCACGTAACGTGCTTGACTTAATGCAAGTCCACTCTGAGTTTGTATGATCTTTATTCCAAAGATCACATCAGCCAGACCCATATCTTTCATATCAAACTTTGATTTCAACATGTATTTAGTAGACTTGATCATCTTGTCGTTACTGCCAACGGTAAGCATATCATCGACATAAAGACACAATAGTACATATCCACTATTTGTGTCTTTGACATAAACACACTTGTCACATTCATTAATTTTGAATCCACTCTCTAACATGGCCTGATCAAACTTTTGATGCCATTGTTTGGGAGCTTGCTTTAAGCCATACAATGACTTAACAAGCCTACAAACTTTTATCTCTTGTCTAGGAGCCATGAAACTCTCAGGTTGGTTCATGTATATTTCTTCTTCTAAATCTCCGTTTAGAAAAGCCGTTTTCACATCCATTTGGTGAACTTATAAATTTCTTAATGCGGCTATAGAAAGAATCATTCTAGTATAAGTTATTCGTGTAATAGGCGAATAAGTATCAAAGTAATCTACACCTTCGCGTTGTCTAAATCCTTTGATTACCAATCTTGCTTTGTACTTGTCAATGGTGCCATCGGCTTTCTTCTTCTTCTTGAAGATCTATTTATAGGCTAGTGGTTTACAACCAGGAGGTAAATCCACCAGCTCCCAGGTATGATTTTGTAAAATAGAATCTATTCCACTCTTAATCGTTTCTTTCCATTAAGGCCCTTCCGAGGAATTTACAGCTTCTTGATAAGAAGTGGGTTCATTTTCTACCATAAAAGAGACAAAATCGTGTCCAAATGATTTCTCGGTTCTCGCCCGTTTGCTTCTTCTAGGTTCAACCTCTTCTTCCTTGGGTTGATCTTGTATCTCATCTTGGAGATCATTATCATCTCGTTGTCTCTTATCTTGGACAACTGCATTATCTATTCTAGATGTGCTTCCATTTTCCTTCTTTAAACAAGGAAATATATTTTCAAAGAAGGAAGCATTCCTTGATTCCATTACTCTGTTATTGTGTATATCTGGATTTTTCAAATCATGTACAATGAAACGATAAGCACTATTGTTCTTAGCATATCCAATAAATATACAATCCACAGATTTAGGTCCAATCGTTTGGGCCTTAGGTGTCGGCACAGCTACCTTGGCTAGACACCCTCACACTTGTAAGTACTGGTATGATGGTTTTCTTCCCATCCACAATTAACATGGGGTTTCCTCTTTATCCTTACGAGGTATCTTGTTTAAAAGATAATTAGTCGTTAGAATGGCTTCCCCCCCCCCCCACATGTCCCGGATCAAACCAGAACTTAACAACATGGCATTAACCATTTCTTTCAAGGTACGGTTCTTCCTTTCGGCAATACCGTTTTGCTGAGGTGAATAAGGAGCAGTAAACTCGTGTCTAATTCCATGTTTCGCACATAGATCAGCAAAAGGAGACACATATTCACCTCCTCTATCACTTCATACAACCTTGATTTTCCTACCAAGTTGATTCTCAACTTCGGTTTTGTATAGAACACACTTGTCTATAGCTTCATCTTTACTTTTCAACAAGTAAACGTAGCAATACTTTGTGCAATGAACAATAAACGTGATGAAGTACTTATTGCCACCTTTTGTGGGTAGTGATTTCAAATCACATATGTCTGTGTGTATCATATCAAGTGGTTCGGTTTTTTGTTCAACCGATTTGAAAGATGATCTTGTAAGTTTGGCTTCGACATAAGTTTCACACTTATAATTTGAATCAATATGAAAATTTATTATGCCATTAAATTTAATCAAACGACGCATTGACTTAAAATTAACATGTCAAAGACGGCCATGCCACACATTAGAAGACTCAATCAAGTAAGTAGAAGTATTCATTTTATTGATAGCATTCTTAACAACTATTACATTGAGCTTAAACATACCATTCAGGGTATACCCCTTACCAACATACATATGATTTTTATAAGTACAACTTTATCAGACTAAAAAACAAGACGAAACCAAACTTATTCAAAAGCCAATCGGACACAAGATTCTTGCGAATCTCCAGAACATACAAGACTTTAGTCAACTTGAGCTCTTTCTCGGATGTCATCTTCAAAATAACATCTCCTTCACCCTTGATATCAGCAGTTGTAGAGTTGCCCATGTACAGCTTCTCTCCATTGTCAACCGCTCTGAAAGAGTGAAACATACTCTTGTCAGCACACACATGACGGGTTGCCCCAATATCAACCCACCAATCACTATTATTAGAACCCACCAGGTTAACTTCAGAGATCATGACAACAACATCATCAGACACCATAGCAATCATGTCCACATTATCATTCACCATATTAGCCTCGCGTGGAGTCACCCACTTCGGCGCTTTGCAATTAGCAGCACGATGACCTAGCTTGTCACAGTTGAAGCAATTTCCTTGGAACTTCTACTTCGTAATTCCAGCTTTAGGAGTAAGGTACTCAGACTTCCCTTTGCTCTTCTTGTCATTCTTTCCTTTGCCAAAGCTCTTGCCTTTAGACTTTGAAGAAGACGAACCATGCTCAACCATATTTGCCTTGGCAGAATCAGGTGTATAAGTGTTTTTCTGAGCCAGCTTGTTGTCCTCTTCAATACGAAGACGAACAACCAAGTCTTCAACAGTCATATCCTTTCGCTTATGCTTCAAGTAGTTTTTAAATTCTACCTAACTTGGAGGTAACTTTTCAATGATAGCAGCAACTTGAAAAGTTTCACTCAAAGTCATACCCTCAGCATGAATGTCGTGTAGCAAAACCTGTAGATCTTGAACCTGAGTTATCACACTCTTTGAATCAACCATCTTGTAATCCAAAAAACGAGAAACGACGAACTTCTTTGTACCAGCATCCTCAGTTTTGTACTTGCGTTCCAACGACTCCCATATGTCTTTGCCAGTCGTAGTATTACAGTACACATTGTACAAAGAGTCCACCAAACCATTCAGAGTATAGTTGTGACACAAGAAGTCTGAATGTTTCCATGCTTCAACAGCTTTCACGGCTTGTTGATTAGCGGGTACACTTTCTTTAGGAGGTTCCACTTGAGGTACAGTCTCCTTTAAGAACTTCGCAAGGTTCAAAGTAGTGAGATAGAAGAACATCTTCTGCTGCCACCTCTTAAAATTCTGCCCATTGAATTTTTCTGGTTTTTCAGCATGATTAGCAACTATGTGGGTAACTAGCGCATCAGTTACATTCACAGTAGTAGTTGTATGAGTTTCAAGAGTGCTGGTAGACATTCTGAACGATCAAACAAGATCAAAACACAAACAGTTAGACAACTATTATAAATCTGTGTATAAGAAATTAAACTGTGATCTCTATATACTTATAATAGATATGCTTCAAAGAAACTCAATCTTGGTTTCAATGAATCAGATGCAATTATCAAATATATCAGTTTAACAGAAACACAATCTTGGTTTCAATGAACTAATTAGAACAACTCCTAAAAAAAGGTTAACTGTTAATTAATATCTTTAAGTTTAAAAGTGATTTCTAATGAAACTCAATCTTGGTTTCGACAGAAAACAATTTATAAAAATTTGTTAAAGATGTTAATCCGATTTAATAAAAGGTTTTAATTATGTTAAAAAGAATTTATTTTAAGATTGTAGGAAACGGTGTATACTTTTATTAAAATCAGATTAAAAAATTAACAGAAAACAAAGAACAGAATTAAATAACAAATAAAATTGAAAGCCAGTAAGAATCTAGAGACGAGGCACGTGTTTAACACGCTTCCCTTAAAACAGATTCGCCGTCTGTTTCCCAGGGTACAACGTCCAAAGCTGTTGTACAGCCGAACTAGACAAACTTGCCTGAAAGATCACGGAAGCCTTCTGCGTTTCTGATCGATAACTGCTAGAAAAATCGTCTGGTAATGAAGTAAGAAAAAGACTGAATTTTTTCTGATGATAAAACTGAATGAGATAGATTTATTATATAGTGAAAATTTGCCTTGGTCACCAAGACAAAATATTTTGATCCATATAAAATATTCTGACAAATCTGTTATTTCTATAACACAATTTGCAAAACACAAATTTATTCTAAATCTATTATTAAAATAAATTACAGAATTTTCTGGAAAAAATTCGAATTTGCAGCAAAAAAATATACTGAAATCTGCCCGCACCCAGGCGAATTTCGGAGCTGCATTCGTGTCCGTAGGTCGCGCGCTCATGCATAAGTTTAGTAGCTTCGAACCCGTTTTTGCCTAGAAATCTCACTTTCTACACCCCCGTTGCGCGCGCGTAGGCGTGGGAGTAAAACCCACAAATGAATATTGAAGGGTAGAAACAAAGATTTCTTTATAAACATGATTTCATTTCATGTTTTTGGCGATGTGGGACACCCATTTTTTCAAAATTTGTGTTTCACGTGACTCACTTTGAGATACGATATCTCATTCATATTAACTCTATATTGGACATACTTTAGCTCGTTGCGAAGCTCTCTTCAAGGAGAACACAGAGCTACTAAGTACTACGAATATATATAACATATACCTATATAAAGTTATGTTCAAAGTATTGCAAAAACCATATTTGCAAAACATTTTCCAACAAAATTAGCACGTGTTTATTCCTTTTGCATTTGATACCTTCGGTTTCCTTGCACCTGAAATGGTGGAGTTTCTGAAAAGAATTCAACGCGTTATGAATAGCAACGTTATGATACTTAAATCTACATATGTGGTGCCTTTTCAGTTTTAGGCACACATTACCAAACACACCAACCCTCGCTCGCCCCTTGAAAACCATTATTTACATATTCCTCGCAACGATGAGCTGCCTTTTTAGTTTTCACACAACATTTCTTTTATTATTAAACTATTTGAGACCTTTCATGAAATAGTTTTGTAGTGTTCGTATCTTTAGTAGGTGGATCACACAATTCGTTCTAATAGCACAACTTAGGATGTCAAACATGTCTTAGATAACTTAAGTATACTTTAAAAGGAGTTTCTCATTTTTCTTTCTAGTTATGTATCTTACAATTACTTAATATTTGACTAACTTTTTATTTTCTCTTTTATTTTTATTTAGTTTTATTTTTTTATCGGCAAACTTGTTACATATTGTAACTAAACAACCACTCAATAAGCCATTCAAATAAGCATTAATAAGCATAAATATAACCAATGATTTGACATATTGCAAAAAGCTACTATAAATGACTAATAGAACTGAGATGCCTACATTCAATAGCTTTTATGTTGAGATATACGATCGTTTAGCCATCGGTAAATGCGTGACCCTGTCGGGGGCACACACTCAACACGAAGAACACACTTTTATTATACGTTTTATTATTTATAATTAAACGTGTAGTAATTCGTTCACTACAACCTGGTTAACTAGATGCGGAAACCACGATCTAAGAATCCATTGACAGATTAAGAACCCACAAGGTATGTACCCCTAATTGAATCGATTAGTTTATTGATAAAGAGTATGTTGTAAATCTCGTCCCCCTCACCTCCTTTTATAGAGATGAGAGGGAACCGACTATTACATAGACTATGGGTTGGGTTAGGCTGCGATACAACCAACCGACCTTTATTGCTATAGCCTACTTAGGAAACTTGGAACCATCACCTAGACAAGACTTAGGCTAATAAAGATTATTACATAACAATTTCCACCTTAGGCTTATATTAGCCTATCCCAACATTCAGCAACTCCAAGCGATGTTGTAACTTGCATCTAGATACCACCTTCGTCAAGGCATCCGCAACATTGTGTTCAGTACTCACCTTCAGAACTTCAACCGTCTTCGCTTCCAAGACTTCTCTCATAAAGTGATAATGCACATTGATGTGCTTAGTCCTATCATGAAAAACATGATTCCGCGATAAATGAATCGCTCCCTGATTATCACAATTAACTTTCATAGTGTCGAGTTCCACGTCCAACTCTTTCAAGAGTCCCCTTAGCCAAATAGCTTCTTTCACAACCTCCGTAAGTGTCATATACTCCGCTTTAGTTGTCCACAAAGCCTCCGTGTGCTGCAACTTAGCTTCCCAGCTCCTCGCACATTCATGTATCAGCAACCCGTACCCTGTGATTAATCTACCCATGACAGTGATCGATCTACCCGTTGTGTAGTCAAAATCCATAAAAACCTGTACGTAAATCTGTAATCCGTGATCAAACCTATCCAACATACCAACACCTGCAGATGTTATGTTAGGTCTCGTGCAGACCACCTGATACTCCTGGCTTCTAACCACATATATATATGACCACTTACTATTCTTTTCCACATCACAGTCCCCTGATAGACTACCCTCCAATGATAGTATGGAGTGTCCCTTCAAAAAAGTCTGTACCAACTTTCCATTGTAAAACCTGGACTGTGACACCCTCAGAGTATTACCACTCTGATCCTGATGATCTTAATACCAAGTATATTTCCCTTTGCTTTAACCAGCAAACCCTTGGTAACCGAGATCTCAGCCTTGCATCCGCAAGAAAATACCATACAATATATATAGAGACATAGATGTATGAATATACCTGGTGTATACTCCCAATAATAACCGTATCTGTCGTCACTGCTTTTCCTACAATCGTTACTGAGTACATACACATCTACCGAGTATCCATTTCTTCTTCCAATCAAGCCATCCACATGGAAAGAACCTCACAAGCAACAGTATTATTGAAAGTCAATGACTCATGTGCATGAATCTTCTCCACTGCAGCAACTGCAAAAGGAGACTCATTACTGTCTTCTCTATACTTGAATAGTTCCCGTGCTAAGTGTTTCTCCCTATCACGTGCTAGATGATAGTATATCAACTCTTGAGTTTGTACTTCCTTTGGAACATCTACATGATCAACATTCCCATGAGGTTCCACCCAAATGCATGATCCTCCCGAGATTCCACCTCACACTCAACTCCTTGCAACACTTGCACTGAACTTGTACATACACCAGAACCAATGAAAGTTTTCTTGTATTATCCACTTTCATTGAAACTCATATTCCTGTAAAGCACTCCCTTTAAAGTAACGTCATCTAACCTCCAATGTTGATAAGCATTCCTACCTTTATGGTATCCCAGGAATATGCACTTGACCTTAACCGGTTCAAGCATCCTTTGCTCAATATTAGAAAGCCAACCAAAAAACCCCAAGATATCTATTGTATTCTTGAATCCAATCGCTGTTGATGGTGACCTATTATCTAGATATGTAGACATGGTTGTATCCTCTATCCAAAAAACCTTGGACACACCAGACTGAATCAGAAAACAACGTACCTTATCCAAGAGTGTCACGTTCGTCTTCTTAACCAACCCATTATGCTGCTGTAACCCTACAACATCCAAATGTTTGGCGAACCCACTCTTCATACATTGTTTTGTAGACTTCTAATTACAAGAATCAAGAACATTACCCGTCTTGATCTTCCACCCATTCTGAAATTTTCCTAACTTCTTCCTACCCTTCATTGTCTTCTCGGTCATAGCCTGACCGTTCAGGGTATATACGTAATTAGCCCTTCTTGTTCCTGATAGTACCACCAGTGAACCCTTTATAACCTTGATATTGCCCGACTGCATCTTCACTGTAAAACCCTCTTTTTCAAGAGTGCACAACGATATCAAGTTTTGTCTTAATTCCGGAACATACCTGACGTTTTCCAGCCAGAAACTTGACCTATCCCTCATTCGTACTTGAACCTTACCTGTCCCCCGTACACCACATTCCCTGCCATCACCTAGCAGTACATTACCACCGTCATACTCCTTAAAATCAACCAAGTAATATCTCCTGTGTGTCATATGGTATGAGCCTCCTGAATCCATGATCCAGTCCAAAAGTCATCAACACTCATAGCCATCATAACATCAACATTGTCATACCCATCAGCTCCAGAACCAGATACCTGATCTTTAGTCCTGACAAAACCTTGAGATTTCTTGTGATTATACATGGGACAACCCCTCTTCAAATGATCATCAAAATGACATATATAACACCTGAGTCTACCACTCTTTCCTTGTGACTTTGACCACAAACTATTTGCACCATGCTCCATATCTCTCTGACTAGATCTCTCCCTCACACACAAGCCTTCACCATCATCACCCTTTGCTCCCGTCATCTTCTGAAGTTCCCTAGAATTAAGTGTCGCGACCACGTCTTCTAGCTTCAAAATATCCCGAACATATAGCAATGTCTCCACGAAATTATCGTAAGACGGTGGTAAAGATGTGAGAAACAATAATGCCTGATCCTCATCCGATATAGCAGTATCTATAGCCGCTAAGTCACCTACGAGCTTGTGAAACTCATCAATATGTTCAGACGGACTCTTACATTGATGCATTTAAAAAGTATATAACTTTTTCTTCAAGTACAAACGATTAGCTAAAGACTTTGTCATGTATAAATTCTAACTTTTTCCAAATCCCCGCTGCAGTCGTCTCCTTAGTGATCTCCCGTAGGACCTGATCATCCAAACACAAGATCAATGCGCTATAAGACTTTTTTCTGAATGACGTTATCGTAAGACACTATTGTGGTGGCACGTAATTCCTCCAATGCTGCATTTAATCCCAGATGTTCCAACAAAGCCTTCATCCTTACCTGCCATAACCCGAAGTCATTCCTCCCATTGAATTTCTTGATGTCAAATTTGCTCAGCATCATCTTATTTTAACCCTTTGCTAACCGTTTAACCTTTTGTGAATTTACCTACACAAAAAACACGATCTAGCAAAGTACTCCGTGTATAAAACACCCTTGCTTTATCGAAATAACCCTAAGATAAAAATCTTATAAATCGATCAAACCAAGTAACCCTTCAAAAGAAAACCCTTCCTTACTCAAATATCGACTGAACCTTGGAAATTAACCTATCCAATAAATCAACAATCCTGGAATCAAGAAAGTACCCGACGCCTTTTGAAGTAACCCTTGTCGTACTTCTAATTTTGCAAAACCGATTTCTAATAATCTAAGAAATCTTGCAACCTCGACAAGTCTTGAACGCTCTTTATCCCTTTGTTGATTTGCTAATCCTTGTGACAAACCCTCACAATCACAAATCAACGAAGTCCATTCGATAATTCGCTAAACCTTGTGATATATTACCACCATCATGAATTACGAAGTCCCCTTGTGTAATATACCCGAAGTAATAATACTACCTTTTTTTTTATAAAAACAAAAATATTAATCCAAAATTCAAAAATCTTTTTTTTTAATTCGAAAAATAAAAATTCGAAAACCTTTTTTTTAATTCGAAAATCTATTTTTTTATAAAATTCGAAAAATAAAAAATTTCGAATTAAAAAAAGATTTTCGAATTAAAAAAAAGATTTTCGAATTTTTATAAAAAAAAGATTTTCGAATTAAAGAAAAAATAATTTTCGAATTAAAAAAAAAGATTTTCGAATTTTATAAAAAAAAAGATTTTCAAAAAATATTTTCGAAATACAAAAACAAATTTAGGGAAAAAAAAAGCTTGAAAAAGTTTTCAAAAAATATTTTTTGAAAAAGACCAAAATACCCCTCATATTTTTGGGTAATTAATTAAAAATATTGATGGGTGTACTGAATATGTATGAAAAAGAAACTACGGGGACTAATCATGATGGAAAAAAACTGAGGGACTAATCTTGTAGGATTCGATAAACCACAAGGACGATTTATGTAATTCTCTCTTGAAAAAAAACTTGGCCCAGTATAATATTCTTGGACTGGCACAAAAATAAAACACTGCCCTTCATAGTATTTGTTTTTGGTGTGTTTGAATTTTACACAAAGAAACCACCCACTTCGTCTTCTTTTTTCTTTGATGATAATCACAGACTACCAACAATGGCAGAGACCCTTCGATCTTCAATCACCGAAAAACAAAGACCCTTAACTGTTGATACCCACTGCTCCCATGATGGCCATGACACCTGAATACCAGCCACCTTCGACGATCGATCGATCCTAGTTACCAGCGAGACTTCGACACCAAAGCTCCGATACCACTTGTTGTACGATACCGACAACAATCCCTGGTTAACTAGATGCGAATAACTCAATCATGAAGAAAACCCAGCAATGATTGTCAACAGAAAACTGACACAAGGTATGTACCCTAATCTAACGATTAGATTTATCGATAAAGAATGCGTTGTGAATCTCGTCCCCCTCACCTCCTTTTATACAGATGAGGGGGAACCGACTATTACATAGACTACGGGTCGGGTTGGGCTGGGCTGCAATACAACCAATCGACCTTTATTGCTATAGGCTACTTAGGAAACTTGGAACTATCACCTAGACAAGACTTAGGCTAATAAAGACTATTACATAACAAACCGTTTAATAAAAACTTCACTATTATTTAATTAACGGTAGTTAAATAAATTACGAGCTTTAATTAATTTATCATGAACGCGTTTAATTAAACTGAGGGACTAAAAATCGATTCTAGAAATAATTAGGGTCTGGCCGAAATACCCTAAGGGTATTCAAGAAGGTTTTTTGGTTTATTAATTAAGCTAAGTAATTGCCTTAATTAATGTTTCTTGGAGTAGGGACCAAGTTTTGAGGAGGTGGAGAATTAGTATAGATATCCCATCACCTAGCTCATAAATTTTGTCTCTCCCATTGTTTTGTTTCGTCTGATCGAACCAAACCACACACCAAAACTATACGATTTTTTCCTTTAACCCTAAAATCACCTAAAGTGTAAACCTTTGCAATATTGAATACGTTTTGGTACTCCCTTATGAAGTTTCTAAGCCTATACTAAACCCTTGATCCTCGTATTAAGGTTTTAGTCTTGTTTTTGGTCCCCTTATGGTGCGTTCGAATTTAAGCCCTAAATTAGGATTTCCGGTGATTTCTCCAAGTATCTTGTAACGCTCTATAAACCGATCCTTACGTAATCCCAATTAGGGTTTTGGATTTAGGTTTTATAGTTACAAGATAAATTAAAGTGAAGTTACTACTAGCATCGTAGTGATTGTTCGTTTGACGTGTCGTGTGAGCAAATGATAGAGGCGGTTATTTTACCGTTATAGTTCAAGATCAAGATTCATTAATTGATTGTTTCAATTAACTCATGGTAGGTTTTAAATTGTTTTTATTATGTGTTAATCATGTTTGTTTATACTAGATCCATTCCGCTGCGTACTCGTAGTTAATGGTTTAACTCGTTTACAAATCCCAACAGTGGCATCACGAGTCAATTAGTATGGCATTCATGTTACACATAGAATAAAACACGCTTGCTTCGATTTAAAATATCTTTATTTATGTTTTGATGGCATTCTTGCCATAAAGTTTTAATCTTGATCTAGATAATGGTTAAAATTGGGTTGGTAAAATTGATCCGGTTAATAAATTACGATTGTTTTTATTATCCGTCAAAGACTTTAGCATATCATCTTTGTGATTCATGCAAGTCATCAAGCACCTTGCTCGGAAACTTGATTAGGGTCTTTGATCCTCTATTTGGGGAAGACTCATTCGAGACTTGGATCTTATATGTTACTGCTTTCATATAGAGTCTGTCTTCTGTTTTTACCCCTTCTAGTATGTTTTTATGTGCTTATTTGTTTTCCATTATGAATTTCAAAACGTAATAAGTCAAAATTCTAGGAATCATAAAAACGGATCTCTAATTATATTGAAACTAGCTTTAAAGTAAGTCATATTAATACACCATATTTTTCTTGCGAATTGGCTATGTGTTATTTGTTAAAACCTTGGTTTTTTGAACAAATTTTAATATTGACATAAGATCTATGAAACCTGTTTATATTATAATCTAACTGTTTTGCGAAATCATAATGTCACTCGAGTTGGGCTTACATACCGGAATGATGGCTTATAAACTATCTTCTCAACGACATGATTTGCAAAATTAATTGGGTTATAATAGTTATAATTACAACACCGTTTTATGCTTTACTAATGATGGACTTGCTATTGTAGTACGTGCTCTAGTCAATCTATCTAGGGTTTGAACGATCTTTAATATTTTCCCGTGTCACATAGGTGTTTTGGCACTTATTTGATCATTATTCCAACCACTTGTGCCTTCTGGCGCATGAAGAGTAGGATATAGGGTTGGATCCTTCTTTAATCTTTTTCTGCGGTAAACACACCTAAACTAAAAGTTAATAAAAGGTTTTCTTAACTTGTGCTAAAAAGATGATTGCATGCATCTTTTACACGTTTTGACATTTGTTTTCTAAAAACTTATGCGATACCTATTTGAATTTTTTAAGTCTATGTCATCCAATTTAAAAGCACTTGTAGTTGTTTTTCGTCATCTGGTCAGATCTAGGGCGAATTACATACCCAAGGCGATTTTTGTCATAGGTCAGATATATGCCAATTATTGCATGCTATAAATTGGTACGACTTAAGTTGAGTTCCCGGTGAGATTCGGAACCCGAAGCCTAAGATGAGATGAAACAGACTCATGATTTATTACATGTAGAACAAGTTTGTTTGAGACGTTTATTGGTACTCGGAAGAGTTGTGAGAACATCCCATTCAAACACTCTACAACAATAAAATTCATGAATCGTCTCATAAAATATAAGAGTTGCACTTGTAATGCAATTAACGCTCGATGCTTACCTCTTGCCCTACTTATTATTAGACGGTCAGACCTCTAATATTAAATAGGAGTGCAAGAAAGGATCTTAGTCTCATGATTAATTGGGTAGTTAATTCTTTTGAGAATGTAATTATTGAAAATACTAATCGTTGAAATTTTATTTTGTAGATGAATAATTCTACCTCTTGCTTAAACAACACGGTTGTTAAGTCTTTCTTTAAGAAAATGAAGTTGACTGAAAGTAACTTTGTTGATTGGTATCATGCTCTTAGGATAGCGCTCAAAACCGACGACTGCGTTAAATACCTTGAGCAACTTATTCTTGATCTCCCGTTTCTCCCTCCTGGTCACTTTGGCCCTGAACAAAACCCAGATGATCATCTCACTGGGTTAGAAGGTCCAGGGAAATTGATGGCCTTATGCTTATGACTATGTCCCCTGAACTCCAAAGGCTTTTGGAAGGTCATGGCGTATGGTCAATGATGGAGGAGTTGAAAACTATGTTCACTGAAAAAGCAGATCAAGAACTCCTTGATGTTGCACGTGCCTTTCACGCGTATAAACATGAGGATGGACAATTTATGAGCTCATATGTCTTAAAGATGAAGGGTTACATAGAGAATTTGGAACGTCTTGGTCATCCCGTGTCACTAAAACTTGCAGTCAGCCAAATTTTAGCCTCACTGAACAATGATTATGATAGGTTCGTGCAATATTACAATATGCATGGCCTGGGGAAGACAATACCTAAGTTGCATGCCATGCTCAAGCTACATGATAAGACGTTACCAAAGAAGGTTGCACCTGCTAACAATACCATTAATGCTATTAGGGCCTAAAGGATCTAAAAGCCTAATAAGGCTAAACCGTCTAATGCTGCTAAGGGTAAGAATCAAGGCAAAAAGAAGAAAGTTGCAAACTTTACTCCTAGATCTTAGATTCCCCTCCACCAAAGAGAGAATCCTGCTAAGGATGCTACTTGCCACCAATGCCGTGACTTGGTCATTGGAAGAGAAACTGTCTAGAGTATCTCGCTGAGTTGTGGAAGAAAAAGAAGTCCTCTCAAGGAGCTAGCACTTCAGGTATCTTCACTATAGGACTCTTTACCTTTCCTAATAAATCTTGGGTTTATGACACTGGTTGTGGTACTCACATCTGTAATACTACTCAGGGACTAATGATAAGTAGGAAGCTGAAGCCAGGAGCTTTGAATATGTACGTGGGCAATGGTCATCGTGTAGATGTCAAAGCCATTGTAGTTTTTCAATTATTTCTCCCTAGTAGAATAGTTGTTATTTTAAATAATTGTCATTACGCACCTTCTATTTCTAGAGGGATTGTTTCAGTTTTCCATTTGTTTGACGATGGTTTTATTAACCGTTTTGAGAATAATGCAAGTATTTCAGTTTCTAAAGATAATATGTTTTGTTTTAGTGCTATTCCTCGTGATGGTATATTTGAAATTGATATGTGTGATTCTAATGCAAACAATAGTTCTATTTATGCTGTAAGTAACAAAAAGGCTAAATCTAATTTGGACTCTTTATTGTTATGGCATTGTCGCCTTGGTCACATAAGCAAAAAACGCATTAATCAATTACAATCAGATGGATTGCTTGAGTCAAACGATGATGATTCCTTTGACAAGTGTGTTACATGTTTATCTGGTAAGATGGCACGGAAACCTTATTCACATCAAGTGAAGAGGGCTAAAGATCTACTTGGACTTATCCACACCGATTTATGTGGTCCATTTAGAACCGTGCCAAGACAAAGTGTAAGTTACCTCGTCACTTTCACTGACGAATTTAGTCGTTATGGTTATGTTTACTTGCAAAAGCATAACACGAAGTGTTTGAAACATTCAAGGTGTTTCAAAATGAAGTAGAAAGTCAACTCGGTAAAACCATAAAGGCACTACGTTCTAATCGTGGAGGTGAATTTATGAGTTATGAATTTTTAGATCATCTTAAGGAGCATGAGATTATTACCCATAGAAGTCCTCCATATACACCACAACATAATGGTGTGTCTGAGAGGAGAAATAGAACCCTACTAGAAGGTTGAAAAGACTCCATATGAAGTATGGCATGGGCAAGCCACTAAGTTGTCTTACTTAAAGGTCTGGGGATGTGAGGCTATTGTTAAGCGTGACATGCTTAATAAACCTAACAAACTTGAACCCCGAACCATTAAGTGTATCTTTGTAGGATACCCAAAGGAAACGATGGGTTACTCCTTCTACTACCCACCAGAGAAAAAGGTAATTGTTGCTCGTAATGCTGAATTCCTATGGAGAAATCTTATGAATCAAGAAGCAAGTGGCAGCTTAGAAGATCTTTAAGTAATTCAAGATGAAGATATACATCCTTCTGAAAACATTAGCGATCATGAAGAGAATGATCAAGAAATTGATGAACCTATAAGTGCTATTGCTCCCATTCGAAAGTCTACAAGGACTAAGTGTGCTCTTGACCGTATGTGCTTATACATTGACGCCGAGGAACACGAGTTAGGGGATCATGGTGAACCTACTAACTACAAAGCTGTATTACCATATCCTGAATCTGAAAAATGGTTGGATGCTATGAATGTGGAGATGCAATCCATGAAAGACAATGATGTATGGATCTTAGTTGACCTTCCTCCTAACGCTAAAATCGTTAGTGGCAAGTGGTTGTACAAAAAGAAGACTGTCATGGATGGCAATGTAAACACCTTTAAAGCTCGATATGTAGCGAGGGGCTTCACTCAAACCTACGGGGTTGATTATGAAGAAACCTTCTCTCCGGTTGCAGATATCAAAGCTATAAGGATTCTCTTAGTCATAGCCGCGTTCTATGACTATGAGATTTGACAAATGGATGTTAAAACCGCTTTCCTCAATGGACTACTTTACGAAGAAGTCTATATGAAGCAACCTAAAGGTTTTGTCGACCCTAAATATCCAAACCGTGTATGCAAGCTACAAAGATCCATTTATGGACTTAAGCAAGCATCAAGGCAATGGAATAAGAGATTTGATGATGAAATCAAGAACTTTGGTTTCACTCAAAATCCTGATGAGCCATGTGTATATATCAAAGCTAGTGGGAGTAATGTAGTTTTCCTAATCTTGTATGTTGATGACATATTACTCATGGGAAAAGACATTCCAACATTGCAAAGTGTAAAAGCTTACCTTGGAAGGTGTTTTGCTATGAAAGATTTAGGGGAGGCTGCATATATTCTTGTAATCAATATCTATCAAGATAGATCAAGGTGGTTAATTGGTTTATGTAAAGTGCTTACATAGAACAGATTTTGAAAAAGTATAACATGAATAACTCCAAGTGTGGCTTTATTCCCATGCAAACTGATTCAAAATTATCTAAAACTCAAGAAGCATCTACCCCTGTTGAGGCAAAACGCATGCAGAGAGTTCCTTATGCTTCGACAGTAGGATCAATCATGTATGTTGTTAAATGCACTAGACCAGACGTTGCGTTCGCACAAAACACGACGAAACGTTTTCAACAGAATCCTGGTGAAACTTACTGGACTACTGTTAAGAACATTCTGAGGTATCTTAGACATACCTGTAACACCCCCAGATTGGTCAAATGCAGCGGAATAATAGTTGGGGTGTTACTTGGGTGGATCGACAGCACATAGCATATAGAGCGATGATCATAAAGTCATTTAAAAACATATTACATGAATTAATCGTACACATTGTATCTTATTCAAAAGAAAACCACATTTATTGAAAAACAGAATTAAATATCCCAGCCCAATGGTCAACATGATGCTTTCCTATAATGCTGGAATCCAATGCATGAACCTGCTTACTTTCCTGAGAAAACATGAAAGTAAAAATGTGGGGGTCAACACGAGGTTGGTGAATTCACAGGTTTAATTAAATAAAGTATTAATATGCAAAGCATCACGAAGGTAGCAGGACATCACAGCCCAATACTACAGTAGTTCCTACTGCCCTGTAATAGAAGCTAGACATGATTTTCAGTACGCCCATTGGGTCTATCCTGATGTTTGTTTCCCTTAATCCGACAATGACATAAACCTGCTGCTTGGCCTAAGCATCACGTGACAGCTGATCACGACAGGCCGGGTATTGTCAATACCCGAATAGTACTATCCATACATTTCGCGCTACACTATTAACTATTACAGTCCACGGGAATGGGGCAACAATAGGCAATAAATTGTTGTTGTCTGTGCATGCTTGCATAAAAATAAAAGTTGGCATGTTTTCTCCCCCAGTTATAAAATAGTAAAGATGGGGCCATGAACTCACCTTAGTGATAATGTGGTAGTGAGGATGATGTCACAGTATAGTCACGTACTGGAGAAATTACCTAAGTAATTTGAATGTCTCAGTGAATGTAGAAATAATTATGCATGACAATGGGTGCATATGAAAAATGTATGATCACAGTTTATAGCTTGATACGTTGGCTTAATTTATTCTCAATAAATTAAGGATGTGTTTATATATATTCTTTTCAAGGAAATAATATATATTAATGTACGAGTTTATTAATTTGTGTTTAAGGAAAAAGTATAGTAAATTAAATAATTCCACAAGTTTTATTTAATTTAAATGAAGATTAAACTTTATACCTTGTTCTGTTTTTAAGGTTTCACAAAAGAGATGGTTAAATGATTTTGTTAATATCGTATGGTTGTAATTTAATTTAAAATAACCCGTCTTGTGATAACCCTTTTTAAGTAATTAAATTGGGATTACACTTGTAAATAATATATAGTTTAGAAATCATATATATTTTCATTCGTTATAGTTATTACATCGTTAGTCCTTGTCGGTTATCCCGTTTAATAAAAACGCCCCTAGGGCTTGATAAACTTTCGGGAAATGGCAAAATACCCCCCTCCAATCCCACGGCATGAAAATAAGTGGGATTAGGGTTTGATTAAAGTTTCAAAAACGTCACAAATGGCCCTTGTAGTTCACTAGTACACACGGTTTGATTTTTGGTACCCTCTAGTTTCAAAAACATCATAACCGGCCCTTGTATTTTATATAAGTCACGAAAATGATTAAGGTTTCTCTTGTTTCTCAAAACTGGCCATATCTTTTGGAACTTGTCACAAATGGCCCAAAAAAGTTATTTGTTAAAATCAAATGGGCTAAAGTGGCCCATTTAAGTCACGGTTTGTGTGTGTTTAAGCTTAATGGGCTTAAATGGCCCAACAAGGGTCTCGGCTCATTTTAATTAGGTTTTACCAAAGTTAAATAAATTTTACCGAGTAGTAAAAGTAATAAGTGAAGGTTTCTATTTTAACATTACCACTTTTGGGTCCAATCTTTCACCAATATACATAACCGGCACAAAAAGTAACCCTTTATTTCCTTTAATGGGCTACACGGCCCATTTAACATTCGGTTAAGGTAAAATGAGGTTGGGCTTGGTAAAACTTGGTGGTAACTTAGTAAATATTAATTTTCTCACTAATGGGCTTGTGTTAGTTTACTATATGGGCTTATATATATCCGGCTTATATTTCTTTTTATTACCACTAGGCTTATATAGGTTCGGCTTATATTTTTATTACCCCTAGCTTATATAGTTTCAGCTTATATTAATTTTACACATGAGCTTATATAAATTCGGCTTATATTAATATGGTCATGTTTTCAAGTTAGCTTATAATCCAAAGGTAGTATTCGGCTAAAAAAAATGATTTACACATAAGTTTAACTTAGTGTGATATGTATAAGTTCAAAACCATTTATGGGAAGGGAAACTAGCTTATAAGCTCTTATTAGTACGCGGCTTATATGTTTTAAGGCAAAGGAAATTGCTAACGCTCCTATA
The DNA here is from genome assembly GCA_025667525.1 of Glebionis coronaria. NCBI lineage: Eukaryota > Viridiplantae > Streptophyta > Magnoliopsida > Asterales > Asteraceae > Glebionis > Glebionis coronaria. The sequence continues at coordinate 189,149 of JANFOE010001087.1, forward strand.
GATTCACGTACACTTATTTTTAAGGATTTATCATGTAAGGCTTCCCAATTTTTATTTATGCCGTGTGTTTATAAGTTACCTAGAGTGGGATTAAGAACTTTTACGTGTGCATGTATACTAACCTTATTATGTTTATCATGGGGATGCATGAAACGCATAAATGAATAAGGAAAAGTATAGGGAAGTTCATGCTTACTTGTTTTGGCCAAAGTGTAGACGAAAGGTGATGGAGATGAGGCGGCTTATATTCACACGAGTCTTAGGAGACTTTACTTCAAGTCTTCAATGCTAGATTCGGGTAGTAAATGTGATAGGTTGAGGTTTGTTTAGTCTAGGTGTTTTGTGAGGATTTGATCCGAGTGTTTGTGGTGAGGGAGAGTAATGTGTGTCTCAAGGTTATATGTAATCAAGGTGAAGCAAGAGAGGAGTAGTTTAGGAATGAGACACGGCAAGAGAGAGTAAACCAAGATTTTCTAGCTTGGATTTGTACACTAAGGTACATAACCTTAAATGTCCCAAAATGTACAAGTTTGGTAGGGTTTGTGAAGGTATGCCGTGGCATTTGAGGGTTCCAAGAAGAGTGGGAAGATGTGTATGTAATAATAGGTTTAAGGTTGTACAAAAGTTATGTGTGGTGTGGGATGGTTACACGGCTAAGACAAGGAAGAGAGGTGATGTGTATTAGCTTCCTTAATCATCCTCCAAGTACATTTCTTTAAATGTTATCTTAGTACAAATTACCCATGGTTTAGGAAAGGGAAAACCAAAACCGGCGGTTTTGGGTATTTGTTAGGGAGGGAAAATATATTTTGTGTATTAAGTTGTTAATATAAATGTTAAGTTATAAAAGTTTGTAAGATTTTAGTGAAAAGGTTTGTGGTTAAGTATTTATATACGGGTATGAATAGGTTGGGTTCGTTTTGCACATTAGTCGGGTTAAAATATGTGTCAAATGATTTTAAGTCATAGTAATGTGAGTAAGCCCGGGTTTTAAGTGTTCAAGTTACGTTTAGTGCCTTTTTGGTGAAAGAATGGTCCCTAGGTAGTTATATTAGTACATTTACGTATAAAATATATTCATAGTATGATTTATTAAATAATCATATGTAAAAGTGATAGTTAGGGTTGTCTGAAATCATTTACTGTAAAAATATATATATATATATATCTTATTTAAATTCACCATTGCTTATACATTTATAATTAGGCAATCAGTCATATACTGTGATCATGACGTTGTTCTTGGAGAAAAATCAGTGGGATGCATGCAAGTGATCATATGTTTCAAAAGACTCAAAGTCCTTTATATTGGGTCACTTGTTGTCCTGTATGATTACTGAAATATAATCGTACAAATGTAGTCACACTTTTGTAATAAAAGTGCATAGTCACAATAAAATTGTGATAAAATTGCTTTCCTGATAAGATGATGCATGCTTATGAAATGCATGGGATGGTTCAAATGATTCATGCAAAGAAAAGTGGTATAAAATATTTAGATATCATGAAGTGACGTACATAATGTTCACAAGTCAAAACCTGAAATTCTCAGGTTTTACAGCATAAACCCGTTATTTTAGCTTTGTCCTCAAAGCTTAAGGTGACGTCACTGCTTAGGTAAAAAGGTGTGGATACTTGGCTTTGAATGATTCTTCATGTTCCCACGTAAACTCAGGTCATTTCCTAGAGTTCCATCGTACTTTAACTAACGGGATTTGGCTTCTCTTCAACCTCTTGACTTCTCTCTCCACAACTTCCACTGGTTCTTCTACAAATTGAAGTTTGTCATCGAAATGGACTCCTTCCAATGGCATTGCTAAAGGTTCATCTGAGTAGCACTTCTTCAAGTTTGAGACATGAAATGTAGGGTGTACTCGGCTTAACTGCTGAGGCAGTTCTAAACGGTAGGCAACCTCTCCAATTCTGGCAATCACTTTGAAGGGTCCTACGTAACGTGGATTTAGCTTTCCTCGTTTCCCAAACCGTACAACACCCTTCCAAGGTGACACCTTTAGCATAACACGGTCACCTACGGCAAACTCCATAGGTTTACGTTTCCTATCAGCATAACTCTTCTGTCTATCCTGGGCAGCTTGAATTCGTTGCTTGATGAGAGTGATTTTCTCAGTGGTCTCTTGGATTAGTTCGGGTCCTGTTAGCTGAAATTCTCCCACTTCTGCCCAGCATACTGGTGAGCGACATTTGCGGCCATAGAGGGCCTCAAATGGTGCTGCCTTAATACTGGCATGGTAACTGTTATTGTAGGAGAACTCTACTAATGGGATGTGTTCGACCCATCCTTTTCCAAAGTCGATCACACATGCCCTCAGCATGTCTTCTAGTGTTTGGATTGTTCGTTCACTCTGCCCGTCTGTCTGTGGATGATATGCGGTGCTCATATCCAGGTTTGTTCCCAACGCTCTTTGAAAAGCTTTCCAAAAGTTTGATGTAAACCTGCCATCTCTATCACAGATGATTGAGACTGGTATTCCATGTCTTGTCACGACTTCCTTCAAGTATATCTTGGCTAATCTGCTTAGAGAATCATTTTCCCTGATGGGTAGGAAATGGGCGGATTTTGTGAGGCGGTCTACGATTACCCAGATGGTATCGTATCCGTGAGATGATGTAGGAAGTTTGGTGATAAAATCCATGGTGATATTATCCCACTTCCATTTTGGTATGTCGGGTTGAACAAGTAACCCTGATGGTCGTTGATGTTCGATTTTTACTTTAGCACAAGTCAGACATTTCTTCACATAGGTGGCAATGTCGGCTTTCATGTTCGGCCACCAGTATAATCTTTTCACATCTTGATACATCTTTTCGGATCCGGGGTGTATGGACTACTTGGATTTATGGGATTCATGCATGATTACGTTTCTTAAGTCTCCATAACAGGGTAGCCAACTTCTTCCGTGTAGGCAAAATGTTCCATCTGCTCTCGCTTCCAACTTTTCCTTACTTAGGTCTGTCCTAAGCATTCCTCCTATGTCTTCTTTTCCGATGTTCTCGGGCTTTTGTGCTTGAAGTTGAGCCTCTAATATCTGTTTGGGTAGGTCCAAACTAATGGTCATGACTAGGGCTCGAACTCTCATGGGAGGATCAGTTCCCTTTCGGCTTAGTGCATCGGCAACTACATTTGCTTTGCATGGGTGGTATTTGATGTCACAGTCGTAGTCGCTGAGTAGTTCTATCCAACGACGTTGCCTCATATTGAATTCCTTCTGGTCTAGAATATGTTGCAAGCTCTTATGATCGGTGTGGACTGTGCATTTGGTTCCGTACAGATAGTGCCTCCAGATTTTTAATGCAAAAACTACGGATCCGAGTTCTAGATCATGGGTGGAGTAATTTTGCTCGTGCTTCTTCAGTTGTCTTGAAGCGTAAGCAATCACTTTCTGTCTCTGCATCAACACAGCTCCCAACCCTTTGTGTGAGGCGTCACAGTAGACAACGAAGTCTTCATTACCTTCTGGTAAAGATAGAATGGGTGCATTGCATAATTTCTGCTTGATGGTCTGGAATGCAGCTTCTTCCTTTTCTCCCCATACAAACTTTATGCCTTTCTGAGTTAGTTTGGTCATTGGTTTAGCGATCTTAGAGAAGTCTTCGATAAATCATCGGTAGTAACCGGCAAGTCCTAGGAATTGACGAATCTCCTTTGGAGATGTGGGAGATGTCCAATCTTTCACAGATTCGACTTTCGCCGGATCAACTTGGATTCCCTTGTCGTCAATTACATGACCAAGAAAGTGTACTTTTGGGATCCAAAAATCGCACTTTGAGAATTTTGCATACAGCTTTTCTTCCTTAAGCAATTTTAGCACTTGAGCCAGATGTTCTCCGTGTTCTTTCTCATTCTTGGAATAGATGAGGATGTCGTCAATAAACACTATTACGAACTTATCCAGGTAGGGTCTGCATACTCGGTTCATAAGATCCATGAATATGGCTGGTGCATTAGTTAGTCCAAATGGCATGACTTGGAACTCATAATGACCGTATCGTGTCCTGAAAGCTGTTTTTGGTATGTCTTCTTCTCTGACCTTCAATTGATGATACCCAGATCGTAAGTCGATCTTGGAGTATATACTTGATCCTTGTAGTTGATCAAATAGGTCATCGATTCGTGGTAACGGGTAGCGGTTTTTCACAGTTAACTTATTCAGTTCTCTGTAATCGATACACATTCGGAATGAACCGTCTTTCTTTTTGACAAACAATACTGGGGCTCCCCAAGGTGAGGAACTGGGCCTTATGAAGCCTTTATCTGACAGTTCTTTGAGTTGTTCCGCGAGTTCTTTCATCTCGGTGGGTGCTAAGCGGTAAGGTGCTTTAGCTACAGGTGCAGCTCCTGGCACCAAGTCTATTTGGAATTCCACTTGACGAGTCGGAGGTAATCCTGGCAAGTCGTCTGGAAAGACTTCGGGATAATCACGGACGATGGGTACATCCTTGATCTGTTTCTCCTTAGGTTTCTCTTCCTGATCTGTTTTAGAAATATGTGCTAAAAAGATAGGGCATCCTTTTAGTAGATATTTCTGGGCTTGGGTGCACGAGATTACACTTAACCTAGTATCGGCTTTATCCGAGTTTCCGTCTCCTCGAATAATTAGGTCTGTGCCTCCCCATGGGATGCGGACTAGTTTCTCGTCACACACAATGGTTGCATGGTACTTGGCTAACCAGTCCATACCAATGATGACGTCAAAACTACTTAGTTGTATGGGTATCAATTGAATATCAAATGGGTGGTTCTGGAGGTTTAGAGTACAGCCTCTTATGATGGCGTTTGTTTCTATGATTTTTCCGTCTGCTAGTTCAACTCTGTAGCAATTATCTAGTGGGGTTGGTAAAATGCCTAGAAAGCTACCAAATTCAGTGGATACGAAACTCCTATCGGCTCCCGTATCGAATAAAATATTTGCATAGCGACTATTTAGAAGGAACGTACCATTAACTACATTGGAGTCGGGGTTGGTCCTGTTCTCTCCTATGACATAAACCCTGGCGGGTGCTCCGCCTTGACTTTCATTCTTACGCTTTGGACAGTCAGGTCTGATGTGTCCAATTTCTCCACAACCAAAGCAATGGATTTCCTTGCGAGCCATGTTTCCACTGCCTGTGAGCTGGCGGTTTCCTTGGTATCCACTTCCACGGGAATTCTGTCTGTTGCCATTGTGGGGCTTGTTGTTGGCACTGAAATTGTTTCTGTTGGTCGGGTCACGTGCATTGCTCTGCTCGGGTCTTCTACATCCATTAGTGGAGTAGTGATGGAAATTACACTTGGGGCATCTGGGTTTGTTTCCTACGTATAGCGGTGGTCCTGAGGAAATAGCACTGCAGATTTGACTCAAGCCTTGCCTCTTGGGCTGTTGAGTCTGAGGATGATGACGGTAGTTATCATCGACTTTCCTCTTGTGTTCTGCCTGTCTAGTCATATGATCACGACCACGTTTGTCCACTAGTTCTGTGGCAAACTCGATGGCACTCTCGATGGTAGTAGGTCGAGATGCAAGCACACTGTCGTGAACAGAGTCGGGAAGTCCACTAACGTACTTTTCTATCTTATCCGCCACTTTCGGGTACATGCGGGTACACATCAAGGTTAGTTCTTGGAATTTCTGGTTGTAGCTTGTGATATTGAAGTTGATGCACTTGAGATTCCACAATTCAATCTCCAGCTTTTTGATCTCGCTACGAGGACAGTATTTCATGGTGAGCTTTTCCTTCAACGCAGTCCATGTCATTCCATAAGCTCCATCGTGTCCGAGGGTAGCAACTTGTGAGTTCCACCATGTGAGTGCATGTTCCAAAAGAGTACATGTGGCGAACTTCACTTTGTTTTCTTCGGTGCAGTCACTAATACGAAACACCGTCTCGGTCCTCTCAAACCATTGCATGAGCTCGACTACCCCTTCCTTGCCCTTGAAATAGCAGGGTTTGCATTTTAGGAAGTCAGGGTAAGTACATCCTCGAGCTTCGCGGTTGCGGTTATTAGAGTTTTCACTGTCTCCATGGGTTCCGCTGGGGCGGTTTTCCCTGGCAGCTAAGGCGTCAGTAATGCCTTGCTGAATCAGTACTCTGAGTTGTGCATCAGATATGGTCGTTGCAGGTGTTTCTGCGGCGTTTGGGCGTACGCGTCTTGGTGGCATTTTCTATAAGAAATATCTGAGATTTGTTAGTTGATAAAAGATGGTTATATTAAAATGCATGGGAAATGTCTATGCATAGAATTCACAACAAATTTGATAATCCGTTAAGAGTTCATAATAATATAAATGTAACCAAACAAATGAACAGTAACATATCATTCCTGTGAATAATAATGTAGTACAAGTACAACCGATCTAAGACAGGGTCATAGCAACCTGTCTGAAATAGTGGTACATATGTTTGTGATACAACCAAAAGATATCCTACCTACTAAGGTTAGGTACTACAAATACATCAGAAAAGGAAATACAAATACAAAAGAGATAAATCATGAGAGCTGAGATGCAACTCAGTGCTTGTCATGATGTACAACTAAAAATCTACCCTACACTAGTGTGGCTGCCTGCAGGTGCAGATGGTCCAACTGGTGGTGCATGCCTGTCCTGCATACGGATCACAGCACTCCGGGTCTCTCTGGTGTATCTCAGCGCCTCAAGTAGCTGCTGTTGGCGGGTAGTGTCGGCACTGCGTAGCTGCTCAGTCTCTGTAGTAATCCCCTGGTGACGGAGATCTGCTAGGTCCACGAAGGTCCTGAAGGTGTCCTCCTGTGAGTAGATGGCGGCTCGAGTCTCGTAGGAATGACTCTCCAACATAGCTAAACGGCAACGAAGGTAAGCTACCTCGTCCAATAGCCAATGTATGGTCTCTCTGGTGGTATATGACTCTCCGGCCATGGCCCAATAGAGAGAGTCTAGTCTCTCCTGGAGCACGGCGCGACCCTGCTGGTCCGCCTGTAGTAGAGAGTGAATGAGAGTGGTGTCCTGTGCCTGTCGGGCTGTAAGTGCATCGACCTGTGCCTGAAGGGCACTAAGTCTAGCCTGCCCGGCTCCTGAACCCTCTCCGACCTCATAGGTCGAATCGGTGATAGGGTCATGCCTCCTCTTACGAGGTGGCAAGACGCTGGTGGGGTGAGTGCGAGGTACAAAAGGTGGTGGTGGTAGGAAAGGTACGACCTGGTCCGCCTCTCTGGGAGGGGATGCAGGTACTACAAGGAGGGGTGTAGTAGGAGGTGCAGTGGGTGGTGAAGGAGTAGGTGAATCTGTGAGTATGATGACCCCGTCCTGCTGGTCATCTCGGGACTCCGTATCAGATGTAGGTCCAACTAACACTGATGTCGGTGATAAGGGTGTGATGGTAGGAACCATAAGCTCCTCGAAGGTAGTAACAATAGTAGGCGTCGTCATGATATCTGAAAGTAATATTTTATAGTTTTGAGCAAGTTTTCAACTTACACAACATAAAATGCTTTCATGATGCATATGGGATGTGGTTAAAAAAAAACTTTTAACCATGAGGTAAAAAGTATAAAACAGATACTTATGTTATTTATTTGCCATGAGGAAATAAATCAATGTGAGGTTAGCTCATAATAATATGCATGCTCTATAATGCCATATGCCTAACTTATAGGTTCCCAAAAATCAATTTTTCTTTTCAAACTGATTTTTATGTTCAGTTATAGTCCAGTTTTAAAAATTCCATTTCTTAAAATTTTTAAGTCTTTGATCTGGTTCTCTATAACTATGCGCTCTGATACCATTCTCTGTAACACCCCCAGATTGGTCAAATGCAGCGGAATAATAGTTGGGGTGTTACTTGGGTGGATCGACAGCACATAGCATATAGAGCGATGATCATAAAGTCATTTAAAAACATATTACATGAATTAATCGTACACATTGTATCTTATTCAAAAGAAAACCACATTTATTGAAAAACAGAATTAAATATCCCAGCCCAATGGTCAACATGATGCTTTCCTATAATGCTGGAATCCAATGCATGAACCTGCTTACTTTCCTGAGAAAACATGAAAGTAAAAATGTGGGGGTCAACACGAGGTTGGTGAATTCACAGGTTTAATTAAATAAAGTATTAATATGCAAAGCATCACGAAGGTAGCAGGACATCACAGCCCAATACTACAGTAGTTCCTACTGCCCTGTAATAGAAGCTAGACATGATTTTCAGTACGCCCATTGGGTCTATCCTGATGTTTGTTTCCCTTAATCCGACAATGACATAAACCTGCTGCTTGGCCTAAGCATCACGTGACAGCTGATCACGACAGGCCGGGTATTGTCAATACCCGAATAGTACTATCCATACATTTCGCGCTACACTATTAACTATTACAGTCCACGGGAATGGGGCAACAATAGGCAATAAATTGTTGTTGTTTGTGCATGCTTGCATAAAAATAAAAGTTGGCATGTTTTCTCCCCCAGTTATAAAATAGTAAAGATGGGGCCATGAACTCACCTTAGTGATAATGTGGTAGTGAGGATGATGTCACAGTATAGTCACGTACTGGAGAAATTACCTAAGTAATTTGAATGTCTCAGTGAATGTAGAAATAATTATGCATGACAATGGGTGCATATGAAAAATGTATGATCACAGTTTATAGCTTGATACGTTGGCTTAATTTATTCTCAATAAATTAAGGATGTGTTTATATATATTGTTTTCAAGGAAATAATATATATTAATGTACGAGTTTATTAATTTGTGTTTAAGGAAAAAGTATAGTAAATTAAATAATTCCACAAGTTTTATTTAATTTAAATGAAGATTAAACTTTATACCTTGTTCTGTTTTAAGGTTTCACAAAAGAGATGGTTAAATGATTTTGTTAATATCGTATGGTTGTAATTTAATTTAAAATAACCCGTCTTGTGATAACCCTTTTTAAGTAATTAAATTGGGATTACACTTGTAAATAATATATAGTTTAGAAATCATATATATTTTCATTCGTTATAGTTATTACATCGTTAGTCCTTGTCGGTTATCCCGTTTAATAAAAACGCCCCTAGGGCTTGATAAACTTTCGGGAAATGGCAAAATACCCCCCTCCAATCCCACGGCATGAAAATAAGTGGGATTAGGGTTTGATTAAAGTTTCAAAAACGTCACAAATGGCCCTTGTAGTTCACTAGTACACACGGTTTGATTTTTGGTACCCTCTAGTTTCAAAAACATCATAACCGGCCCTTGTATTTTATATAAGTCACGAAAATGATTAAGGTTTCTCTTGTTTCTCAAAACTGGCCATATCTTTTGGAACTTGTCACAAATGGCCCAAAAAAGTTATTTGTTAAAATCAAATGGGCTAAAGTGGCCCATTTAAGTCACGGTTTGTGTGTGTTTAAGCTTAATGGGCTTAAATGGCCCAACAAGGGTCTCGGTTCATTTTAATTAGGTTTTACCAAAGTTAAATAAATTTTACCGAGTAGTAAAAGTAATAAGTGAAGGTTTCTATTTTAACATTACCACTTTTGGGTCCAATCTTTCACCAATATACATAACCGGCACAAAAAGTAACCCTTTATTTCCTTTAATGGGCTACACGGCCCATTTAACATTCGGTTAAGGTAAAATGAGGTTGGGCTTGGTAAAACTTGGTGGTAACTTAGTAAATATTAATTTTCTCACTAATGGGCTTGTGTTAGTTTACTATATGGGCTTATATATATCCGGCTTATATTTCTTTTTATTACCACTAGGCTTATATAGGTTCGGCTTATATTTTTATTACCCCTAGCTTATATAGTTTCAGCTTATATTAATTTTACACATGAGCTTATATAAATTCGGCTTATATTAATATGGTCATGTTTTCAAGTTAGCTTATAATCCAAAGGTAGTATTCGGCTAAAAAAAATGATTTACACATAAGTTTAACTTAGTGTGATATGTATAAGTTCAAAACAATTTATGGGAAGGGAAACTAGCTTATAAGCTCTTATTAGTACGCGGCTTATATGTTTTAAGGCAAAGGAAATTGCTAACGCTCCTATAGATTCACGTACACTTATTTTTAAGGATTTATCATGTAAGGCTTCCCAATTTTTATTTATGCCGTGTGTTTATAAGTTACCTAGAGTGGGATTAAGAACTTTTACGTGTGCATGTATACTAACCTTATTATGTTTATCATGGGGATGCATGAAACGCATAAATGAATAAGGAAAAGTATAGGGAAGTTCATGCTTACTTGTTTTGGCCAAAGTGTAGACGAAAGGTGATGGAGATGAGGCGGCTTATATTCACACGAGTCTTAGGAGACTTTACTTCAAGTCTTCAATGCTAGATTCGGGTAGTAAATGTGATAGGTTGAGGTTTGTTTAGTCTAGGTGTTTTGTGAGGATTTGATCCGAGTGTTTGTGGTGAGGGAGAGTAATGTGTGTCTCAAGGTTATATGTAATCAAGGTGAAGCAAGAGAGGAGTGGTTTAGGAATGAGACACGGCAAGAGAGAGTAAACCAAGATTTTCTAGCTTGGATTTGTACACTAAGGTACATAACCTTAAATGTCCCAAAATGTACAAGTTTGGTAGGGTTTGTGAAGGTATGCCGTGGCATTTGAGGGTTCCAAGAAGAGTGGGAAGATGTGTATGTAATAATAGGTTTAAGGTTGTACAAAAGTTATGTGTGGTGTGGGATGGTTACACGGCTAAGACAAGGAAGAGAGGTGATGTGTATTAGCTTCCTTAATCATCCTCCAAGTACATTTCTTTAAATGTTAGCTTAGTACAAATTACCCATGGTTTAGGAAAGGGAAAACCAAAACCGGCGGTTTTGGGTATTTGTTAGGGAGGGAAAATATATTTTGTGTATTAAGTTGTTAATATAAATGTTAAGTTATAAAAGTTTGTAAGATTTTAGTGAAAAGGTTTGTGGTTAAGTATTTATATACGGGTATGAATAGGTTGGGTTCGTTTTGCACATTAGTCGGGTTAAAATATGTGTCAAATGATTTTAAGTCATAGTAATGTGAGTAAGCCCGGGTTTTAAGTGTTCAAGTTACGTTTAGTGCCTTTTTGGTGAAAGAATGGTCCCTAGGTAGTTATATTAGTACATTTACGTATAAAATATATTCATAGTATGATTTATTAAATAATCATATGTAAAAGTGATAGTTAGGGTTGTCTGAAATCATTTACTGTAAAAATATATATATATATATATATCTTATTTAAATTCACCATTGCTTATACATTTATAATTAGGCAATCAGTCATATACTGTGATCATGACGTTGTTCTTGGAGAAAAATCAGTGGGATGCATGCAAGTGATCATATGTTTCAAAAGACTCAAAGTCCTTTATATTGGGTCACTTGTTGTCCTGTATGATTACTGAAATATAATCGTACAAATGTAGTCACACTTTTGTAATAAAAGTGCATAGTCACAATAAAATTGTGATAAAATTGCTTTCCTGATAAGATGATGCATGCTTATGAAATGCATGGGATGGTTCAAATGATTCATGCAAAGAAAAGTGGTATAAAATATTTAGATATCATGAAGTGACGTACATAATGTTCACAAGTCAAAACCTGAAATTCTCAGGTTTTACAATACCAAAGACATGTTTATTGTTTATGGAGGAGATATGAAACGAGAGCACAAGGTTGCTTGCTACACTGACGCTGGATATCTGACTGACGATGATGACACAAAGTCTCAGACTGGATATGTTTTCATACTGAATGGAGGTGCTGTAAACTGGAAAATCTCTAAGCAGGCCATCCATGCTATCTCATCTACAGAGGCTGAGCATATAGCCGCTTCGGAGGCTGCTAAGGAAGTATTTTGGATTAAGAAGTTAATTTATGGGCTTGGTGTTGTTCTCACAAATAATGAACCTATGAAGATGTATTGTGACAATACCAGAGCCTTTACTATAGCTAATGAACCAGGAATCACTAAAGGTGCGAAACATTATCGTGCTAAAGTTCACTACCTCAGAGAAGTGATTGAACTGATGATATTACACTTGACAAGGTTTACACATACGACAATTTAGTTGACCCATTTACGAAGGCTTTAGACCTTAAAAAGCATTCAATGCTTTCACATAATATTGGTTTGCTTCCAGCTAATAGTCTTATGTAATTTGTGTTATTTTAATATTTGGATAATTTAGGATTGTAAGACAGTTATTATTTTCTGATGAATAAATATATTTGATGTTTGTTATCATTCATATAATTATTGTTGTCCTGTATTTGTATGTTTAAATCCTTGAATATTTGATATTCTAAATATGTCCATTGTCGGTAAGCAATATGTGAATATTGTCTACATTAAGACAAATATGAGTGTTGGTTATATTCTTCGAATATATTATAGACAGTTCCAACCAAACTCATATGTTATTAATGGATGCGTATTGCACACCCCGAACTTTCGAATATTACTTTTGGATCCTTGTCATAAGTAAGTTTTTGAATAAATGGTGACTAAGTCATCATTAGACTTGAGATGCAAACAAGTTTGTGCATGTGTGAATATCGCTTCTTGATTATATGTTAAACGCTAGCTCGTAAGAATTAGTTATAAAGGCGATAGTTGGAAGTGTTGTGAAGCAGCATCCACAGACACTTGCAGTCAATATAGAATTTGTTCCTCCACTTGATATAGTGTAGATAAGTACCACTGGATCCTCTCCATAATTAATTAGAATTGTATGGCCGTACCCAAAGTGTGATCACGATGATTCTTATTACATTTGGACTATCTAAATTAATTTGTTCATGAGAAATTAAAATTAAACTATATAGAATGAGTTAGGATCCATATCCATGGTTTAATGGTACTGGAAACAAAGGGATGATTATCAGCAAGTTTTATAATCATATATCATCGAATACTTTTGAGATATTATTCTTGAAACTATTAACTCAACATTTTCCGGGTATAATGAAGTGTTGCTAGATGCTTCATCATGTACGTTGTATGTCTAAACTCTCACTAGTGGGAGCTGTTGAGATATGCGATCGTTTAGCCATCGGTAAATGCGTGAGCCTATCAGGGGCACGCACTCAACACGAAGGACACACTTTTACTATACGTTTTATTATTTATAATTAAACGTTTAATAAAAACTTCACTATAATTTAATTAACGGTAGTTAATTAAATTATAGGCTTTAATTAATTTATCATGAGCGCGTTTAATTAAATTGAGGGACTAAAAATCGATTCATGAAAACCCTAGGGCCTATTATCGGTCGAAATACCCTAAGGGTATTATGGAAGGTTTTTTGGTTTATTAATTAAGCTAAGTAATTGCCTTAATTATGGTTTCTTGGAGTAGGGACCAAGTTTTGAGGAGGTGGAGGATTAGTATAAGTACCCCATCACCTAGCTCATAAATTTTGTCTCTCCCTTTGTTTTGTTTCATCCGATCGAACCAAACCACACATCAAAACCATACGATTTTTCCCTTTAACCCTAAAAAACCTAAAGTGTAAACTTTTGCAAGATCGACTACCTTTTGGTACTCCCTTGTGAAGTTTCTAAGCCTATACTAATCCATTGATCCTCGTATTAAGGTTTTAGTCTTGTTTTTTTGTCCCCTTGTGGTGCGTCCGAATTTAAACCCTAAATTAGGGTTTCGAGTGATTTTTCCAAGTATCTTGTAATGCTTTATAAACCGATCCTTACGTAATCCCAATTAGGTTTTGGATCTAGGGTTTCTACTTACAAGATAACTTGAAGTGAAGTTACTACTAGCATATTACTGATTGTTCGTTTGACTTGTCGTGTGAGCAATCGATAGATGCGGTTATTTTACCGTTATAGTTCAAGATCGAGATTCATTAATTGATTGCTTCAATTAATTTAAGGTTGGTTTTAAATTGTTTTTATTATGTGTTAATCATGTTTGTTTATATTAGATCCATTCCGTGGTGTACTCGTAGTTAATGGTTTAACTACTTTTCAAATCTCTAACATTTTATTCTATGTATATCAAGCAACCTAAATAAGCTACAATGTTTAACATATTCTAATGTTTTCAGATTGTCAAAAGCAAATTTTATCCATTTCCATATTCATTTGCATGAGATCAGATGTTAATCTCAACTATTTGCAAAACAACTTCATAATGATTCAATACAATTTCTTGATGATTCAAATAGGAAGTTGCTTAAAAGAAGTCATTTTCTGAAAAGCATTGTATCTTAAACAATCAAGATTAAACTATTTGCAAAACAACTTAACACATGACAAAGTAAATAATCAAGTAAGTTCTTATACATTAGTTGAATACTAGTGATGGTTATGATGCGTTATTTAACGTGTAAATGTGTACGCCTCGCGGTGAATGTTTGTTTTTTGCTCTTTCTTTGCATATATCATAAAGTAAATAGAGAAAATCGAGTCCAGATATTCCATTAGAAACTAAGGAACCAAGAATTTACATGACATATAAAGTCAATTTTCTCTAAAACACGGATACCTCTCAATCTTCCAAGAAGCCTATCATTCCCATCTGCATGATCAACATTGTTCCTAAAAAAGAACATCAAAAAATTGTGATAAATTATAGACCCAACAAAATTTCAAAATTTTAAAATTTCAAATCTATGTATACCTATAATCAAAATCCATCAAATTAACAAAAAAATCCCACTCCTGAATGGCACCACAACATGTGCCTTTATGCAGACATGTCAGATCACGTAATCTTTATTATTTGAGCTAATCTAAAAGAAAGAGAAAGAATGATACCATAAATAACAACATGTTCTATTTGACCTCCTAAGACATTATCAATGCACAAATTGTTAGAATTTAACAACCTAACGTATCAATTATACATGCATCAAGAGTAAAATGCATCGAATATGACATGTCACATATGCACATAAGTAATCAACATAAAGATAAATAATCGCATACCTTATCTTGCAATAACATGATTAAGAACCATAAATCACTAACCAAGAAAACACCTCTAATAAACAACACGATTCTCCTTATAAACTCAAAGATCAACAACTTGATCTTCACTAAATATAGTCCACACGACACTTTAATCAATTATATTTGATTGCTAGATCTTGATCAAGAATACTTAGTAAACCAAGAGACAAGAATCCCTTGATGGTGGTGTTATAGTTCGAAGGCAAGTAAGAGAGACAAGAAAGGGTTTATATAGTTGTAGGCTTAAGCTGTTTTAGGAATATATCATAATCTTCCTTAGCAAGCAAACAATATTCTAGAAAAAACTCTTCCTCCTTCCTTTCTTGTATAATCGACCGAACACCCCTTTAGCACCCCTTGGGTTGATTTTTTGACTTTTTAGAATGCTCTATTAGTAATTATATTAATTACTCTAAAATCTTAAGTCTTTTTAATTAATGAGACTTTTGGAACCCGTGTGATGCACTAAGGGTGCATGGAGTTACTTATCGTGTCGTTTTTGTATAATTTGTGCTTGGTGGCGATTCATAATGTTCGTCTAGTTTGTTGTTAGTATTTTTTTGCTAATATATAGTTTTTGATTTTTTGAAATTACTTTTTAGCAAAAAAAATAAGAGCTATATAAAGTTAATGTTAGTATATTAACTCAAGTGATTTTTTTTATTCTAACTAAGAACTATATCAAACGTTTGAGTAAGCTTTTTATGCCAACAATTATGTCTCGTGATTTTGACATATTTAATAAGTAGTATGACTCTATCATTTAACAACCAACAATATGTAAAGTGATGCAAATTTTCTAAAACTGTGTGATGCACTAAAGTCACATGAAGTTACTTATCGTGTGTTAAGTTTATAGATCATGTCATTTTTTGTATTATATAAATTTTGCGTGGGTGACGATGTTTTTTCTCGGCCGGTATGGAAATTAAAAATGTTCACGTCTAGTTTATTTTTAGTATATTTTGTTAATATTGTAACACCCCCAAGTTGGTCAAATGCAGCGGAATAGTAATTGGGGTGTTACTTGGGTGGATCGATAGCACATAACATATAGAGCAATGATCATAAATATCATTTTGAAACATATTACATGAATTAATCATACACATTTAGTATCTTGTCTGAATTAAAACCACATTTATTATAAAACAGAAATAAATATCCCAGCCCGATGGTCAACATGATGCTTCCTAAAATGCTGGAATCCAATGCATGAATCTGCTTACTTTCCTGAGAAAACATAAAAGTAAAATGTGGGGGTCAAGACGAGGTTGGTGAATTCACAGGTTTAATTAAATAAATAAAGTATTAATATGCAAAGCACCACTATGGTAGCAGGACATCACAGCCTAACGCTACAGTAGTTCCTACTGCCCTGTAATAGAAGCTAGACATGATTCTCAGTAAGCCCATTTGGGTCTATCCTGATTGAGGTTTCCCTTAATCCGACAATGACATAAACCTGCTGCTCGGCCTAAGCAATACGTGACAGCTGATCACGACAGGCCGGGTGTTGTCAATACCCGAATAGATCTATCCATACATTTCGCGCTACACTATTAACTAATACAGTCCATGGGAATGGAGAAAACAGTAGGCAAATAAATTGATGTTGTCTGTGCATGCTTGCATATAAATAGTTTTGTATGTTTTCTCCCCCAGTTATAAAACAGTAAAGATGGGGCCATGAACTTACCTTAGTGATAATGAGGTAATGAGGATGATGTCACAGTATAGTCACGGACTGAAGAAATTACCTAAGTAATTTAAATGTCTCAGTGCATGCAACAATAATAATGCATGATAAATGGTGTATATGAAAATGCATGATCACAATTTACGAGTTGTTACGTTGGTCTAAGTGTTTGTTCTTATAGTAAAATGAAAGTATATATATATTTTTGTTCAAGAAAAATATATATATAAATATATGAATTTGTTTAAGGAAAGAGGGGTCGTAAATTAAATGAGTAACTATTATCTTATTTAATTTATCATAAAGAAATAAATTACAATTTATTAAGTTTTAAAGTTTCAAAGGGAAATGGTTAACGGGGTTTGTCAATTTCGTAGAGTTTGTAAATAACTAAAATGATTTATTTTACAAATGACAAGTTTTATTACTTCTTTTAATTAAATAAGACTATAATAAATCTTTGTAAGTATAATTGTTTAGAAAAGTAACTTTAGGTTTTCGTCCGTTAAGTTTCTTACACCGTTAGTCCTTGTTGGTTATTTTAATTTATGAAAAACGCCCCTAGGGCTTGGAAATCTTTAAAGAAATGACCAAACGCCCCCTCCAATCCCACGAAATTTTATAAAGTGGGATTAGGGCTTGTTATTAGTTTCAAAAGTGGCATAAAAGGTCCTTGTGGTTTACCTTTAACTCTTGGTTTGATTTTAATATACCTTATAGTTTCGAAAATGACACAAACAACCCTTATACTTTATAATAGTCACGAAAATAAGTATGGACTTCATTTAATTTACAAACTTGGACACATCTTTCACCAATTTACAAATCTGGCCCAAAAAGTTATCCAAATTAATTAAATGGGCTTAGCTAGCCAAATATGGGTCACGGCTTGATTTGATTAAGCTTAATGGGTTAATAAATATTTACTAAGTAGGTAAAAGTAAATCTTAGTTTTACAAGTGGGCTTAACTTACCAAGTGGGCTTAATTAGCTTATGTAATTTCGGCTTATATTAATTTTCTATGAGCTTATTTATTTAGGCTTATATGATTAGTGCTTAGGTTTTCTAAGAGCTTAAATAAGCCAAACTAGGTTTCGGCTTATATAGATTTTTAAGCTTAAATAACGTGGCTTATATAGGTTTGCATGTTTTGGCTTATTTAACTTATGAGGCTAAAAGAAACTAGCTTATAGGTTCTTCCTATGTCTCGGCTTATTTAGCAATATGGGCTTATATAAGCTTAAAGGCTCGGCTTATTTTACAACATGGGCTTATAGAAGCTTAATGGCTCGGCTTATTTTATTTTCATGCATATTTTTAAGGCAAGGGATATACTAAGGCTCGTATAAGTTCACATACCCACGTTTTTATTGGTTTTCAAGGTAAGAACTCCCATAACTTCATATAAGCCGTGTGTAACACTCTCATTTTTCGTATCGGTACAGCGGAAGGGTCTTTCAGAGTGTTACGGGATAGCACAATAACTCCAATCATAGACAACACATAAAAATGGTTGTACAAGGTTTAACAAACATTCATTCGATAAAAAGTTTCAAAAGTGTACAACAGGTCCCAAATTATACAGGTCATTAAGTTTACAAAACACAGATCGAATGAACATTTTTAATATTAAGTGTGGGCCATCAGAGTCGATCTCCATCCGGATTACCTTCAAGCACCTGAGATAGAAAACATGCAAAAATCATATCAGCGAATGCCGAGTGAATTCATAGAGTTTAATGAAAACCGTTATATAAAACAATCATTTATATTCATTTAAAATCAGAACACAAGTATAATATCGGAAGTAAGTCCACATATTGCTAGTCAGGCAATATATATCAAGCATACATCTTAAACCGTCCATGAGACCGTAGTCTCTATATTACCATGATAGGTAATATATTCATCGTTAATAGCGTCGTTATCATATATAGGATACATTTTTATTTGAATTAGGTAGTAGGATTATTATTAGCCGCATGACATTGTTACCTTACTGTGAAAACAGCGGGCCGCGAACCCGACAAACAATTTGCCCATCTAAGTTAGCGTGTCGTCACAAAAATCACGCTATGGAATCTTCTCATACATAAATTCGCTTACCAATCAATGTGGTACGACAGGGATCAACCGTCAAGGCGCGAACTGGGGTGATCGTCCCCAAATAGTACTATCAAATGCATAAGCGTCTACCAAAACCCGGGAGTTCACAATTCATGCTAATGGGACTTTAAGTGACATAACCTAACTACTAATAATCCTTTTAGTCTCGAATATAGGGTCATAGCATCATTCGGGTCCATATCATTTAGCATACAATCGGGACTACTTGTGTTCTATTTTTATAAAAATCTAGCATGTTATCTCCCTCGCGGGTTTACAAATCATTTTATAAAAACATTTAAAAGAATGCGAGGCTATGAACTCACGTTGTTAATGAAAGGCGGATTATCGGCTACGGGCGTGCTTCGGTCACGAAAACCTATATAAATAATAATCGGTCTTAGACTCGGTCCAATGACTTTTATCAAAATAACAATATACATATGATGATTTTGTACATATGATGATGATCAAGTGGGTTTATAAATCCTTGTTTACTCATTTTAGTGTTTACGTCTTGATAACGTCTTACTAGTTAGCTAGTTTTAACTATTTATCCATTTTAAGTCCATTAAGGCTTTTATAAGTTCTTTAACTTGTTTTTACCCATTTTATACCTATATGATCAGTATATATACTTTTCATGTTGGGCCCTATTGGGTTAAGCCCAAATAATTCTTTTTACAAGTATTTATCTTATTAAGTCCAATTATTAGTCTAATAGGTTTAGTTAGCTCGTAAATGTCCGTAATTCTTATAGTTCGGGTTTTATCGGTTTTTACTTGTCTTAGTTACTTATACATCAGTATATAAATTTTATAAACTTTACATTAGACGGGTTTGGTCGTCTAAGTTTTATTTGACGAAAAACGTTAATTTCACGGCGATAGCCGAAAAAGTCGTAAAAATCAAGTTTATAGTTTTTATTACTTATAAATATTATTTTTACCACAATTTATATAATTTACCCATTTGATTAACCTTTTATTCATTTATATAAATAAGTTCTATAAGTTAGTGGGTTTATATTTTACATTTTATAAATTATAAAGTGAGTGCTTATATAATAATAATAAACATTATTTCCAAAATCTGATTTTTAACTTCATGGTTACCATTTTTATCATATCTAGAGTTCTACAATGACTTAGAAGCTCATTTTTGGATGAAAACTTCTTCATAATATGTGCTACATATAACTTAGTTATAGCTACTGCCCATTTTGAGTCTAAGTTGCCTTAACAGTCCCTACAAAACTGCTTATTCAGATTGTACCACCTAACTTGTTTTGATCATATCTCACTCATTATTTTGATTCCATTGCATGGCCAACTCTCACATGTGTATAACATCATCTACTTACTGTAAATAGATCAAACCATGCATTTTTATCAGTTCATCATTTAGTTATCTACTGTTTTTATACAGCCAACTAATTAGTCATGATTTTAGCTTCATTTCTTATGGTTATCATCATTTTTAAGCATGTTTATCAACACTTGATCCCCACACAACATTTTTATCATCATATATACATCATATACATATACAAAATGAAAGAAAATACATTTGTTCTTTACAAAATAATAAGAGAAAAATGTAGAGGATGATCTTCTTTACCAATCCAAGTGGATTTCTTGTTTTAGGAAGGCAAGAACTTGATGAACACAACAAGTATCTCCAAGACCATCAAATATCAAGATCATATGTTGGAAAATCAGCCCTAGGACACAAGCAAATCACCTCCAACGTTGTTTATATGGCCACCAAATGATCAAGGCTTCAAGGAAACACCTTAATAGGACTAGTAAACATGTGGTTTGTAGCTAGAAAAGATCAATGAGGGTGTTTGTTGCTCTATTTGGGACGGCACAAGGGTGGAGGTTGAGAGAGTTTTAGAGTGGATTGCATGGATGAAATGGTAAGAATGAAAACCATTTGTTAGTTTTGTGTTAAGGTGGAAGTAGTTAGCTTAAGGTGTAAGCACAAGCTTACACTTGTGAATACTTGCTAACTTGATGCCACCTATGTGTGGTGGTGTCCATAATGCCGTCCCATATAAGCTAGTGGGATGGGGCAAAGTGTTTTGTCCCATCTCACTAGTTTACGGGTATTTCTCGATTCTAGTTTTCTCGATTTGCGTGCCCTCGGGTCGTTTTACGAAAAACGTTTTTATATATTATGAATCACCGTCACAAAACGAATCCAATAAAAATTGTCTCATTAAAAACGGAGTTCAAAAACGTAAATACGTAATCCTAAGGTTTCCGGTTTAGTCGTAAAAGACGCCAAATTATGCACGTAAGCCCAAATTTAAATCCGTAAATTGTGAGTTCGTCAACCAACACAAAAATAAGTTTCAAAATATTATACGAGAAAATATTTCCTTACCTGAAAATGTTAGATTTGTCACAGCTTTTCCTCCTAAAAGGGATCAACGTCCTCGTGATCCATTTCATTTGGATGTCCGTTTCTTATTGAAATCGAAGAGGTGCGGATATTTCTTCCACATTTCATCCTCTCGTTCCCAAGTATACTCCGGTCCATGCTTTGAATTCCATCGGATTTTGACAATAGGTATCCGACTTTGTTTCAGTTGCTTTACCTCACGGTCCATAACTTCTACGGGCTCTTCGATAAAATGCAACTTCCCATCTATTCGAACCTTACCTAACGGAATTTTCTCATCACTCACTGCTAGACATTTCTTCAGATTAGATACATGGAATGTGTTGTGAACACCATGAAGTTCTGGGGGTAACTCTAGTTTGTAAGCCACCGGACCTACTCTAGATAAAATCTTAAAGGGTCCAATATAACGGGGATTCAATTTTCCTCGCTTTCCAAATCTTATAACGCCTTTCCATGGCGATACTTTCAACATTACTCGGTCACCCACTTAAAACTCCATTGGCTTCCGCCGCACATCCGCGTAACTTTTCTGTCTACTACGGGCAGTCAACAACCTCTTCTTAATCTGAACTATCATCTCTGTAGTCTCCCGGATCAATTCCGGTCCCGTGAGCTGGGTATCCCCAACTTCACTCCAACATACAGGAGATCTACACTTCCTACCATACAAAGCTTCAAACGGTGCAGCCTTAATACTAGAATGGTAACTATTGTTATACGAAAACTCTGCTAACGACAAATGTTTATCCCAATTCTTACCAAAGTCTAACACACAAGCTCTCAACATATCTTCCAGTGTTTGTATCGTCCTTTCACTCTGCCCATCAGTCTGGGGGTGATAAGCAGTGCTCATGTCGAGATTCGTTCCCAAAGATCTTTGGAGAGATTTCCAAAAATTCGATGCGAATCTAGGATCTCGATCTGAAATGATCGATACAGGCACTCCATGCTTGCATACAACATTATCAAGGTATATTCGAGTCAGCTTCTCTAGTGAGAACTGCTCCTTAACCGGAATGAAGTGTGCTGATTTGGTCAGTCTATCGACAATAACCCAAATCGAATTGTTTCCAGATGATGTTCTAGGAAGCTTGGTGATAAAGTCCATTGTAATTCGCTCCCACTTCCATTCAGGAATCTTTGGCTGTTGAAGTAGTCCTGATGGTTTTTGATGTTCGGCTTTAACTCTAGCACAAGTCAAGCATTGAAGAACATACATAGCTATGTCAGCTTTCATATTCGGCCACCAGTACAACTTCTTCAAATCATGGTACATCTTATCAGATCCCGGATGAATGTAATACTTAGATTTATGGGATTCCAACATAATCAAATCTCTTAAGCCTCCAAACTTAGGTATCCACATACGACCTCTTAAGCATTTCACTCCATCAGCTCTAACCTCTAAAGGATCTCCTTCTCCTCGGAACCCTTCATTAACAAAATTCTCCTTCTTACAAGCTTCTATTTGCGCATTTCTAATTTGCTCAGGTAAATTATTGTGCACGGTCAAGACTAGAGAACGCACCCTGATAGGCTCTCTATCTTTCCTACTTAACGCATCGGCAACAACATTGGCTTTTCCTGGGTGATATTTTATATCACAATCATAATCACTTAACAACTCTATCCATCTTCGTTGCCTCATGTTCAATTCCTTCTGGTCGAGAATATACTGTAGGCTTTTGTGATCGGTGAATACCGTACACTTGGTGCCATACAGATAATGTCTCCACAACCTAAGAGCAAAGACTACAGCTCCTAACTCAAGATCATGAGTAGTATAATTCTCCTCATTCTTCCTTAATTGCCTAGAAGCATAAGCTATCACTTTCTCTCTCTGCATCAAAACAGCTCCATAACCTCTAAGAGATGCATCACAATACACTACAAAATCTTCACTCCCTTCGGGTAATGATAAGATTGGCGCACTACATAATTTTTGCTTCAATGTCTGAAATGCTCCATCTTCATCACTTCCCCAAACGAAAGGTTTATTCTTCTGAGTAAGCTTAGTCAAGGGTTTAGCTATCAAAGAAAATTATTTAATGAATCGCCTATAATAGCCAGCCAATCCTAAGAACTGTCGCACTTCCGTTGGCGTTGTCGGTGCAGACCAATTCTTAATAGCTTCAACCTTTGCAGGATCAACATGAATTCCATCTCTGTTAATCACATGACCAAGAAATTGCAAAGAATCTAACCAGAAATCACACTTCGAAAACTTAGCATACAACCTTTCATCCTTCAACAACTTCAAAACAATCCTCAAATGTTCTCTATGTTCATCTTCATTCTTAGAATAGATTAGAATATCGTCAATAAACACAATCACAAATTTATCCAAGTAGGGCTTGCACACTTGATTCATTAAATCCATGAAAACCGCAGGTGCGTTAGTTAACCCAAATGGCATTACTTGAAATTCATAGTGTCCATAACGAGTTCTAAATGCAGTTATAGGAATATCTTCTTCACGGACGCGAAGTTGGTGATATCCTGACCGTAAATCTATCTTAGAATACACACTAGATCCTTGCAGTTGATCAAACAAATCATCAATCCTAGGTAAAGGATATCGATTCTTAATTGTCAACTTATTCAGTTCCCTATAATCAATGCACATACGAAAAGATCCATCCTTCTTCTTAACGAACAAGACTGGAGCTCCCCAAGGCGACGAGCTCGGTCGAATAAAACCTTTATCAGACAACTCTTTAAGTTGCTCAGATAACTCCTTTAATTCAGAAGGGGCTAATTGGTAAGGCGCACGTGCCACCGGTGCAGCACCAGGAATTAAATCGATTCGAAACTCTACTTGCCTTATTGGTGGAAGTCCTGGTAAATCTTTAGGAAATACCTCAGGAAATTGACAAATAATAGGTACATCTTCCAATCGTTTCTCCCTAGACTCATTCCCGGTCACTTGAGCTAAGAATAACTCACAACCGTTCCTGATGTACTTTTGGACTTTAATACATGAAACGATTTTCAAACGGGATTCACCTCGACTACCATCAATTACTAACGTCCTATTCCTAAGAGGGATCTTAACCTTCTTCTCTCCACATAAAATAGTAGCATTATTCAACGACAACCAATCCATACCAATAATAATATCAAAACTACCTAATTCTATCAACATCAAATCAATCGGAAAGGAATGGTTCAAGAGATTTAGAGAGCATCCTTCTAATAGCTTATTAGTTTTCACTAATTTACCATCAGCCAATTCCACCTCGTAACTGGTACTTATCTCAACAGGTTCAATATCAATAAGGGCACTAAATTTAGTGGATACAAAGCTCCTATCGGCACCCGAATCGAATAAAGCAACAGCATAATGATTGTTGAGTAAAAACGTACCGGTAACGACATTCGGATCCTCCTTCTTCACCTCAATTGTTCCAAGTTGGTAGATACCACCCTGGGGTTTCTTCCAGGTACAATCGCTTTCAACTTGGGGCATTCCGATTTCCTATGACCTTCTTCATTACAGTTGAAGCAAATCGTTCCCTTCTTACACCTTTCAACCTTGTGTCCAAGCTTTCCGCAATTTCGGCACTTCCAGCAGTCGCCAGGATGCCTCTTGTTGCCACACTTAGGACATCTATCATCGTTGCGCGGTGCATTGTTGGTAAGAGCATTTGCATTCCCCTTTCTCTTGTTCTGACGGCGATTGAAATTCTTCCTATTATCACCTCTATCTACACGATCACCGTCTCCCTTTCTTTTCTCACCTACACGGGCTTCATCTTCCTTATCCTGAATTATCTGTCCAATGAGTTGGTAAGCCATTTGAATAGCATCATCAATGGTCAGTGGTTTAGATGATGTTACGTCCCCCCGGATATTCCTGGTCAACCCTTTCACATATTGCTCAATTCGGATCTCTTCGGGTTCAACCAATCGAGGACATAGCAAGGCCAACTCATGGAATCGATTCGTGTAACTATCGATGTCCACACCTTTCATTCTCAGATGAATCAACTCTTGTTCTAACCTAATGATCACACTACGAGGACAAAACTCCAAAGTCATCCACTTCTTGATTTCAGCCCAAGGAGTAGCATTAGCAGCATCAAGACCCATGAAAGCAATTCTCCTGTTCCACCAAGTCAACGCACGACCTTTAAGAGTAGCCATAGCAAAAGTCACCTTATCTTCCTCTTTACACTTACTAATTCTAAACACCGATTCAATCTTCTCGATCCACTGGCTTAGTCCTACAGCACCTTCAGTTCCATTAAAAGGTAGAGGTTCACACTTCATGAACGTCACATAAGTACAGCCACCAACTTCAGGTGCATTCGTTCCAAGTCCTCCTATATTTCCTCCAGCATTAGCATTCACATTATTAGCATTCACATTCACATTAGTACCGCCAATTCCACTACCGCCAGCTCCACTACCGCCAGCTCCACTACCGCCAGCTCCACTACCGCCAGCTTCATTTCTAGCATTTGCCATAAATTCAGTCATAGATGCGGTAACTTGCTCCGTAATAATCCTACGTACATCATCCTCAGTCACAGCCTTCTTGGGCGGCATAGTTCTATAATTCCACAATTTCAAAGTATTAAGCATTCATCCAACAAAGGATTCATATAACATGGATCGAATTCATAATCAAGATACAAATAAGGCACAATATGGAATTCAAGACAAGATACATATTTCATTCGATCTGAAACAAAAGTATTGTCTTAGTACATCCATATCAAAGTTCTAACACTATATACACCCAAAATTCGTGCCAAGTCTACTACTAACAAGTCGGTTCAGTCAAAGCTACAAACACAAAAGATATAAAGGTCACTACTAAATACAGACTGGTCTACTGAGAACCGCCAGATGGTCCATCATCCATCGTCTTCTGGATCTTCGCCGGACGATCACTAGACACATCTTCAGCTGGGCGCTTACGGATTACTCCTCTTTCAACCATGTCAGCATAAAATCTACTTTTCCAACCCACGGATATATTCAACTCCTTTTCAGCTTTCTCACGCATCGCACGAGCCACACTCAACTGAATCTCCATAGAATTCACCTTTCTCTTCATAGCAGCATACTCACCACTTTCCAACACCGATAATCTCCTAAAAGCATCATTCAAACCACGTTCTACATCACTCAAATCCAAACTAAGCAATTCTCGCTCTTTCTCGCCAACCTTTGTCTTCGACTCCAAATAAGCAACCTGAGTCTGAACAACACCTAATCCAACCTCTGTCACACAACTCTTAACATGGGAAGCATCTAGATCACGTCGCAAGGCCCATGGTGTAAGACCATCAATATGAGTAGCCTCTCGAGTACTAGACGACTCTCCTATCTCACGTCTACGAGTAGCAATACAATCAGTACCGTCAGGTGCATCGTCGTCCTCATCCTCCTCTGATTCAGAATCAGATTCAGACGATTCAGACATTTCATCCCTAGGTAACTCATCCTCAGAATCAGACAAACAAACTGGTGGGGGCAAAGGCTCGCCCTCTGGAACATCATACGGATAAATAAGCTCAGCTTCCTCATCGTCATCAACCTCAACATCTATACCAACATCCTCCTCGACATCCTCGTCGTCAATCTCGTCATCTAACTCATCTAACCCAATCTCATCCTCATTCTCAATATCAGCATTCTCAATATCCACGTTCTCATTACCCACATTCTCAATATCCACATTCTCATTACCCACATTCTCAATCTCATTCTCTACTAAGTCAACCTGAGGGGCAATCTGATCTCCTAGTCCTAACTCGGGCTCGGGATCCTCAAATGGTTCCTCCTCATCATCAATATCAAAATCTACTAAGTCTAAATAAGGATCATCTTCTATATTAGGTTCGGGAATAGCATGGTTTTCTACAGGAATATTAGGGTCAGCCATGACAATCTGCATTTATATATATTTATCTCGTATTAGGATAACATACTAGTTAAACAATTACATAATGAAATCATGATATATACATATATATAAATTAAATTATATATATCAAAATATATATCTTCTCAATAGGGCTTGTTGGTAACGTCGGAGATCTCTGGCACCGTTATAGTCAAAAGATTTTTCAAATATTTTCTCAAATGTTCATTGTCAAAAGATTTTGAAAAGTTTTGTTCAAAACCTTGGTTTTTAAAATCTTTTGTTCTCTATAACGAGAGCTCTGGTACCAAACTGTAACACTCTCATTTTTCGTATCGGTACAGCGGAAGGGTCTTTCAGAGTGTTACGGGATAGCACAATAACTCCAATCATAGACAACACATAAAAATGGTTGTACAAGGTTTAACAAACATTCATTCGATAAAAAGTTTCAAAAGTGTACAACAGGTCCCAAATTATACAGGTCATTAAGTTTACAAAACACAGATCGAATGGACATTTTTAATATTAAGTGTGGGCCATCAGAGTCGATCTCCATCCGGATTACCTTCAAGCACCTGAGATAGAAAACATGCAAAAATCATATCAGCGAATGCCGAGTGAATTCATAGAGTTTAATGAAAACCGTTATATAAAACAATCATTTATATTCATTTAAAATCAGAACACAAGTATAATATCAGAAGTAAGTCCACATATTGCTAGTCAGGCAATATATATCAAGCATACATCTTAAACCGTCCATGAGACCGTAGTCTCTATATTACCATGATAGGTAATATATTCATCGTTAATAGCGTCGTTATCATATATAGGATACATTTTTATTTGAATTAGGTAGTAGGATTATTATTAGCCGCATGACATTGTTACCTTACTGTGAAAACAGCGGGCCGCGAACCCGACAAACAATTTGCCCATCTAAGTTAGCGTGTCGTCACAAAAATCACGCTATGGAATCTTCTCATACATAAATTCGCTTACCAATCAATGTGGTACGACGGGGATCAACCGTCAAGGCGCGAACTGGGGTGATCGTCCCCAAATAGTACTATCAAATGCATAAGCGTCTACCAAAACCCGGTAGTTCACAATTCATGCTAATGGGACTTTAAGTGACATAACCTAACTACTAATAATCCTTTTAGTCTCGAATATAGGGTCATGGCATCATTCGGGTCCATATCATTTAGCATACAATCGGGACTACTTGTGTTCTATTTTTATAAAAATCTAGCATGTTATCTCCCTCGCGGGTTTACAAATCATTTTATAAAAACATTTAAAAGAGTGCGAGGCTATGAACTCACGTTGTTAATGAAAGGCGGATTATCGGCTACGGGCGTGCTTCGGTCACGGAAACCTATATAAATAATAATCGGTCTTAGACTCGGTCCAATGACTTTTATCAAAATAACAATATACATATGATGATTTTGTACATATGATGATGATCAAGTGGGTTTATAAATCCTTGTTTACTCATTTTAGTGTTTACGTCTTGATAACGTCTTACTAGTTAGCTAGTTTTAACTATTTATCCAATTTAAGTCCATTAAGGCTTTTATAAGTTCTTTAACTTGTTTTTACCCATTTTATACCTATATGATCAGTATATATACTTTTCATGTTGGGCCCTATTGGGTTAAGCCCAAATAATTCTTTTTACAAGTATTTATCTTATTAAGTCCAATTATTAGTCTAATAGGTTTAGTTAGCTCGTAAATGTCCGTAATTCTTATAGTTCGGGTTTTATCGGTTTTTACTTGTCTTAGTTACTTATACATCAGTATATAACTTTTATAAACTTTACATTAGACTGGTTTGGTCGTCTAAGTTTTATTTGACGAAAAACGTTAATTTCACGGCGATAGCCGAAAAAGTCGTAAAAATCAAGTTTATAGTTTTTATTACTTATAAATATTATTTTTACCACCATTTATATAATTTACCCATTTGATTAACCTTTTATACATTTATATAAATAAGTTCTATAAGTTAGTGGGTTTATATTTTACATTTTATAAATTATAAAGTGAGTGCTTATATAATAATAATAAACATTATTTCCAAAATCTGATTTTTAACTTCATGGTTACATTTTTATCATATCTAGAGTTCTACAATGACTTAGAAGCTCATTTTTGGATGAAAACTTCTTCATAATATGTGCTACATATAACTTAGTTATAGCTACTACCCATTTTGAGTCTAAGTTGCCTTAACAGTCCCTACAAAACTGCTTATTCAGATTGTACCACATAACTTGTTTTGATCATATCTCACTCATTATTTTGATTCCATTGCATGGCCAACTCTCACATGTGTATAACATCATCTACTTACTGTAAATAGATCAAACCATGCATTTTTATCAGTTCATCGTTTAGTTATCTACTGTTTTTATACAACCAACTAATTAGTCATGATTTTAGCTTCATTTCTTATGGTTATCATCATTTTTAAGCATGTTTATCAACACTTGATCCCCACACAACATTTTTATCATCATATATACATCATATACATATACAAAATGAAAGAAAATACATTTGTTCTTTACAAAATAATAAGAGAAAAATGTAGAGGATGATCTTCTTTACCAATCCAAGTGGATTTCTTGTTTTAGGAAGGCAAGAACTTGATGAACACAACAAGTATCTCCAAGACCATCAAATATCAAGATCATATGTTGGAAAATCAGCCCTAGGACACAAGCAAATCACCTCCAAAGTTGTTTATATGGCCACCAAATGATCAAGGCTTCAAGGAAACACCTTAATAGGACTAGTAAACATGTGGTTTGTAGCTAGAAAAGATCAATGAGGGTGTTTGTTGCTCTATTTGGGACGACACAAGGGTGGAGGTTGAGAGAGTTTTAGAGTGGATTGCATGGATGAAATGGTAAGAATGAAAACCATTTGTTAGTTTTGTGTTAAGGTGGAAGTAGTTAGCTTAAGGTGTAAGCACAAGCTTACACTTGTGAATACTTGCTAACTTGATGCCACCTATGTGTGGTGGTGTCCATAATGCCGTCCCATATAAGCTAGTGGGATGGGGCAAAATGTTTTGTCCCATCTCACTAGTTTACGGGTATTTCTCGATTCTAGTTTTCTCGATTTGCGTGCCCTCGGGTCGTTTTACGAAAAACGTTTTTATAAATTATGAATCACCGTCACAAAACGAATCCAATAAAAATTGTCTCATTAAAAATGGAGTTCAAAAACGTAAATACGTAATCCTAAGGTTTCCGGTTTAGTCGTAAAAGACGCCAAATTATGCACGTAAGCCCAAATTTAAATCCGTAAATTGTGAGTTCGTCAACCAACACAAAAATAAGTTTCAAAATATTATACGAGAAAATATTTCCCTACCTGAAAATGTTAGATTTGTCACACCGTGAGCTTATATGTTGTTTAGGGTGTGATTATGAATTTCTAACATGTGCATGCATCCCTAACATCATTTACTTAGCATGAATATGCATGAGACGTGAAATGATCAAGGAAAAGTCTTAGAAGAGATGCATACTTACTTGTTTTCAAAGGATGAGGTAAGATTGGTAGCTTTGGTGATCTTATACGTCGGGTTCTTCCTTGAAGACTCTTGAATGCGCCTTAAATGTGATATACTAGGATTCGGATACTAAATGCTCTTGAGGAAGACTTGGAATAAATGCTATGGAATATCAAGGTAGTATATGAGAGTGTAACCGTGTGTTTTTAAGGTGAGAAGTGAAGTGAGGGTGTTAGATATTTGATAAGTGAAATGAGGTGTTGTGGCTAGGGTGTTATACACGTCTAAGAGAGAGGGGAAGGAGATTGTGAGAATTTACCATGGTACTTAGCAAGGACACTTCATTAATGCCCAAAAATGTACAAGCTCCTAGTTGAGTCTTGTTTAGCCGTCGCATGTAAGGCCTCAAAAGGGACAAAAGGTGAACTTTGAGTGTTCTCATTAATTGGTAAGTTGTACAAGGCTTTGGTATGTGGCTTATACTCCTCACACGTCTAGGGTGACAAGAAAGAGATGTGTGACATGGTTCTCAAATAGTGTAACTAGTACTAACCTTAATTGCCAAAAATTATACAAGTCCCCATAGTTTGTTAGTGAAACCAGCGGTTTCATGGTTTCTAGTCAAAGGAAAACAAAATTTATGTAATGTTTATACATATGTGTTATAATTTGTGTATAGTTTAGATGTTTGGTAAGAAAAGGTAAGAGTTTTGGTATAAAAAGGTTATGGGTAAGTATTTATATAAATATATACGGCTAATAAAAGTCTAGGGTATACTTGTGCTTAATTTTCGTGTCTAGGTGAGAGTTAAATGAGTTAGGGTTATAATATTATGTGAGTGCGTTTGAGTTTAGGTAATTCTGGTTACGTTTAGGGCCTTTGGTGAAAGTATGGTCCTTAGGTGATTTTTATTATGTCAAAAGTATATAAAAATATAAAATGATTTAATGTAGTGTTCATGTATAAAATTAATTGTCATCGTAGTTTAAAGTCAATTATAGTGTGAGAATCATATATAAAATATTCAAACTTAAGAATTTATATATATAAGTAGTCATTTATTAATTGTGATCATGACGTTGGATTTTTAGAAATCAATGGGATGAATGCTAGTGATCATATGTTTAGGTGACTTAAAAGTCCTTCACAATAGATTGTTTGTTGTCCAGTATGCTATTGAAATGTAGACATACAAATGTGGTCATGCTTTTATGATTAAAATACTAATAGTCACAATAAAAGGTTGTGATATAGTTGTTTCCCTGTTCAGATGATTAGAATGATGTATGCTCATGTGATGCATATGATTGTTCAAAGGATTTCATGCAAAGGTGATAGAATAAGTATATAGATATCATGAGGTGACGTACACAATGTTGACATAGTCAAAACCTGAAATTTACAGGTTTTACAGCATAAACCAGTTATTTTAGCTTTGTCCTCAAAGCTTAAGATGACGTCACTGCTCAGGTGAATAGGTGTGGGTACTTAGCTCTAAACGAGTCTTCGTGCTCCCAAGTAAACTCGGGACCTTTCCTGGAGTTCCATCGTATTTTAACTAACGGGATTTGGCTTCGTTTCAACTTCTTAACTTCTCTCTCCACGACTTCCACTGGTTCTTCTACAAATTAAAGTTTGTCGTCAAAATGGACTCCGTCCAATGGCATCACTAATGGTTCATCTGCGTAGCACTTCTTCAAGTTTGAGACGTGGAATGTAGGGTGTACCCGGCTCAACTGCTGGGGCAACTCTAAGCGATAGGCGACCTCTCCAATTCTGGCAATCACCTTGAAAGGTCCTACGTAATGTGGGTTTAACTTCCCCCGTTTCCCAAACCGTACAACACCCTTCCAAGGTGATACCTTTAGCATAACACGATCACCTACAGCAAACTCCATGGGTTTACGTTTCTTGTCAGCGTAACTCTTTTGTCTATCCTGGGCAGCCTAAATTCGTTGCTTGATGAGAGTGATCTTCTCAGTAGTCTCTTGGATCAGTTCGGGTCCTGTCAGTTGAAATTCTCCCACCTCTGCCCAGCATACTGGTGATCGACATTTGCGGCAGTAGAGGGCCTCAAATGGTGCTGCCTTAATACTGGCATGGTAGCTGTTATTGTAGGAGAATTCCACTAATGGAATGTGTTCGACCCATCCTTTTCCAAAGTCGATCACACATGCTCTCAGCATGTCTTCTAGTGTTTGGATTGTTCGTTCACTCTGACCGTCGGTCTGCGGATGGTACGCGGTACTCATATCCAGGTTTGTTCCTAAAGCTCTTTGAAAAGCTTTCCAGAAGTTCGATGTAAATCTGCCATCTCTATCGCAGATGATTGAGACTGGTATCCCGTGTCTCGTCACAACTTCCTTCAAGTACGTTTTGGCTAATTTGCTCAGAGAATCATTTTCCTTGATAGGTAAGAAGTGAGCTGATTTTGTGAGGCGGTCAACGATTACCCAAATTGTATCGTAACCGTGGGACGATGTAGGAAGTTTGGTAATGAAATCCATGGTGATATTGTCCCATTTCCATTTTGGTATTTCGGGTTGAACTAACAGACCTGATGGTCGCTGATGTTCTGTTTTGACTCTAGCACAAGTCAGACATTTCTTCACGTAGGTGGCAATGTCTGCTTTCATGTTCGGCCACCAGTATAATTTCTTCACGTCTTGGTACATCTTTTCAGATCCGGGGTGTATGGAGTATTTGGACTTATGAGATTCGTGCATGATCACGTTCCTCAAGTATCCGTAACATGGTAGCCAGCTTCTTCCGTGTAAACACAACGTTCCGTTTGTTCTAGCTTCTAACTTTTTCTTGCTTAGGTCCGTCCTAAGCATTCCTCCTATGTCTTCCTTTCCGATATTCTCGGGCCTCTGTGCCTGGAGTTGGGCCTCTAATATTTGTTTGGGTAGGTCCAAGTTAATGGTCATGACTAAGGCTCGAACTCTAATGGGAGGATCAGTTCCCTTTCGGCTTAGTGCATCTGCGACTACATTTGCTTTTCCTGGGTGGTATCTGATGTCACAATCGTAGTCGCTGAGTAATTCTATCCAACGACGTTGCCTCATGTTTAATTCCTTCTGATCTAGGATATGTTGCAAGCTCTTGTGATCAGTATGAACTGTGCACTTGATCCCGTACAGGTAGTGCCTCCAGATTTTTAAGGCGAAAACTACGGATCCAAGTTCTAGATCATGGGTGGAGTAATTCTGCTCGTGCGTCTTCAGTTGTCTTGAAGCATAAGCAATCACTTTCTGTCTCTGCATCAACACAGCTCCCAAACCTTTGTGCGAGGCATCACAGTAGACAACGAAGTCTTCGTTACCTTCTGGTAGGGCTAAAATAGGTGCACTGCACAATTTTTGTTTGATGGTCTGGAATGCAGCTTCTACTTTTTCTTCCCACACAAACTTTATACCCTTCTGGGTAAGCTTGGTCATTGGTTTAGCAATCTTAGAGAAACCTTCGATAAATCGTCGGTAGTAACCGGCAAGACCTAAGAATTGACGAATTTCCTTCGGCGACGTGGGAGATGCCCAATCTTTCACGGATTCGACTTTTGCGGGGTCAACTTGGATTCCCTTGTCATCAATCACATGACCGAGAAAGTGCACTTTAGGGATCCAAAAATCACACTTTGAGAATTTTGCGTACAACTTTTCTTCCTTAAGCAGTTTTAGTACCTGGGCTAGATGTTCTCCGTGTTCTTGCTCATTTTTGGAATAGATGAGGATGTCATCAATAAACACTATCACGAACTTATCCAGATAGGGTCGGCACACTCGATTCATGAGATCCATGAATATGGCTGGTGCATTGGTCAGTCCAAATGGCATGACCTGGAACTCATAATGACTGTATCGTGTTCTGAAAGCTGTCTTTGGTATATCCTCTTCTCTGACCTTCAATTGGTGATACCCGGATCGTAAGTCGATCTTGGAGTACACACTTGATCCTTGCAGCTGATCAAATAGGTTGTCGATTCGTGGTAACGGGTAACGGTTTTTCACAGTTAACTTATTCAGTTCTCTGTAATCGATACACATTCGGAAAGAACCGTCTTTCTTTTTAACAAACAACACTGGGGCTCCCCAGGGTGAGGAACTGGGTCTGATAAAACCTTTGTCTGACAGTTCTTTGAGTTGTTCCGCGAGTTCTTTCATTTCGGTGGGTGCTAAACGGTAGGATGCTTTAGCTACAGGTGCAGCTCCTGGCACTAAGTCGATTTGAAATTCAACTTGGCGAGTCGGAGGTAATCCTGGCAAGTCGTCTGGAAAGACTTCAGGATAATCACGGACGATGGGTACATCCTTGATCTGTTTCTTCTCGGTTTCTTCTTCTTTGTCTGTCTTAGAAATATGTGCTAAAAAGATAGGACATCCTTTTAGTAGATATTTCTGGGCTTGGGTACACGAGATCACACTCAACCTAGTGTCTGTTTTATCCGAATTTCCGTCTCCCCGGATAATTAGATCTGCGTTTCCCCATGGTATACGGACTAGTTTCTCGTCACACACAATGGTTACATGATATTTTGCTAACCAGTCCATACCAATGATGACATCAAAACTACTTAGTTTTATGGGTATTAATTGAATATCAAATGGGTGATTCTGAAGGTTTAAAGTATAGCCTCTTATTATGGTATTAGTTTCAATGATTTTTCCGTCAGCTAATTCGACTCTGTAACAGTTATCTAATGGGGTAGGTAGAATGCCTAGTAAACTACTAAACTCTGAGGATACGAAACTCCTATCTGCTCCCGTATCGAATAAAATATTTGCATAGCGATTATTCAGAAGGAACGTACCAGTAACTACATTGGAGTCGGGGTTGGTCCTGTTTTCTCCTATGACAAAAACTCTGGCGGATGCTCCGCTTTGGCTTTCATTCTCACGCTTTGGGCAGTCAGGTCTGATATGTCCGATCTCTCCACAACCAAAGCAACGGATCTCCTTACGAGCCATGTTTCCACTGCCAGTGAGCTGGCGGCTTCCTTGGAATCCACTTCCACGGGAATTTTGCCTGTTGCCGTTGTGGGGCTTATAGTTGGCACTGGAGTTGTTCCTATTGGTCGGAGCATATGCACTGTCCTGCTCTGGTCTTCGGCATTCAACAGTGGGGTAATGATGGAAGTTACACTTTGAGCATTTTGGCTTGTTTCCCACGTATGGTGGTGATCCTGAGGAAACAGCACTGCAGACTTGACCTAAACCCTGCCTCTTGGGCTGTTGAGTCTGGGGATGATGACAGTAGTTATCATCGACTTACCTCTTGTGCTCTGCTTGTCTAATCATATGATCACGACCACGTTTGTCCACTAATTCTGTGGCAAACTCAATGGCACTCTCGATGGTAGTAGGTCGAGATGCAAGCACACTGTCATGAACAGAGTCTCGAAGTCCACTAACGTACTTCTCTATCTTATCCGACACTTTAGGATACATACGGGTACACATCAAAGTTAGTTCCTAGAACTTCTGGTTGTAACCCGTAATATTAAAGTTGACGCATTTGAGGTTCCATAATTCAATCTCCAGCTTCTTGATTTCACTACGTGGACAGTATTTCATGGTAAGCTTTTCCTTCAATGCAGTCCATGTCATCCCATAGGCTCCATCGTGTCCGAGGGTAGCAACTTGCGAGTTCCACCACGTGAGTGCATGTTCCAAGAGTGTACAAGTGGCGAATTTCACCTTGTTCTCTTCAGTACAGTCACTAATACGGAACACGGTCTCAGTCCTCTCAAACCATTGCATGAGCTCGACTACCCCTTCCTTGCCCTTGTAATAGCTGGGCTTGCACTTTAGGAAGTCAGGGTAAGTACATCCTCGAGCTTCGCGGTTTCTGTTATTAGAGTTTTCACTGTCTCTATGGGTTCCGCTGGGGCGGTTTTCCCTGGCAGCTAAGGCGTCAGTAATTCCTTGCTCAATCAGTATTCTGAGTTGTGCATCAGATATAGTCGTCACAAGTGTTTCTGCGGGGTTTGGGCGTGCGCGTCTTGGTGGCATTTTTCTATATCAATAAGAAAAACTGAGATTTGTTAGTTGATAAAAAGATGGTTATATTAAACTGCATGGGTAATGTTTATGCATAGAATTCACAACAAATTTGATAATCCGTTAAGAGTTCATAATAATATAAATGTAAACAAACAAGTGGACGGTAACATGCTATTTCTGGCAAACAACATTATAGTGCAAGTACAACCGATCTAAGACAGGGGCATAGCAAACCTGTCTGAAATAGTGGTACATATGTTTGTAATACAACCAAAAGATATCCTACCTACTAAGGTTAGGTACTACGAATACAAATGAAAGGAATACAAGTACAAAAGAGATAAATCATGCGAGCTGAGATGCAACTCAGTGCTTGTCATGATGTACAAATAAAAATCTAGCCTACACTAGTATGGCTGCCTGCAGGTGCAGATGGTCCAGCTGGTGGTGCACGCTCATCCTGCATGCGGATCACGGCACTCCGGGTCTCTCTGGTGTATCTCAAAGCCTCTAGTAGCTGCTGCTGGCGTGCAGTGTCGGCACTCCGTAACTGCTCTGTCTCTGTAGTGATCCCGTGATGACGAAGATCTGTCAAATCCACGAAGGTCCTGAAGGTGTCCTCCTGTGTGTACATGGCGGCTCGAGTCTCGTAGGAATGACTCTCCAGCGAAGCTAGGCGGTAACGGAGGTAAGCTACCTCATCCAATAGCCAGTGTATGGTCTCCCGGGTGGTGTATGACTCCCCGGCTATGGCCCAGTAGAGAGAGTCAAGTCTCTCCTGGAGCACGGCGCGACCCTGCTGGTCCGCCTGTAGTAGAGAGTGGATAAGGGCGGTGTCCTGTGCCTGTCGGGCCGTAAGTGCATCGACCTGTGCCTAAAGGGCGCTAAGTCTAGCCTGCCCGGCTCCTGATCCCTCTCCAATCTCATAGGTCGAGTCAGGGATAGTGTCATGTCTCCTTTTACGAGGTGGCAAAACACTGGTGGGGTAAGTGCGAGGTACAGAAGGTGGTGGTAAGGGTGGTAAAGAAGGTACGACCTGGTCCACCTCTCTAGGAGGGGATGCAGGTACTACAAGTAGTGGTGTAGTAGGAGATACGGTAGGTGGTGAAGGAGTAGGTGAATCTGTGAGTACGATGACCCCGTCCTGCTGGTCATCTCTGGACTCAGTGTCAGATGCGGGTCCAGCGAGCACTGAAGTCGGTGACAAAGGTGTGATGGTAGGAACCATAAGCTCCTCGAAAGTATTAACAATAGTGGGCGTCGTCATGATATCTGAAAGTAACATTTTAAAGTTGAGCAAGTTTTTAACTTACACAATTTAAAAAGTTTTTATGATGCATATGCGATGTGGTTTTAAAGCTTTTTAACCATATTTGTCAAAAGCATAAATGGATACTTATGTGATTTATTTGCCATGAGGGAATAAATCAATGTGAAGTTAGTTCACATAATATGCATGCTCTACAATGCTATATGCCTAACTTATAGGTTCCCCAAAAATCAATTTTTCTTTAGACTGATTTTTATGTTCAGTTATAGTCCAGTTTAAAATTTTTATTATTTAAAAATTTTTAAGTTTTTGATCTGGTTCTCTATAACTATGCGCTCTGATACCATTTCTGTAACACCCCCAAGTTGGTCAAATGCAGCGGAATAGTAATTGGGGTGTTACTTGGGTGGATCGATAGCACATAGCATATAGAGCAATGATCATAAATATCATTTTGAAACATATTACATGAATTAATCGTACACATTTAGTATCTTGTCTGAATTAAAACCACATTTATTATAAAACAGAAATAAATATCCCAGCCCGATGGTCAACATGATGCTTCCTAAAATGCTGGAATCCAATGCATGAATCTGCTTACTTTCCTGAGAAAACATAAAAGTAAAATGTGGGGGTCAACACGAGGTTGGTGAATTCACAGGTTTAATTAAATAAATAAAGTATTAATATGCAAAGCACCACTATGGTAGCAGGACATCACAACCCAACGCTACAGTAGTTCCTACTGCCCTGTAATAGAAGCTAGACATGATTCTCAGTAAGCCCATTTGGGTCTATCCTGATTGAGGTTTCCCTTAATCCGACAATGACATAAACCTGCTGCTCGGCCTAAGCAATACATGACAGCTGATCACGACAGGCCGGGTGTTGTCAATACCCGAATAGATCTATCCATACATTTCGCGCTACACTATTAACTAATACAGTCCACGAGAATGGAGCAAACAGTAGGCAAATAAACTGATGTTGTCTGTGCATGATTGCATATAAATAGTTTTTGTATGTTTTCTCCCCCAGTTATAAAATAGTCAAGATGGGGCCATGAACTCACCTTAGTGATAATGAGGTAATGAGGATGATGTCACAGTATTAGTCACGGACTGGAGAAATTACCTAAGTAATTTAAATGTCTTAGTGAATGCAACAATAATAATGCATGATAAATGGTGTATATGAAAATGCATGATCACAATTTACGAGTTGTTACGTTGGTCTGAGTGTTTGTTCTTATAGTAAAATAAAAGTATATATATATTTTTGTTCAAGAAAAATATATATATAAATATATATAAATTTGTTTAAGGAAAGAGGGGTCGTAAATTAAATGAGTAACTATTATCTTATTTAATTTATCATAAAGAAATAAATTACAATTTATTAAGTTTTAAAGTTTCAAAGGGAAATGGTTAACGGGGTTTGTCAATTTCGTAGAGTTTGTAAATAACTAAAATGATTTATTTTACAAATGACAAGTTTTATTACTTCTTTTAATTAAATAAGACTATAACAAAACTTTGTAAGTATAATTGTTTAGAAAAGTAACTTTAGGTTTTCGTCCGTTAAGTTTCTTACACCGTTAGTCCTTGTTGGTTATTTTAATTTATGAAAAACGCCCCTAGGGCTTGGAAATCTTTAAATAAATGACCAAACGCCCCCTCCAATCCCACGAAATTTTATAAAGTGGGATTAGGGCTTGTTATTAGTTTCAAAAGTGGCATTAAAGGTCCTTGTGGTTTACCTTTAACTCTCGGTTTGATTTTAATATACCCTATAGTTTCGAAAATGACACAAACAACCCTTATACTTTATAATAGTCACGAAAATAAGTATGGACTTCATTTAATTTACAAACTTGGACACATCTTTCACCAATTTACAAATCTGGCCCAAAAAGTTACCCAAATTAATTAAATGGGCTTAGCTAGCCCAATATGGGTCACGGCTTGATTTGATTAAGCTTAATGGGTTAATAAAAATTTACTAAGTAGGTAAAAGTAAATCTTAGTTTTACAAGTGGGCTTAACTTACCAAGTGGGCTTAATTAGCTTATGTAATTTCGGCTTATATTAATTTTCTAAGAGCTTATTTATTTAGGCTTATATGATTAGTGCTTAGGTTTTCTAAGAGCTTAAATAAGCCAAACTAGGTTTCGGCTTATATAGATTTTTAAGCTTAAATAACGTGGCTTATATAGGTTTGCATGTTTTGTCTTATTTAACTTATGAGGCTAAAAGAAACTAGCTTATAGGTTCTTCCTATGTCTCGGCTTATTTAGCAATATGGGCTTATATAAGCTTAAAGGCTCGGCTTATTTTACAACATGGGCTTATAGAAGCTTAATGGCTCGGCTTATTTTATTTTCATGCATATTTTTAAGGCAAGGGATATACTAAGGCTCGTATAAGTTCACATACCCACGTTTTTATTGGTTTTCAAGGTAAGAACTCCCATAACTTCATATAAGCCGTGAGCTTATATGTTGTTTAGGGTGTGATTATGAATTTCTAACGTGTGCATGCATCCCTAACATCATTTACTTAGCATGAATATGCATGAGACGTGAAATGATCAAGGAAAAGTCTTAGAAGAGATGCATACTTACTTGTTTTCAAAGGATGAGGTAAGATTGGTAGCTTTGGTGATCTTATACGTCGGGTTCTTCCTTGAAGACTCTTGAATGCGCCTTAAATGTGATATACTAGGATTCGGATACTAAATGCTTTTGAGGAAGACTTGGAATAAATGCTATGGAATATCAAGGTAGTATATGAGAGTGTAACCGTGTGTTTTTAAGGTGAGAAGTGAAGTGAGGGTGTTAGATATTTGCTAAGTGAAATGAGGTGTTGTGGCTAGGGTGTTATACACGTCTAAGAGAGAGGGGAAGGAGATTGTGAGAATTTACCATGGTACTTAGCAAGGACACTTCATTAATGCCCAAAAATGTACAAGCTCCTAGTTGAGTCTTGTTTAGCCGTCGCATGTAAGGCCTCAAAAGGGACAAAAGGTGAACTTTGAGTGTTTTCATTAATTGGTAAGTTGTACAAGGCTTTGGTATGTGGCTTATACTCCTCACACGTCTAGGGGTGACAAGAAAGAGATGTGTGACATGGTTCTCAAATAGTGTAACTAGTACTAACCTTAATTGCCAAAAGTTGTACAAGTCCCCATAGTTTGTTAGTGAAACCGACGGTTTAATGGTTTCTAGTCAGAGGAAAACAAAATTTATGTAATGTGTATACATATGTGTTATAATTTGTGTATAGTTTAGATGTCTGGTAAGAAAAGGTAAGAGTTTTGGTATAAAAAGGTTATGTGTAAGTATTTATATAAATATATACGGCTAATAAAAGTCTAGGGTATACTTGTGCTTAATTTTCGTGTCTAGGTGAGAGTTAAATGAGTTAGGGTTATAATATTATGTGAGTGCGTTTGATTTTAGGTAATTCTGGTTACGTTTAGGGCCTTTGGTGAAAGTATGGTCCTTAGGTGATTTTTATTATGTCAAAAGTATATAAAAATATAAAATGATTTAATGTAGTGTTCATGTATAAAAGTAATTGTCATCGTAGTTTAAAGTCAATTATAGTGTGAGAATCATATATAAAATATTCAAACTTAAGAATTTATATATATAAGTAGTCATTTATTAATTGTGATCATGACGTTGGATTTTTAGAAATCAATGGGATGAATGCTAGTGATCATATGTTTAGGTGACTTAAAAGTCCTTCACAATAGATTGTTTGTTGTCCAGTATGCTATTGAAATGTAGACATACAAATGTGGTCATGCTTTTATGATTAAAATACTCATAGTCACAATAAAAGGTTGTGATATAGTTGTTTCCCTGTTCAGATGTTTAGAATGATGTATGCTCATGTGATGCATATGATTGTTCAAAGGATTTCATGCAAAGGTGATAGAATAAATATATAGATATCATGAGGTGACGTACACAATGTTGACATAGTCAAAACCTGAAATTTACAGGTTTTACAGCATAAACCCGTTATTTTAGCTTTGTCCTCAAAGCTTAAGATGACGTCACTGCTCAGGTGAAAAGGTGTGGGTACTTAGCTCTAAATGATTCTTCGTGCTCCCAAGTAAACTCGGGACCTTTCTTGGAGTTCCATCGTATTTTAACTAACAGGATTTGGCTTCGTTTCAACTTCTTAACTTCTCTCTCCACGACTTCCACTGGTTCTTCTACAAATTGAAGTTTGTCGTCAAAATGGACTCCGTCCAATGGCATCGCTAATGGTTCATCTGCGTAGCACTTCTTCAAGTTTGAGACGTGGAATGTAGGGTGTACCCGACTCAACTGCTGGGGCAACTCTAAGCGATAGGCGACCTCTCCAATTCTGGCAATCACCTTGAAAGGTCCTACGTAATGTGGGTTTAACTTCCCCCGTTTCCCAAACCGTACAACACCCTTCCAAGGTGATACCTTCAGCATTACACGATCACCTACAGCAAACTCCATGGGTTTACGTTTCCTGTCGGTGTAACTCTTTTGTCTATCCTGGGCAGCCTGAATTCGTTGCTTGATGAGAGTGATCTTCTCAATAGTCTCTTGGATCAGTTCGGGTCCTGTCAGTTGAAATTCTCCCACCTCTGCCCAGCATACTGGTGATCGACATTTGCGGCCTTAGAGGACCTCAAATGGTGCTGCCTTAATACTGGCATGGTAGCTGTTATTTTAGGAGAATTCCACTAATGGAATGTGTTCGACCCATCCTTTTCCAAAGTCGATCACACATGCTCTCAATCGGAATAACTAACAAATACGTCAAATCGGAATGTCACAAAAAGGATCCAGATCGGAATGCTATGCAAGACTCCAATCGGAATGTAAACAACTCCCACCGTCGGAATAATAAAACCCTATTCCGATCCAAGGTGATCGGAATACAGATGATCAAATCGGAATGTCTCAAAACCCTAATCCGATCAATTGATCGGAATGAGGGGAGGGGTGCAGTCGGAATACTTCAATCGGAAAACCCAATCGGAAAAGGGTTTCAACCTTTTCCGATTAATATGGGGATTCGAAAATAAGCTAGCAATTCTTTTGTCGGCATCACTAGTACTAGCACTTGCTACATTAGTTCTAACACTCTTGGTTTGTACTCTAGATTTGTTCTCAATAATATCCCAAGCAGCATTAGAAGACTTAACCAAAATATTACCCCCGAGGCACTATTTAGTGAATCTTGGTCGTTCATGCTTAAACCATTGTAAAAAGTATTGATTTGATGTACTTTTGTCAAACCATGTTGTGGACACTTTCGTAAAAGTTCCTTAAAACGGTCCCAAGATTCACTAAAAGACTCACCGTACTTTTGTTCAAAGGTAATAATTTCATTCCGCAAAGCGGTAGTACGTGAGGGTGGGAAAAAGTAGTTGATAAACTTGGTCTCTAAATCCGTCCACGTATGAATACTTTGTGGCGGTTCCTTATCAAGCCAATTACGGGCTTGTCCCTCTAAAGAGAAAGGAAAAAGTTGCAAGCGAATCACTTCTTGTGACACCCCATTGTACTTAACCGTATTGGTAAGCTGAAGAAACCTTTTAATGTGATCATGAGGATCATCAAGTGAGCGTCCCAAGAAGGGTTGAGCAGAGACCATTTGTATAAAGCCAGATTTGATTTCAAAGTTGTTGGCTCCAATCTCAGGGATGACAATTGCATCGGTGTTGCCTTCTACGTGCGATTGCAAAAGCTCGATCATTGGTTGATTGTCCATGGTGACAATTGGTTGAGTAATGACTTCGGCTTGAGATACTCTCTTATTACGAGCACGAGTACGCATGCACACCTATAAAAGGATTAGAAAAATAGAAAAGAAATATTTTTGGTTTTTATGGTTTTTCAATTTTTTTTTTGTATTTTTGAAAATTTTATATTTTTTTGGATTTTTGAAAAATTTAAAGCAAGGAAAATAACGTTCAAAGATGAACGGATCCCAAAATCCAACGCGTCTCTCACTTAAAACCTTTAATCTTAACGAAAAGAGCCGGCAGCGGCGCCATTTAATACTAGGCTTTTGGCCAAGTATGAAATCTCGTTGTTCCGAATCTTTTCGAATTGACTATTGGTTCAAAGTGCGACTCAATTGTTCTTGGTGGAAGATAAATGGATTGGTTGATTATCTATTTTAAACTAATAGCAAATAAATGTAAATGTCGTTAAGTAAAGTAAAAGCTTTAAAGATTAAACTAAAAATAACAAGTTAAAAGTAAATGATTGAAAACTTAAAGAAAATATTAGAAAAATACTTGAAAACTTAATGAAACTAAAACTTGAAAACTTTATAAAAACAAGAAACTGATTTATCGGAATGCCAAATCTGAATCGGATCGGAATGCTGGTCAAAAATAAGATCGGAATGTTTGAAACTATCACTGATCGGAATATCAAACCAAACCCTCGTCGGAATAATGCTAAATCGGAAAGCCCAATCAGAATATCCGAAAACCTCCACAATCG
Source organism: Glebionis coronaria (assembly GCA_025667525.1). Taxonomy (NCBI): domain Eukaryota; kingdom Viridiplantae; phylum Streptophyta; class Magnoliopsida; order Asterales; family Asteraceae; genus Glebionis; species Glebionis coronaria. The sequence goes on from JANFOE010001087.1 coordinate 233,505, forward strand.
GAATAGGTTAAAAAGGTCACAATCGGAATAACTAACAAATACGTCTAATCGGAATGTCACAAAAAGGATCCAGATCGGAATGCTATGCAAGACTCCAATCGGAATGTAAACAACTCCCACCGTCGGAATAATAAAACCCTATTCCGATCCAAGGTGATCGGAATACAGATGATCAAATCGGAATGTCTCAAAACCCTAATCCGATCAATTGATCGGAATGAGGGGAGGGGGTGCAGTCGGAATACTTCAATCGGAAAACCCAATCGGAAAAGGGTTTAAACCTTTTCCGATTAATATGGGATTCGAAAATAAGCTAGCAATAAGCTAATTATGATAAGCTCACACCAAAACTTGATCGAATCAATAGTGAAAAGGACTAAATCGGCACGAATAACACTTATCCAAACTTAAAGTAAACAATCTTTTAAATCAAACTATAAAAAGATGAACTTTTTAAGAAAACTTTTTAAAAAGTAAATAAGCTAAACATATAAACAAGCCAATAAGCACAAAGATCTTAAAGCTTATTCGTATGAAAACTTAAGTAGGCATAAAAAGATTAACTTTTAGGCACGAAAACATTAAGAACAACACGGATCAAATAGATTTCGCACCAAAAGTAAACTAAAATCAAAGAAAGGTAGAAAGAGATGAAAGATTAAAAGCTTAACTTGAACTTGATTAATGAAATCCAAATACAAAAGGTTTAATCTTGAAAGATTAAAAGAAAGAAAAGATGAAAACTTAGTGAGAGAAAGTTGAGAACTTTCTCTCTCTAAAACTAGAAAGAAAAATGAAAAATGGAACTAACTACTAAAAACTAACCAACCCTCCTAATGTGTATTAGGAGGGTATTTATAGGGAAAATGGGAAGGTGTGCATGTGTTGCCTCTTCTTTCTTTCTTCTCGACTCGATTCAAATCCTTTGTCTTTCTCGACGTCGTCTCGGGATTTGTCGATGTATATTGAACTTGTCTTGTAATTTTCTTCTTCAATTAGACTTGAGTTCTTCGACTTCATTAAACTTCCGTCTTTAGACTTTTCCTTCGATAAATCTTCAGAATAGGCCTTGGACTTCCGTTCTTTTTGCACTCTTGATCTTTTGACTTCGTCTTTTCTCGTTTTCTTCGATAAAAGCCCGTGTTTTCTTCTTTTTTCATCTTTTGGTCCTAATACACAATAAAAACACAAACCACGCATAATTCCGACTTTTACAACATAAAATACATGTTTTGGTCTTGTTATTATTAGAAATAAGTGGTAAAAGGATAAGTGTTTTCACACTTATTAAATCCTCTACACTTGACCATTGCAATGCCCTCATGCAATGCATTAATTTTAAAGCACGGTTTACATTTTCCATCATAAATAACTCACCTTGGCCTTTATTAAATATTAAACATAAAAAGATAGAAACAAGCAAAGAAATTAAAGACTTACATTGGGTTTTGGCTGCCATGAACGTTTATCATCCTCAAGTTTCACGTTCCCCATACCAAGCTTAAAAACGAGATCATTGTTATTATAAGTTAGCAAACTAACACGAATTCATGTGGGCCAATTATTCACTTAGACTCCCTTATTCCTAGGTGTATCTCTTATATTTTATTTTTGTCTTGAATGATCACGAGGATGCATTGTTTGACTTATTTCGATAGTTATTTAGGCCGAAAATAAAGTGAACGATTTAATCAATAGTTAGCTAAAGGACAAAATCTTTTAAAACTGCTTCTCAGGACCTCATAAAGTTCATATCTTGGCATAACTCGCTTCACGATTTGAGACCTTTCTCGGACCGATATTTGGCAGCGACTTCATACTTCGAATCTTTGAGAGACGTTCTTGAAATTATGGTCTTCTCTTCATAATAGGAATTTCTTCACTTGAAGTTTTGAGAGATTCTTCATATTTGGACCACGACTTCTTCATTTTTCTCCAATCTTTATTTTGGACTTTGATATACAACGATCCGCCTCCTTTTAGGACTTGGATCTATTTATCCTCATACCTTGTTAGGGTCTTTTTGGATAGACTTCTCCATGATCTTTTGGGGAGTATTTGCTTTTCGTCTGGTGTCTCGATCCTTCATATTGACTTTCGATAAAAGATTCTTCACATCACTTTTGGATCTTTAGCAACAAAATGTAGCCCTCATGCCTTGTTAGGGCCTTTTCGGACACGCCAATCTTCGCATCCCGCTTCAATAAGTTATGCCTTGGCTATGAACTCTAATTAATACCGAGCAACTTTTAAACGATCTTGGGCTAGAAGCTAAGTAACTTTTCAAATCGTACAACCTTATTTATTCTAGATAATTTTATTAACAGCGATGGGAGAATAGGCTCATAATTAACTCACATAAATTCACGAAAGAATACCAAACTTATAATTGACTCTATCATCTCTCGTCCTCCACAGTTTAAAATCTCAAGGAATGAGACTCGTGGATGCTTAGCCTATTAAATCAAAGTTTTGGGTTTTCGAGTCATCTATAGGATCTTGCAAATTCTTAGACTTTTTCAAGTTTAGAAATCGCATTTTAAAGTTCCCTTGATAAACGACTCTCTAGGATCAATTATAGGAACTTGCGAAAAGTTCTTGTTCTTAACCCGTGAGAGTTAAGACTTTCGTGTTTTATAGCTCCCTTTATAAAAGCCTAGCAAAACTAGACTTAAACACGTTAAGGATACTAGCTAGAGTAAACTTAGATAAGTAAACTCGGATTGAGTCAAAATGTTCACGACTAAGAAAAATTTAAAACCATTTTATTTAAGCAAGGAAAGAAAATAATCATAACAAAGGAAAATACAATTATACAACTAGGCCAAAATAGATTAAAAATTTTGAAAAATGTCGAAAAATCAAATTTTCCGGTTAAAATGATTTAAAATTAGGGCAAATTCATGGAAAATACCACTTACTTCGATAGAAGTCCCCCATACACTTGAGATAAACATTGTCCTCAATGTTTAAGCATGTGGGAGTAAACTCCCCTACACTTAGGAAATTATGCACATTGTTTAAATCTTGTTAAGGAAAGGACAACTATAGTGAATTCAATATGAACATATAAAATATGAAATATTGAATCACAAGAGTTTAGGATAGAACCGGGAAGATGGGAACATGGTATCACGGTTCGTCAAATGTCATCAAGAGTGGATCTTTGAAGCTTTTAATCCCTGCACAGCACAAGAAACAAGACAAAAAACACATACGGGGCTCCCCTACACTTATTATGAAAGCAGTAAAGGATAGATCACGGGTTGCCTCCCGAGAAGCGCTTGTTTTTGTTCACCGAGTCACGAGCCTGACTCGACCCAAAATTAGTTCATGGGAAACGTGGTGAGGGATGGAATCATCTTATGAGAGATGTCCTCACCAAAGTACAGCTTCAAACGCTGGCCATTCACCTTGAATTTGGGCCCATTTGGCTGAGAAAGCTCAATGGTCCCATATGGGAAGACTTTGGCGACAGTGAACGGACCAGACCAGCGGCTCTTCAACTTGCCAGAGAAGATCTTCAACCGAGAGTTAAAAAGTAAGACTTGATCACCAACGTGGAACTATCGGTTCTTGATTCTTGCGTCGTGGATGATCTTGGTCTTCTCCTTGTAGATCAGTGAGTTCTCATAAGCTTCATTCCTCAGTTCATTTAGCTCGTCGAGTTGAATCTTGCGAAGATCACTGGCTTTGTTGATGTCGAAGTTAGCCCACTTCAAGGCCCATTACGCCTTGTGTTCCAGCTCGATAGGGAGGTGGCATGCTTTCCCGTACACAAGACGATAAGGTGTACAACCAATCGGGGTCTTATAAGCAGTACGGATAGCCCACAGAGCATCATCTAACTTATCGGCCTACGCGACACGATGCTCTCCCACAGTACGCTCCAAAATTCTCTTTAATCCACGGTTAGAAATCTCGGCTTGACCATTGGTTTGAGGATGATAAGCGGTGGAAAGACGATGATTAACACCATACTTAGCCATGACTCTTGCAAATTGATCATTGCAAAAATGAGTCCCGCGGTCACTGATTATAGCACGAGGAACGCCGAATCGAGCGAAAAGCTGCTTCAAAAAGTTCACAACCACCCTCGCATCGTTCGTAGGGAGAGCCGTGGCTTCAACCCATTTGGAAACGTAGTCAACGACGACGAGGATGTACTTGTTCCCTTTGGATGATGGAAATGGCCCGATAAAGTCGATGCCCCATACATCAAAGATTTCACATTCTTGTATGAAATTTTGAGGCATCTCATCTTTATGTGTGATCTTGCCTTGTCTTTGGCAAGCATCACAATGTTTAACCATATCGTGAGCGTCACGATAAATGGTGGGCCAATAGAATCCAGAGTCGAATACTTTCTTCCCGGTGTAATTGGGACCAAAGTGACCACCGGTGGGTCCTTTATGGCAAGCATCAAGGATTTGTACCGCTGCCGGCCCATCAACACATCGACGAATAATAAGATCAGCACATTGTTTGAAAAGGTAAGGGTCGTCCCAGAAATAATGTTCAATATCTTTAAAGAACTTTTTCTTTTGTTGGGACGTGAGCCCTTCCTTGAGAATCCCACCCACTAAGTAGTTTGCAATGTCCGCAAACCACGGGGTTTCATCGAGATTGGAGTTGATAGACATTAAGGCCTCAAGGGGAAAAGAGTCATTGATCTCTTTGTTCGGATGATCCCCTTGATAAGGATCCTCAAGTCTACTGAGATGATCCGCGGCTAGGTTTTCAGCTCCCTTTTTGTCACGAATTTCAATGTTGAATTCTTGAAGGAGCAAAACCCAACGAAGAAGTCTTGGCTTAGAATCTTGTTTAGTCATCAAGTACTTCAACGCGGAATGATCGGTATACACGATGGTGGTAGAAAGGACAAGATAGGGGCAGAATTTTTCAAAAGCATACACTACAGCTAAAAGCTCTTTTTCGGTAGTGGTATAATGCAATTGAGCCCCCGTCATTGTCTTGCTAGCATAGTGGATTGGTTGGAAGTGTTTGTTTCACTCTTTAGCCCAAAACCGCTCCAATAGCAAAGTCGCTAGCATCACACATCAACTCAAAAGGTAGCTCCCAATTAGGGGTAACCAAGACCGGTGCCTTAGTTAGCTTATCCTTAAGAAGATTGAAGGATTCAAGACACTCTTTGGAAAAGATGAAAGGAGCATCTTTTTCCAAGAGGTGGGTCATCGGGCGAGCGATTTTAGAAAAATCTTGGATGAATCGACGATAGAAGCCCGCATGACCGAGGAAACTTCTCACACCCTTCACGGTTGAAGGTGGAGGCAATTTAGCAATAACATCGACTTTAGCACGGTCCACTTCAAGACCGGCTTTGGAGATTTTGTGTCCTAGCATGATGCCCTCTTTTACCATGAAATGGCATTTTTCCCAATTTAGAACAAGGCGAGTGTCTTCACACCGCTGAAGCATACGTTCTAAATTGGCAAGGCAAGCAGAGAAAGAATCGCCATAAACCGAGAAATCATCCATGAAGACTTCCATAGTTTCTTCAACCATGTCATGGAAGATAGCCATCATACACCTTTGGAATGTCCCGGGAGCATTGCATAAGCCGAAAGGCATTCTTTTGTAGGCAAATGTTCCGTAAGGACAAGTGAATGTGGTTTTCTCTTGGTCTTTGGGATCGATGGGAATTTGAAAATACCCGGAGAAACCATCCAAAAAGCAGTAATAGTCATTACCCGCTAGACGTTCAAGCATTTGGTCCATGAAAGGAAGGGGAAAATGATCCTTTCTCGTAGCATCATTGAGTTTACGGTAGTCTATACAAACTCTCCACCTTGTAACGAGACGAGTAGGAATCAACTCGTTGTTTTCATTGGGAACAACGGTGATTCCACCTTTCTTAGGCACACAATGGACGGGACTAACCCACGGTGAATCCGAGATAGGATAGATCATTCCCGCATCAAGAAGTTTGATAACCTCTTTTTTGATTACGTCATGGATCTTAGGATTCACCCTTCTTTGGCTTTGAATAGTGGGTTTAAAGTCGTCCTCCATGAGAATTTTGTGTGTGCAGAAGCGAGGATCAATTCCACGAATATCAGAGATCTTCCAAGCAATCGCTTTCTTGTGGTTCTTCAGCACGGCGATAAGTCGGGATTTTTCTTCTTCTTTCAAGTCCTTAGCGATGATGACCGGTAACGTCTTGTTGTCTTCAAGGAAAACGTACTCGAGATGACACGGAAGGTCCTTAAGCTCTAAATCCGGAGGATTTTCGATGGACGGCGTAGTCAACTTCGGATCATCGGTAGAGATAGCCTTAGGAGACTGCAGAGAAATATGGTCCTCATTGAGAAGTTTCTCAATGGTACGAATGTCTTCATCCCAATCGGTGGGAGAATTATCATACTTAAGATCGAGAGGACCCAAGCTAGCTTCAAAATCATCCAAGTCACTTTCTCCAAAAGGAGTCAATGACGGAGCAATTGAGGCGACGGTCTCAACATTGGGTAGAGAAGAAGAAAGCGTCTTTGAAATGTTCTTCACAAGCCTCATCAAGAACATCAATGAAATTAACACTCTCGTTATCCGAAGGCTGCTTAGAAAGTTTACCCATGTTGAAGACGATTTTATCGTCACCAACTCTCATTATTAATTCGCCAGCGGCTACATCAATGAGAGTGCGACCGGTCCTCAGGAATGGACGTCCAACGATTAATGGAACACGGGGGTCCATCTCGTAGTCAACGACAACAAAATCCGCCGGGAAGGTGAATTTTTCAACACCAACGAAAACGTCTTCAGCTATCCCCACTGGATAAGCAACCGTACGGTTAGCTAATTCTAAAGTCATTCGTGTGGGGACTAGCTCGGGGAGAGATAATTGCTTCCAAACACTTAATGGCATTAAGTTAATACTGGCACCTAGATCGGCTAGGGCCATGCAATTCTCTACTCCCGGGAAGTTGCAAGGAATCAAGAAACGACCCGGATCACCAAGTTTGGTTGGTAATTTCCTTAAGAGCACTGCGGAGCAATTCTCATTAAGTTGGGTCTGAGCAATATCGAGAAGTTTCTCCTTATCACTGAGAAGATCTTTAAACATCTTAGCGTATTTAGGCATGTGAGCGAGAGCCTCAGCAAAGGAGATATTGAAATTCAGTTGTTTGAACATTTTAAGGAATTTCGAAACCTGAATATCATCCTTGTTCTTCAATTTCTCTTTCCTCAACCTCGAAGGATAAGGTATATTGGGTTGAGATGAAGGCTTTGGGATAGAATTCGCACTCACATCCTGGGGTGGTGGAGGGGTAGAAGTAGAAGGTGGTGGAATTGGAGAAGTAGAAGTTGGAGGAATAGAAGATGGAGGATTCGGAGACGGAGACTCGTTTTCCTTTGTCACAATCACCGGTGTAGGTGTAGGAAGCTCGGGTTCCTTTAAACCTTTTCCACTGCGAGTGGTGATTGCTTTCATCTCCCCTCTTGGATTAGCAACGGTGTTACTCGGAAGAGAACCCGATCCAGAGGCTTGATTACTAGGGAAGAAACTAGCCATCATGTTCCTCAAGTCATTCGTTTGACTTGCCAAAGTGTTTCACATATCAGCTCGAAGATCATTCCCTTGCTTCACCATATCTGCTTTCATGTTGGCCATTTCCCGCTGAAGATTTTGCACGATCACATCGTTCGTCCTCATGTAGGTTTCAACATCTTGGTGTAAGGTTGTGGGTTGGTTGAGAGGAGGAGCATGGTAGGCGGGTGGTTGATAAGCAGATTGTTGGTAAACTTGGTTGTTTCTTTGAGGTGGATATGGATTTCTTTGGTTTGGATACTGATTTGGAGCACGTGGTTGGTTTGATTGTTGCGATTGAGGTTTTTTAGGTTTTGTGGGGGAAAACCGGGAGGTGAAAGAAAGTTGTTTGAGCGATAGCTGAGCAAGTTGCGGTCACCTTGAGGACGTGCTTGATAGCTTCCTGTAGCATAGGTACCGTTGGCGAAATACACATTTTCCAGATTGTCGTGAGTCGAAGTACAATCAGTGTATGAGTGAGATCCCCCGCATATATCACATGATTGGCTCAAAACATTAGCTTGGGCATTGAATTGTTTGGCATTGTTGGCAGTTTGTAAAGCAAGCGATTCCAAAAGAGAAGTAAGCTTATCAATTCTTTTGTCGGCATCACTAGTACTAGTACTTGCTACATTAGTTCTAACACTCTTGGTTTGTACTCTAGATTTGTTCTCAATAATATCCCAAGCAGCATTAGAAGACTTAACCAAAATATTACCCCCCGAGGCACTGTTTAGTGAATCTTGGTCGTTCATGCTTAAACCATTGTAAAACGTATTGATTTGATGTACTTTTGTTAAACCATGTTGTGGACACTTTCGTAAAAGTTCCTTAAAACGGTCCCAAGATTCACTAAAAGACTCACCGTACTTTTGTTCAAAGGTAATAATTTCATTCCGCAAAGCGGTAGTACGTGAGGGTGGGAAAAAGTAGTTGATAAACTTGGTCTCTAAATCCGTCCACGTGAGAATACTTTGTGGCGGTTCCTTATCAAGCCAATTACGGGCTTGTCCCTCTAAAGAGAAAGGAAAAAGTTGCAAGCGAATCACTTCTTGTGACACCCCATTGTACTTAACTGTATTGGTAAGCTGAAGAAACCTTTTAATGTGATCATGAGGATCGTCAAGTGAGCGTCCCAAGAAGGGTTGAGCAGAGACCATTTGTATAAAGCCAGATTTGAGTTCAAAGTTGTTGGCTCCAATCTCAGGGATGACAATTGCATCGGTGTTGCCTTCTACGTGCGATTGCAAAAGCTCGATCATTGGTTGATTGTCCATGGTGACAATTGGTTGAGTAATGACTTCGGCTTGAGCTACTCTCTTCTTACGAGCACGAGTACGCATGCACACCTACAAAAGGATTAGAAAAATAGAAAAGAAATATTTTTGGTTTTTATGGTTTTTCAATTTTTTTTTGTATTTTTGAAAATTTTATATTTTTTTGTATTTTTGAAAAATTTAAAGCAAGGAAAATAACGTTCAAAGATGAACGGATCCCAAAATCCAACGCGTCTCTCACTTAAAACCTTTAATCTTAACGAAAAGAGCCGGCAGCGGCGCCATTTAATACTAGGCTTTTGGCCAAGTATGAAATCTCGTTGTTCCGAATCTTTTCGAATTGACTATTGGTTCAAAGTGCGACTCAATTGTTCTTGGTGGAAGATAAATGGATTGGTTGATTATCTATTTTAAACTAATAGCAAATAAATGTAAATGTCGTTAAGTAAAGTAAAAGCTTTAAAGATTAAACTAAAAATAACAAGTTAAAAGTAAATGATTGAAAACTTAAAGAAAATATTAGAAAAATACTTGAAAACTTAATGAAACTAAAACTTGAAAACTTTATAAAAACAAGAAACTGATTTATCAGAATGCCAAATCTGAATCGGATCGGAATGCTGGTCGAAAAATAAGATCAGAATGTTTGATACTATCACTGATCGGAATATCAAACCAAACCCTCGTCGGAATAATGCTAAATCGGAAAGCCCAATCGGAATATCCAAAAACCTCCACAATTGGAATAGGTTAAAAAGGTCACAATCGGGATAACTAACAAATACGTCTAATCGGAATGTCACAAAAAGGATCCAGATCGGAATGCTATGCAAGACTCCAATCGGAATGTAAACAACTCCCACCGTCGGAATAATAAAACCCTATTCCGATCCAAGGTGATCGGAACACAGATGATCAAATCGGAATGTCTCAAAACCCTAATCCGATCAATTGATCGGAATGAGGGGAGGGGGTGCAGTCGGAATACTTCAATCGGAAAACCCAATCAGAAAAGGGTTTAAACCTTTTCCGATTAATATGGGATTCGAAAATAAGCTAGCAATAAGCTAAATATGATAAGCTCACACCAAAACGTGATCGAATCAATAGTGAAAAGGACTAAATCAGCACGAATAACACTTATCCAAACTTAAAGTAAACAATCTATTAAATCAAACTATAAAAAGATGAACTTTTTAAGAAAACTTTTTAAAAAGTAAATAAGCTAAACATATAAACAAGCCAATAAGCACAAAGATCTTAAAGCTTATTCGTATGAAAACTTAAGTAGGCATAAAAAGATTAACTTTTAGGTACGAAAACATTAAGAACAACACGGATCAAATAGATTTCGCACCAAAAGTAAACTAAAATCAAAGAAAGGTAGAAAGAGATGAAAGATTAAAAGCTTAACTTGAACTTGATTAATGAAATCCAAATACAAAAGGTTTAATCTTGAAAGATTAAAAGAAAGAAAAGATGAAAACTTAGTGAGAGAAAGTTGAGAACTGTCTCTCTCTAAAACTAGAAAGAAAAATGAAAAATGGAACTAACTACTAAAAACTAACCAACCCTCCTAATGTGTATTTGGAGGGTATTTATAGGGAAAATGGGAAGGTGTGCATGTGTTGCCTCTTCTTTCTTTCTTCTCGACTCGATTTAAATCCTTTGTCTTTCTCGACGTCGTCTCGGGATTTGTCGATGTATATTGAACTTGTCTTGTAATTTTCTTCTTCAATTAGACTTGAGTTCTTCGACTTCATTAAACTTCCGTCTTTAGACTTTTTCTTCGATAAATCTTCAGAATAGGCCTTGGACTTCCGTTCTTTTTGCACTCTTGATCTTTTGACTTCGTCTTTTCTTGTTTTCTTCGATAAAAGCCCGTGTTTTCTTCCTTTTTCATCTTTTGGTCCTAAAACACAATAAAAACACAAACCACGCATAATTCCGACTTTTACGACATAAAATACACGTTTTTGTCTTGTTATTATTAGAAATAAGTGGTAAAAGGATAAGTGTTTTCACACTTATTAAAGATATCGAACAAAGGACTCAAAAAGAATAATAATTTATAGAAGCACACACTTGGTATCATTTTTGAAGGTCCTCGATGTCTCTCCTAGCATATCTTCTTTAAAAACTACATGCCGCCCCAAAAAAAGTAAATTTTTTTAGCAAATTCACAGAGGTAAAAAAGGATTTATATATTTTTTATTTGTTACGCGTTAGTCAAGTATATTGACCGATAAAACGAAAAATGAATTAAGTGCATTGGTATTTTATGCAATTTACCAAAAATATAAAAAATGATTTCGGTTTAGAAATGCAAACTTGTTGCTCCTTTCTGCTAAGAGTTTGCCTTAATTCCACTAAATTTTGGATGAGCATAGTTTCACGTTCTGTTACTTCCTTGAGGCGACCCTACCCGCGCGTTGCCGCGGGACATGTGTATACAATAGCTACGTGTGCGGTTTCCCAGAGCACTCAACGTGTCCCGTTCGAAATCTTTTGTTTTGACCCATTATTTAAAATGTCACCATATTTTCAGAAAGTAAAGTACTGATACATAATCTATATATCCTATAGCATGAGTGCACCACAGAATACATGTTTAAGTAACCAGAGTACTTTACAAAACTATTTGAATTAACATTTAGCTTCAAAAAGTGCTATCCTAGAACTATATGCGGCTTGATGTAACAACAATAAGTAGACTTGGTTTTCAAGTCTTCAGCAGATATTCTCTCACCGGAGCTAGTGGGTCATCTCTTTACTTGCGACGCATGGCTGGTAGCACACCCTGTTCGCTTTCCCCACCCCCCCCCCCCCTCTCTAAAAAATGGCTTGTTGAGAGACTGAGCAATTTACAACAACGTCTATATTTTCAGTAAAGGAAGATGTGACAGTGGAAACATGTTCATCTTTCTTCCTCAACATAGCCTCAAGGACATACATGGCTTTCAGATGGACTAAATAAGTTCGAACAACGCTATTAAATTAGAGACTGTTACAATACCAAAAATTCGTAATATTAAATCATTATTAGCTTAATTTTATCATGAGTTAATCTCTTATAACTCATTTAAAGAATCTTCATATTGTCCTTTTCGTGAAAAGCCAATGGCATAACTAAACCAATTGTTACTTCACTTGTTATTATCTATCTCACATACCCTAGCATCTTCTAAAAAGAACACATAATGGCAAGCCCTATACTTTAGATTCTATAAGTATTCTTACCATGTATCTAAGACGTATGAAATCGCATTTTCTGGCCAACATTTTGAAAAGACTGTAAGCTAAAATACACCCAAAATAATCTTTTCATCGAGACACCTTTTACTAACGCTATAATTTAATAGTATTGTATTTTTTAAGCGATATATGAAGAGGGTAACTAAATTTCTAGAAATAGATAAGAGCATGTAATTTTATCAATAACAAACATCAACCTATCACACTAATTACATAGAAAAAATCACCCTTCATTAGAAAACTTCGCTATGGTTACCTACGCGTTGCGACATGCCTTGTCTAGTATACAAATATATAATGGCGAAATCCAAAAAAAGTTAGTCAAATGTATATGTTGCTACCGGCGTAAATAATAAACAAGTTAGAATGGTTTGAAAGGTCAATGTATTTAAGACATATAATTAACCTTAGTTCACATGTATATCAATAGGACGTTATATATATGACATAGTAGAGGTATGTCATAAACAACTAAAAGTCTATTGCACGAAAAGAGACACATTGAGATCAACTTACTGATGAAATCAGAAACTAACATGTGACGTCCCTCATTCTGTGCTGCAAGTTCAGGCTGGTTTTTCTCAATCGTTTCTTGAAGAAGCTTCTCTGTCTCCGCCAATCTGTCTTTAAACTCTTTGCCTTGCTCTCTTCAACCTGACAATTTGCTCGAATGATAAATACTAAGAAGCAACAAATCAGAAACAAATCACATACTTGTGGAGGGTATTTTGTTAACGTTTTGTAAGCGAAAGTATGAATCCTCTTAGGCATGTTCACCTCTGGTTCTCAGCTCGAGTTGATCTCACGTGGCCTTGATATATTATCTTAGGCAACTAATGGTGCTTTAATGTTGCTGTGTAGGTCGGTCAGATCACCGCCAACCATGGCTGCTCGAGCTTATTCAAATAAAAGAACAACTACACATAAAGGAAAAAACTCATTTTGTGAAGCGTGCCTCCATAATTCCATACAGAACTCCTTGTAGTCAAGTATCTTGTTGAGATTCGAAATCACCTGCACAACAAAAGGATCATATATAAGTACAATTCACAATCATCATTAATAAAAAAAGGCATCAAAACACCCCCTTGAACCACACCTGCTGATATTAGACCAAGCATACAGTGAAAATGCAATATGTGCCCATCATAACGTGGTTCATAGAAAAGAGCTCATGAATTATTGGATACAATTTTATCATCAAAACTCTCATCTAAACATGCATATGTCAAAAACCTGGTTATTTAAGGTTTATGAATCGCAATCATACCTGACACGTAATGTAACATACTGTTGATATCTGCACATGAACATACATAGATTATTAAAGAAGAGAGGGCATTTCAGGTATGGTTTTCAGAAGACGGGTTGCAGGGGGTCATAATTCTGGTCAAGGATAAGTAGAAACATGGGAAAAAGTACAACCAATGGCTTCAAGAAAATACCCATTCAAAGAAACACAAATTTTAGCGATGACTTAAGTTACTACTATTGTATTTTTTTTATCCAAACTTAATTACCATTTTTATCATACAGTAAGAGAGTAAATGAAACTGCATATTTTCTCTAACATAACAACCCTAAATGAAAATGAAAACATTGTATGTTGGAAATGGGAATTTTAATGAAGTTGGCTCATGTGTAGCCTTTATACCCGAAGCATTAGTTAGCGTGTACACCTTTTAGAAAAACAAAAAAAAAAAGCTTACCCAAAACACCCCTTCTGCTACTTCTCGGCCGAACTAAAAAACCTCACATATGTTTGATCCGGTAAAGAACTCAATGGGTCAAAAAATCCGATCCAGGACACCCAGGAAGTGATCTACACATAGAAGCAACTTATATAACGTGGCTAGTCTGTTACCAAACGTGCTGCTAGAGACATTTGTCATTTGGGCACCATTTAGAAAAAAAAATAGAGACATCAACAAGCATTATCGGTTGCTTTTGATACGCACATCTTCACACTTTCAATGGTCTCAACCGGTTCATGTTCAACACACATGTGATCACCACACCAAACATGAGAAAGATTAGAAACATGTACATCGATGTCAACACTTTTCCGATAGAAAATAGATACTACAACGAACATTATCGGAATTTTGATGTTGTGTTTTCCAACTGAACTTGTAGTAATGGAAAGCGCAAAAACAAATTGAAGCACAAATAAACCTAACTCGGTCTACCAGTTTGCACAGATGGAACATAATTGAGAATGACCGTATAGTTTTTCTATTTGTGATCATTAAATTGTATAATACATTGTCGATATTTATAATACGTGCATATAGATGTTGTGAGTTGTTCTTTGTAGCCTTCGTCTGAACATAGTGCGTTAAAAGAGTTACAAATGTTAGGTTTTTTTCCCTTTAATATGCTATGTTTTTACTTGTGATTAGAACCGCATATTATTATAGCAGTAGTTAAATAAACAAATAAAATGATAGTAGATACATTTATGTTGTTTCAAACACATGAGTATGTATATGCCGTATTAGGGACATAAAACTAAAGATTATAAACATTTCAAAAGCGACATGTAGTGGTGTCAATCTATAATCCATCCTGTACAAACATGTTAAAGACACTGCTATGCTGATATATTCTGACTTAGTTACTCGCGAAAGCAGGGGCATTGACGACCTTTAAAATTAACATCAAAGCGCAATAAGTGCCAGCTAATTACTTTTAAATCCTAATGCCAAACACCCCGCAATAAGTGCTATAATCATCTTACAATGAAGTGAGTATGAAGGGGTGTTTCAAATTTCTTATTTTCAACTTATGCTAATAAGCAAATCGGACCAGCGCACGTTTAGAACTCACAATATTCACAAAATCATGATATTAAAAAAACAACAGAAAAATATATGAGCTCGTACCTCATTATATTTAATCATCGACATTTGAAGTAAGTGATGTGAATGGCGGGAGAGAATCCATTGGAGCCTGACGTTTTCATATCCATAGCCTATGCATTTTCCTCTTTCTACACTAAAGGCGAGGAATTTAATAGTTTGAATATTCATTCTTCAGTGATGAAAGTGATGAAACCTAATAGATTCGGATAATTAGGCTGCTAGGAACGATTCTCATTCACTTGTTTGAATCAAGGCGGAATAGAATGAAAAACGTTAACAAGATGTTTAAACACAAGACAAAGTTTCTCCCAACGTTACTTGTATTATTAAACACAAATAAAATCTAGACGTGTATACATTAATCCCACGTCTAGAACACACATATAGCCTTAGGTTTACATTTTGATAGTAGGAATGAATGAATAAAACCTAAGACCCTTGTTCCTTTTATAGAGTAAGGAACAAAATCTACAAGAGATAAAATCAAATAAACATCTAAATATTCTATTTAGGTAAACTATATATTAAATATATCTTAAATAATATACTCAATATATTCCCTAAATAGAATTCTCCATCAGCCCGTAGACATCCGTCAGCGACTAGACAAGCCGTGTCAGTGGCTAGACAAGTCGTGTCAGCGTCTTGACGTTTTCTTCATTTTGAGTTTCTACCACATCAACTTTTAGACCCAACAATCTTTCCCTAGTTGATGTTGGCAAAACTCTATGTGTATCTCTTGTAAGTGGTACATCATCTTCAAATTGCTTCCCCTCAATTGTAGCATGTATGTCTTCCCTTTTTTGTCACATTAACAGGGAAGTAAACAATGTACGTAATCTTGAAGATTCTCCAAATGTAGGCTCTGTGTAATGATCTTGAAGAAAAATAAATAAAGTAATCTTGATGTAGAAGTAGAGTAACCCAAACCTATGTTCCATGTCTTGTACTATCCATGTGACGTCGAACTTATACCATTAGAGAAAAATATAAGTAGACCTCAATCCCATTATCAAAATCCTCATCCTTTGTGAGACACTGAGCACGATAATGTAACTCCTTCAAGTGATAGCAATAGTCTTTTTGCTAGATTTGACAAGTCTTCGTCACCAACCATATAAGCACAAGCAAGTTATTGTTAAAGTCAATGGCAGATGTCCACCACTCTAACAATATGATGAAACACAAACTCGCGAAAATCTTCTTCAAACATCAAACTTACCATAAGAATTCTTCCCCTTAATCATATACATCTTCTAAGAAAAATATTCGAGCCATAAACATCAAAACGATATTCTGAATTAAAACGGAGATCCCATGTACCTTCGTGTGTAAATACCTCTTTTTGTGTGCAAAAATCTAACCAGTTTTCCAAATAGCAGCTATTCCTTTTGTTGTCCAATATCCTCCTGTATCCAATATATCACCACTGTGTGTTGTCCAATATCGGACAACACTTGTCAGCGTTTGAAAATGTATATATCGGACAACAAGTGTCAACGCCTCCTGTCAGCGTCAACTTTATTCCTGTCAACGCCAACTTTAAACTTGTCAGCGCCTGGCTATCAGCATCTCATCCATGCCTCGTCAACGTTACACCAATATATATCAGCGTCACACCAACATCTATCAGCGTCTAAATAACATACAGCAGCGGCTAATTGTTCTAGGGTTTTATAAACCCTAAATCATGATTTTATGTGAAAACCATAAACTGCAGTGAACTTAGACATCGAATATCTTCTTCGCGAGAGCTCAAATCGAAGATCCCTTCGGTGAGATCTAGACACAAGTTTCAAGAACCTACATCACGAATTTCACGAAGATCCAACGGATAACGAAGGAGAAATCGCGTTTTTATTATTACTGTTCACAGAAAACAACATATGACCACTGCTGACTTCGATGCTTAATAACTTTTTCTTGGGGATAGATGTCGACAATCCCTCTGGTGGATATCTAGATATATGTGTGTAGAACACACACATAAATCTTCATGGCGATCCAACGATTCAATAAAAAGTTATGGCCTTCTGAATACTGCTGCGCACACAAAATCGCCCAGAAAAATCCTAGACGAATTTTTCTTTTCTTCTCAAAACACGAACACCTTGTTGGTCCTAGCATCACGAGCCACGAGGCTCTGATACCAACTGATGAAACCTAATAGATTCGGATCTTTAGGCTGCTATGAACGATTCTCATTCACTTGTTTGAATCAAGGCGGAATAGAATGAAAAACGTTAACAAGATGTTTAAACACAAGACAAAGTTTCTCCCAGCGTTACTTGTATTATTAAACACAAATAACATCTAGACGTGTATACATTAATCCCACGTCTAGAACACACATATAGCTTTAGGTTTACATTTTGATAGTAGGAACGAATGAATAAAACCTAAGACCCTTGTTCCTTTTATAGAGTAAGGAACATAATCTACAAGAGATAAAATCAAATAAACATCTAAATATTCTATTTAGATAAACTATATATTGAATATATCTCAAATAATATACTCAATATATTACCTAAATAGAATTCTCCATCAGCCCGTAGACATCTGTCAGCGACTAGACAAGCCGTGTCAGCGGCTAGACAAGTCGTGTCAGCGTCTTGACGTTTTCTTCATTTTGAGTTTCTACCACATCAACTTTTAGACCCAACAGAAAGTGGGACAATCAAAACTGTGACCCAAATCATAGTACAGTACGTAGCTGTTTTTTATACAGCATACGCGTTATCAGAAAATATGTACACTCAAATGGCAAAAGAATAAGCAATGCCAAAGAGTGTAATCACACCTTCCAAAGAATGACAAAGCTACCTATACGCGAAATACCCGTTTTGCAGCCAAATAGGTGTTTTGTTCCTGGTTTAACAGCAGCCAAACATCTTTTTTACAGGAAAAGTGGTGTGCCCTTACCCGAACGCAAATTGAACACACGTTATTCAGACAGAGGTTAGTGGCATAGTTTTGTGTAAATTTTAGGGGTGGGGGCATGTGCTTATAATTTCAGATAACAACAGTCATGTAACATCAGGGTGGTCTAGATATTCTAGCAATATTAAGTTTCTTATATTTTTGATTAACAGGGTGGTCTAGATAGTATACGCAACAAAGATATATTTCGTTGTTCCAAAGACCTAGACAACATTAGCCATGACCATGAAAAAAAGGTTTACCTTGTTTCCGACATATTACACTTGTCATGTTCTAGTGCCGTGGTAAATTTTTAATAGTGAATCAATATCAGAGGACCCTTGATTAACTCCCTGCATGGTTAACTGTCCATCACATTCTCTGGTATTTCTAGTCAATTTCCTAAAACATCAGACGCCTAAAACATATTAGAAATACATGCCTAACAATTAATGTAGCATTAAGTAAATTCACGACACGCTAAAACAACTCATGGGATGTTTGGGTTACCTTAATAATCTGTCTATCCAATGATTCTTTTAAGACCGCTTATTAGAATTTAAAATTTACAAATAATACACGAAGTAATACCCTCGAAACTACGTATCTACTATATGGAAACACAATAACTATATTACAAAGTCTAGCAAGCAATAAAAAAATACCCGTATCATATCATTAGGACAACTTCAAACAACAACCTAAAAATATTCCATTAATACCTCTGTTTGTTTAAGCATCATCATTCAATGGCTACTACATGTTTTGTCAAGAACAATAAGCGACTAAGACTATAAAGCCGAACAACATTTAAACAACAGTGAGTTTACATCCATAATTTAAGTCAATTTAAGATGCTAAAAAGAAGAACTTCAAAATCAGTTTACATCCTCGTATCTTTAGTGTTGGAAATACGTTTCTACGTATGTAGGAAGATTCGGTCACTCCGACAATATATTAAGTAGTAGCTCATAGTCTAGATATCTTTATATATATCAAACAAGTAAAAGCCCGGTCCATGCTTGTATGGCCGGCCCAATTGTAAGCCTAAGCCCATCTTATGGGCTTGGTATATAAACCCTCTCCTTAGTTGGAGAGGGTGGTGGTTTTCTCATAATTTACACATAGTTGAGTGTGTATTTTTACACTTTCTCTCTCTAAAGTGTGTGTGAAATCTACCATCTTTCTATCTCTTTCTCTCTCTAAACATAAGCAAGATTTACAATATCCTACAAATGGTATCAAAGCCAAGGGCAGCAGATAATGATGGCATTGCAGTCGTCTCAACCTCTAATGCAACATATCAAGCAGATGATCTTGACGCATATGATTCGGATTGTGATGACATTCACTCTGCCCAAGCTGCTCTCGTTGCTAATCTCTCTCACTATGGTTCTAATGTCGTCAGTGAGGTACCAACCATATCTAATAATATTCATGATAATCCACATCATGTTGAGCATGACAATGACACCCTTGAACAGCATTCGGGAACTAGTAACTCAAATGAAGTGGTATCCAATCCAACACATTTGAGTGAACCTCAACCAAATGCTACGACGGGTATGGAATCTTATGATCAACGTGATTTGGTAATGGTGCCTAAACATATTATTGATAACATAAATGTGGCTGTTCGACAAACCGTAGATATGAATGCCAACCTAACTGCTGAGCTTGCGCTGTATAAGGAAAAGGTCAAAGCTTTTGAAATGGTCCCTCAATAAGAGAAAATAACTTGTTCTGAATTTGACCAATTTCGTTTTGAAAAGATAGAACACTTAAGAGAAATAGAATCATTAAGAGCTAATCTTTCCAATGAATCTAAAGAAAAAGAGTCGGTCGTAAATGATTTTCAAAAACTTAAAAAGGATTTCAAAACTCTCGAGTCCAAAAAGTTTGAATCGGAAATTAATGCTACAAAACTTCTTAAATTCAAGGAACAACAACTTTTAAAACAATACGCTTCCACAGAAAAGGTTCATCTTTTAACTAAATCTTTTAAAGAACTCGAACTTAAGCGTCTTCAAGATTTACCACCTAATTCCGGTTATGCAAAACAAGCTCAGGAATATATTCCTTTTCTTTATGATGTGACCCTAATTGGCAAATCGAAAGAAGTACCTTATGTTCGTATTACTGAGGAGACACAGTCACTTGCGGAAGAAACTCATTCTAAAATGCTTTCAAAATTCTATAAGATTGATTATGATAAGCATAATAAAGATCAATTTTCTAAAAAGACCCCTATTCATTTACAAAAGGAATTAGCTCAAATATCAGCTTTTGTGCCCCAAAGTTTGTCAACGGAAAACCTTCCTAGTACGTCTCCTACACTTGTCAAAACGGATTTAACTAAGTTAATTCCACTGGTAAGTAAGGCGTCTGATAGCTTAAATGCGGTGCACCAACACTTAGCCGATTTTGACAAGGTCATTGTGGAACGTACGACGGCTTCAGCCATAATGGAAGGTGAATGGAATTTTGAGCACACTAGAGCTGCATTTCGAGACGAAATTGTTCCATTTGTAAACAATATTAAAGCGTGTCTTCGCAATGTCGATCAAGAATTGATTTTGGAAATAGAAGAAGTTAGACGCGTTTTCAATGAAATGGATGATGCATATGAAAACGGTTTAATTGAAATTGAACGAATTTCACGTCAAAATGATCAGCTTCTGAAGCAAGTGATGTCGCATGGTATTGTCTCCGTCTGTGTGAATAAAAATGTTGATAATGATTCTATTGTGGATAATGTTGAATCTGTGGATAATGTGGTAGATAGTACTTGTCACGAATCTGACGCTGAATTTTTAAAGCTTCAAGATTCATATTCTTCGCTTTCAAAACATTTTGATGAGATTCAAACACATTGTACTTCGCTTGATTGCAAGCAACAATTTATTCAAGAAATCTTTGAAACGTCATTCGAAGGTGTTAATATCGATGATGCAAATTTTCAAAAGAATTTTCAATTGAATTTACAATCAAAACAGCGTCAGCCAAGTGACAAGGTTGCTAAATCATTGCCGATAGACATAGAGAAATCTAGGGAGATTATCTGTGTGAACGTACTTGAGGCCGCTGAGAATTTTAAACTTGATCTAGATAATCGAGTTTCTAAGATTTTGTCCAAAGTTGATAACTTAAAACAGAGAAATACACAACTCTTCGATTCAGTAAAGCCCGCATGTGCTAATACCACTGCACAGAATCAATCATCGGTTGAACAATTGAATCGAAAGTCGGTGGAAATATCTGATTTGAGAGAACAAATTTGTGATAAAAATTTGGCTTTGACTGAGTTAAAGGAAACACTTCGTACCTTAAAAGGTAAGAATGTCGTGGATAACGCAGCCACTATCTCAGCACCGTCCTCTAGTGCAATAAAAAAGAACCTCATCACCGTCACACCATTTAACAAGGGCCCTAGGACGAAACCATCTCAAACATTGGTCACTAAAGATAAGGCAAAATCAAAACCAGCTTCTAATATTCCTGTGTTGCCTTCTACAGGAGTAAGCACCACTACTAAGGCTCAAAGATCTAAGCTTAAAAGAAACAAGAAGAATGATAGGATTTTGCCCCCATCTAGTAGTCAAGTAATGAAGAAAGTAGAAGCCCAACCTAGGAATGTTATTTCTGTTTTGAATAAAAAGAATCATGTAGCTAAACCTAAAGGCTCTGCGGTTGTGCAACGTTCTAAGCCTACTGTGAATTCTAATTTGAATATTTGGAATTACAATGAATGTATGTTTTCTAGTCGTCATGATTCTTGCCTTATTGACCATGTGAATGAGATGAATGCCCGAAAAAATGGTTTAGAATGGAACCGACTGGGAAAGTGTTAACCCAAGTTGGTCGGATGTGGCGCCCCACTGGTAGAACTTTCACTATAGTAGGAAATGCGTGCCCTTTAACTAGGATCACTCCCACTAAAGCGAAAAAAGTGTGCCCTTTAATTAGAAGTACCAAGGCTACCAAAACACAAGTGTGTCCTTTAACTAGGAACACCGATACTACTGTAGGAACCAAGTGCCCTTTAAATAGGTCTACTCCTATTGTAGTGCCCGCTAATACTCCAAAACCTAAGAAAGTTGGAACAGTAAAACGTGTGAGTGCTAAAACTTGTTGAATCCAAGATCGTTAGACTCAAACAGTCGAAACCGTTTTATCTAGGTTGTCAATTGTATATGTGATGAACACAGCGGAATAATACAATTAACTAGAACAAGATGTTTAAGAGATGAATGATTCCCAAAGGGTTTGTATTATTGATGATTAACACAAACCACTCTAGGCATGTATACATTGAATCCCATGCCTAGAGATCAAAGACTCTGTAGGTTACATTTGAGTAGTATCAATTAATTAATAAAACCTACGGTCTGGCGCTCCTTTTATAACTTAAGGAACCCAGGGATACATGGAAACTAAATAAGATAATAATGACTAAATCAAAACAGAATTATTCATTCTTATCACTACTTGACCAAATCTCCATGTTTTTAGAACATAGCAGTGGAATCTTCACAGCAGTGGAAAGTTTTGTAGCAGGGGAAACTTTCTTGTATTTTGTCCACCAGCTTGAAGTTTCTCCTAATGCCATATTTGGTCCTTCTTGTTTCCATAGTGATTTGACTCATCAACTTTTGACCCAACAATCTTCCCCTAGTTGATGATGTCAAAACACTTCCCCTTAAGCATACAACATCAAAAGATCAACAGGCTGAACATTCTTTGTAGATAACTTCCCTTTTTTGACATGATCAAATAGGGGTCTTCTATGTGAACAACCTTGATTTTCAACTAATACTAACCAATATCATACATCAAACCCAAGTATTATACTTTTCAAAATACCCTCCATGAAGCACATAGGGGATAGTGTTCCTAATAAAAAATGATTTTCAGCAGTAGATACTCACACTAGTTGTAGTAATACCAATGAGAAGTAGCAAAAATCTTCACCTTGACGTCATATGTGAATGACTAACACTTTATCAAATGAGCTTCCCCTTAAAGTGTGCTAATCATTTATATGAATCTTGAATTCTGTAGGCTGTATGTAATGATTACATATGAAGAAATCTGATCATAACTTACTTGATGATGAAGAAGAATAACCCGAACTTTCATTCTATAACTTGCACTAACCACGTGACAAAGTGCCCTTGTATACAAAAATCCTTGTTTACCTTTGAAACGAGACACTGAGCACGATAATTTAACTCCTTCAAGTGATAGAAAATATGTGCATAGAGTACCATAAGAAAAATCACATATTCCTAGATCTTGTATCACTTTGTCACTAAGCGTGTAAGCATAAAACACATACCCGCGAAAATCTACTTTGTCTTCAAATAAATAATAAAAACTTTTCTTCGTAATCAATAAAATTAAATCAAGCCTTTATACCTTTAAACCAGTTGCTGTGAATATACCAAACTCCAAAATATTGTTGTCCCAAAAACCAAATCTCACAGCAGGGGAAACTTTCAAAAACAGTGGGAATCTGTTAATGAAAGCAGGGGGAACTGTTGAAGGCAGGAGGGTCGTAGCAGGGGAAACTTTTAAAGAAAGCAGGGTAAACTTTTTCAAAAGCAGGGGGAACTTTTAATGCCCCTGTTTTTGTTATTAACTGTGTCAAACCCACAAACAATGGGAATGAATTTATAACAGTTGATAAACAAAAATAGGGTGAATTAAAAGTTAACTTACTGTGTAAAATACATGTACTCAAAATAATCTATTGGTTTCAGTCTTGAATAAACCAACAAGTAACTTTATTGCATTAAGAACCCCTCGAATCACGAATCTCTTTCATAAGCTGCCAAAAAGCCATCTTCCCGTGTGAAAACGTGTGTTGACCAGCAAGTATTTATTACTTGTTGAATAGTCACCTAGGGCCTCACGTAGAACAAAAAGTATGGACCATCACCTAGTACCATATTACTTTTATTCCTCTTCTGAAAGCAATTACTCTCCCACGTGCCTTTCTTTAATTCTTGTGCCAACATATAATAACATTTCAAGTCATATTATATGACTTTAACCATTGATATTGAATCGGCAATATCATGTGAACACAACATTCCCGTCGCTTTCTCCTTTTGATAGACCTTGTGATGGCAAAGTATATTAATCCCACATCCATTGTTTGCTATTCTTTTGACTACAGCCAATCGCACGTCAGATCCATTATTCTTATGACCCCACGAAGCAAACAGTATACGTGTGTCTTTTGCATCCTCACATAATTGGTACAAATATCCAATAAATTGGATTTATTTTCACCAATTAATTAAATGCTCAAAGCAAACAGTATACCTCGTCACCTACTGGTCCGTTTCATTTGTACGCTGCGATTCTTAACCAGGGTTTTCAAAGCCCTGATTTTTTATTTTTTATTTTTCTTCTTTTATTAAACAACAGCAGCATCTTTAATGTACCATCAGTTTTAGGGCTTGAGGAATTAACCATCTCAGTAAACCCTAAAAATTCTTCACAGCAACAAATACGAACATAAAAAGATATCTTGATTCTTCTAGATATCGAGCCACCCGCTCTGATACCACATGTTGAATCCAAGATCGTTAGACTCAAACAGTCGAAACCGTTTTATCTAGGTTGTCAATTGTATATGTGATGAACACAGCGGAATAATACAATTAACTAGAACAAGATGTTCAAGAGATGAATGATTCCCAAAGGGTTTGTATTATTGATGATTAACACAAACCACTCTAGGCATGTATACATTGAATCCCATGCCTAGAGATCAAAGACTCTGTAGGTTACATTTGAGTAGTATTAATTAATTAATAAAACCTATGGTCTGGCATTCCTTTTATAACTTAAGAAACCCAGGGATACATGGAAACTAAATAAGATAATAATGACTAAATCAAAACAGAATTATTCATTCTTATCACTACTTGACCAAATCTCCATGTTTTTAGAACATAGCAGGGGAATCTTCACAGTAGTGGAAAGTTTTGTAGCAGGGGAAACTTTCTTGTATTTTGTCCACCAGCTTGAAGTTTCTCCTAATGCCATATTTGGTCCTTCTTGTTTCCATAGTGATTTGACTCATCAACTTTTGACCCAACAAAACTCACATTAGAAAACGCAGGAAATCTAAGGGTCACACAAAGGTTAGCAATTCTGATAATCTTATATATGTATCTGCTAACACTTCGGAACCAACAGTTTCCAATGCATTGTCTACTGTTGTTGTTGAAAACAGGTGGTCCAAATTGTTCTCTGGTATTTGGACTCTGGTTGCTCTAAACATATGACCAAAAATCGCTCTCAGCTCAGAAATTTCGTCAGCAAGTTTCTTGGTACGGTTCGATTTGGAAATGATCATATTTCAAAGATAATGGGTTACGGTGAATATCATATTGGGAATGTTATAATTTCAAGAGTGTATTATATGGAGGGTCTTGGTCACAACTTCTTTTCTGGGGACAATTTTGTGATGCAAACCTAGAAGTTGCTTTTCGAGAGCATACCTGCTTCATTCGTAATTTGGAAGGGGTTGATTTAGGCAGCATATTGAAGAACAAAGCTCGACTAGTAGCTAGTGGATACAAGCAATTATTAGGCATCGACTTTATAGAATCCTTTTGCACCTGTTGCCCGTTTGGAAGCTATTAGACTATTCCTCGCTTATGCAGCCCACATGAATATGATCGTCTATCAGATGGATGTGAAGACGAAATTTCTCAACGGTGAAATCAAGGAAGAGGTCTATGTTCAACAGCCGGATGGTTTTGTGAATCCTAAATATCCTAATCACGTGTATAAGCTTAAGAAGGCTCTCTATGGGTTGAAGCAAGCTCCGCGCGCATGGTATGATCCTTTGTCACAATTCCTCATCACGCAAGGCTTCGCTAAAGGCAAGGTGGATTCTACGCTGTTCATTAAGAAACGAGGTAAAGATATGATTATGGTACAAATATATGTTGATGGTATTATATTTGTTGCCTCGACCCAAACCTTATCCGATGAGTTTAGGACACTCATGTCTTCCAAGTTTAAGATGTCAATGGTGGGCAAGGTATCATTCTTCTTAGGACTTCAGATATCTCAGAGTCCCAGAGGCATCTTTATCAATCAATCCAAGTATGCCCTTGAATCTCTTAAGAAATATAAGATGGAATCTTGCGACCCCGTGGATACTCCAATGGTGGAACGAACTAAGCTAGATGCAGATCCACATGGAATTGTTGTTGATCCAACACTTTATCGTGGAATGATCGGTACCCTTCTGTATATCACAGCTAGTCGACCTGATCTTCAGTTTGCTATATGTATGTGTGCTCGGTATCAAACTCGACCTACTGAGTTACAATTGGATACCGTGAAACGGATCTTTCGATATCTTAAAGGAACCATTAATCAGGGACTTTGGTATTCGAAGGAATCTTCAATTGCACTTATGGCATATGCAGATGCGGATCACGCGGGTTGTCAATATACAAGGCGTAGCACGAGTGGAACTTTGCAATTACTAGGAGATAGACTAATCAGCTGAGCATCGAAAAGGCAGAAAAGCGCTGCAATGTCAAGTACGGAAGCAGAATACATAGCTATGTCCGATTGCTGTGCTCAAATTCTTTGGATGAGATCACAATTAACTAGCTATGGTCTAGGTTTCAACAAAATTCCGATGTACTGCGACAACAAGAGTGCAATTGCCTTATGCTGCAACAATGTTCAATTCTCCCGGTCGAAGAATATTGACATTCGCTACCACTTCATCAAGGAGCAAGTGGAAAATGGACTGATAGAGCTTTACTATGTCCGATCTGAGTATCAATTGGCGGATATTTTCACGAAGGCTTTAGATCGCGCTCGAATTGAATTTTTGGCCGACAAGCTAGGAATGAGAACCTTCTCGCCCGAGACTCTAAAGGAATTGGCAGATGAAGCGAAAGAATAGTAGTGGTAAACTATTCTCCGTATCCTAGGTGATCATCTGTATATAGTGTTTATATTTTTATCCCCAAAAGCAAAATACAAAAATATAAAACCATATAAAAACCCTAAAAAATTGAATAATTCAGAAAATCCAAAAATATTTTTACTTTATTTTTCAAAGGCATGTCTTTTGGTACGATAATATTTACAGCCTTAGAAATGTCGATTAATATTGACACGGTGCCATAAATAGAGTTCGTACAAAAGTTGTAAATATTTCATAAAACATGCCTATATGGCTTGTAGTTTTTTCAGACTGCAACCCGTTTTCACATTAAAGTCAAGTATTTCTTATGAAAGCTTTGGCTCACAACGGGAATTAATTTTCTCGGGTAAGGTTTACTTTAAAACCTCGTAAGAGATCAAGTTTACTTTATAACTTGGTCTAACACAACTCTATGTACGCATCAGTGCATTTATTTGTTACAACAAGAGAAATCTTGTTTTTATGAAGTTACCATGTCTACAACCAAAGCACTCTACAATTGGTATCTACATACTCGACGATGCAACTACTCAAACGACGACTACAGCTCTTTCAATAGAACACGGGTCAATAATTGAGGGGGAGCAATTGTCAAGCATTCAGAATCTTCAATGCCAAAAGTGCCAAGCTCACTAATTGGTGTCAAGACAACAATACCAATCGTACATGTGGTGTCAATAGATGACTTCAGACGTGACGAGGAGACCAACATTTGCCGATAAGAACCATTTGATCTTATCATATGATGTTCTCATCAATCAGGTCCAACCTTTTCAATTCATTCTTATATGGTGAATATGTGATCGTGTTCAAATCGGTATCATTTCTCACAAATTGGTCTCATGAAGATTAAACGGACTTGCATGTTTCTTCCCAAAACCTTTGTTAAAACTTCATTAAATCAATTGATATTAAAAACATCGATTGGGTTAATATTATTAATATGTGGGAGAAAATGTGATTTAATATGGGAAATTATCACAAATGGTTTGACTTAACGTGATGGCTCATCCTGACATATGCGAAATGTTTTCGAATATCGTGGCATATGTTAAGGTGGAGCAAAATGGATTTGCTATATCAAAATGGATTTCATGGTGACATATACTTACCCTAAACCCATTTATTTCACGACGATGAAGATTGTGGTGACATAAGGATGGTAGGATAGGTTAAGTCCAATGATTCTTCCAAAACCGAAGGAATCTTCCCAAGGACATTCCATAGCTAGAAATAGTAGTCCTTAGGAAAGATGGGGAAAGATTGTGAACGTAGCTGAATGCCGACCAAGCACCTACGTTAGCACTGGAACAATCACAACAAGGTGCTAGTTATGACGTATTGGTAAGCATTGAAGGGGTTGAAGAATGAAAAAGAATTGTAAAGATAAAGGGTCTAAAGAAAGAAGCCCTCCTTACAACCTTAGGCAGAAACTGGGTCAACATATATGCTATTGAGATCATTTTAATGATGCTCGATATTGAAGATAGACATCATAGACCCAGTGATGCAATGCACAACCCATCCCATCTAACTCAGATATCTCTTAAAAGATATTTGTTTTAATCACACGGAGATCAACACGTTATCTATCGATTTATTCACTCCGAGTAAATTGGTATTGAAATGGTGGCACTCCTCTCCAGCCTCCGATCACTAAAATCCAAAATGCACGATCGAGCTAGAGACATTTGAGATCATCAAATATCTCATTAGGACACACTTCCATATTTCCTTGCTTCTTCATACACTATGAAAAGTAAGAAAGATCTTAAGAGTCCTACGTAAAATCTACATGATCTTGCCTGAACATCTGAGTAATACGAAAGTATTTACAATGAAGATGGAAATCCTTCTTGGGCGAATATCAAAAAGCTCATGATAGGTGACTTGTGTGATTCTTTATGAATCAAACTTGTGATAACTGGAAAGCAACAGTGGTTTAATTCTTAACTGAATTTAAACACGTTCCAGGCCTCTACGTAATATCTTAGTGATCTTGCCAGAACACTCAGAGTGATACCTTAGTGTTCACAGTGATGAGTGGAAATCTAACTAGTGTTAACATCAAACATCACTTGGTAGGTAACTTGCAAGATTCTATATGAATCAAGCTAGTGACAACTGGAAAGCAACAATGGTGCGATTCTTTAATGAATCAAACTTGTTCCAGGAATCAGGATTGACGGCTTCAATCATGCAGATATTTATATCCAAATGATTCACTCTTTACGTTCGTAGTCGGCTTTGGACGGTCGAGTAAAGAGAACGAGTTTACCCGTGAAATATTTTTAAGGAGATTTTTAATTAAATCTACCTGCCACAAGTACGATATTTTATATCGTCCAAACGGTCTTCACCGACCGAAGGTAAAATGCTACCGAATTAGAATGAAATGTTCAAAGCCATTTCGTTCGTGTCTACTTATGTTGCGGCATTTGAAGACGGTGGCGATGCGGAATCCGAGAAGAAGTCGTCCCCGCATGCTTATACTTTATGCACTTAATACTTCATCTAATTCTAGAAAGCCTAAAAGTCAAGTCTTCCGTTGTATCGAACTCTGAATCTTTCAAGAATTACGAAGGTATAAGTATGTGAGACATGCGGTCACGAGGAGGCCAAAATCATAAGTGATGGATGCACAATATCAAGGCAAGAGATTAATGTTAAAGATTGATATCAAAGATCAAATCAGCATGTTCACCAAAAATGAAAAAGAAAAGAAAGACGAAGACTACGAGCTCAAGACAAGCATAGTATGCTAGGTTTATTTTATTATTGTAACTTGGGTAACACTCTTGTTTGGAGTGACCTCCCTTAGGGGGAGATTGTTGGAAATACGTTTCTACGTATTTAGGAAGATTTAGTCACTCCGACAATATATTAAGTAGTAGCTCGTAGTCTAGATATCTTTATATATATCAAACAAGGAAAAACCCGGTCCATGCTTGTATGGCCGGTCATTATAAGCCCAAGCCCATCTTATGGGCTTGGTATATAAACCCTCTCCTTAGTTGGAGAGAATGGTGGTTTTCTCATAATTTACACATAGTTAAGTGTGTATTTCTACATTTTCTCTCTCTAAAGTATGTGTGAAATCTACCATCTTTCTATCTCTTTCTCTCTCTAAACATAAGCAAGATTTACAATATCCTACATTTAGTATTTTCATCATTAAAATATGCAAAATTAGTTTCATTAGTATACAGCTTATTATATAAACAAATAAAATATGCAAAATCAAAACAATTGCTTATGGTATGTAAAATTATTACAGAAAGTATAGATGATATTCCTTTTGCAATAGAGAAGAAACAAACCTATTTTTACAGCAATGAAAGCTGGATTGAGGATAGCAAAATCAAGATTCCGAGTCGAATGAGGGTACCGCGATACCATCCCAGTTTTCAGATTGATGGTCACTTTTTTCTATGGACGCATGGATCAATTCCATTCTTTCAAGTTCTCACTTTTTTCTACTACATGTTTTCTAAAAAAAACTAAGCGATACTGTCCCGGTTTTTACATAACCCAACATAGAAGTTGATCGGTATGCACAAAGACCAAGATGGACCATATTAGGCTCAGACATGACGCCCTTCGGGGATAACCGGACACACACGGCATGGCTGCATCCTCGAGGGTTGCCCCGCCAAGGTCTGTGGAGTCTCAGGTTTAACCCGGGCTGTTTCAAGGTCATCAGAGCCACGTGTACTCATCACAGCCCGCAACCACAGGTGTCCCCAAACAGAATGTATAAAAACGTCCCCCAAAATATAATCTCTTTCAGTGTGGCCTATTTTAACAAAATGAGCTAGAACAAACAACTACCACAAAGGATAAACGGCTACCAGATTAATTGATGTCGTTGTTAGGGCTATGGAGGTTGCTGAATCGAGAAATGCTCGCATTCTGTCATCCTTCCACTTTATGCAAGAACAACACATAGCCAAAGGATCATCACAACCAACGAAACTCAAATATCCGACACAGCTTATAACGCCGAGAAAAAGAACCATCAAAAGCACCCATTTATTCATCGCTACCAGAAAATGTACTTTTCCAATGTATTGAATGCTACATTTTTCTACTTTCGAACTAATAAAGTCTTAGCGAGAAATAGTAAGCATAAATAATGACCGTACCTCTTTGATATCTTATTTGGACAGCTTAATTGCTTAATGTAGCATTAAGTAAATTCACGACACGCTAAAACAACTCATGGGGTGTTTGGAATACCTTAAGAAATCTGTCTATCCAGTGATTCTTTAACACCGCTTATCAGAATTTAAAATTTACAAATAATACACGAAGTAATACCCTTGAAACTACGTATCTACTATATGGAAACACAATAACTAAATCACAAAGTCTAGCAAGCAATAAAAACATACCCATATCATTTCATTAGGACAACTTCAAACAACAACCTATAAATATTCCATTCATTCCTCTGTTTTTTTAAGCATCATCATTGAATAGATCAACTTTAGTACAACTTCTGGTTAGTGGCTATTTTGGGGTTCTTAGTCGAAAAGCTCATGATAGTATAGTCTCAGATAAGGCGTCATTTTACCTAAGTTAAACAATAAGAGCACCCAAAAAAACATACCTGTTACTGTACTCACAAAACCAACCCAGAAAATTAGGTTTTCTAGAAAACCCAAATAAGCAGGACATTATGATAACGCATCGATAATCACCCATTCACCATAAACCCTTAATCAACAATCGAAGCTCACAATCTCAACCAATCAAGGCAGCCCATAAAACGACCCTCTGAGCCAACCAACATCGCTTACCAACCACCAACGCCGCACACCAAGAAGGCGACAACGAAGGGTGGCCGACGGTAAAACTATGGCGTATGGATGAATCATCACAAAGTCCATCCAGAAGATGAATAACCAACTGGGAAATGTAGAAAAACACACAAATAATGCAAACCCAGACCTTTTTTGTGTTGGTGGTGTTATATATATGGCTTCAAGGGGGAGATCATCAACAACCACAATCGCAACACGAATCACTAACCAACGTGACTTTCCTGTATCCACCACACAACCAAACAACACCAATTAAGGCAAAGGGCAAGGCCAAAGGCCAATTAAAAAAATTAGGGGCAAAACAAATAAACAAATCAAATGGGCAACTTATCATTAATGAAGGAGGAAGAGGCCAAAGGTGATTAATGAGGGTAAATGACGAACGGAGCCAAAACGGAGATATATAACGAAACTTGGCAGCGTATAGTGTGTGTTTTGTGTGTGTAAAATATGTGAGTGAGAGGCTCGGTTGTGAGGGAGAAGTATATCATTATTTATTAAGAGTGTGAGAAGAATCACTGTTCATTAAGAACCATGATTCCTCTCTATAATAAGGAGAGAAATATCCTAAACATAAACATGTGCATAAAACTCATAACCCTAATGCTACCAATTACAAACACAACAGCTTTATCTTTTTACATGTGATACTCATATCTTACTTTAAAGCACATTTCGCCTCTTTTGTCATCTACAAAAAAACGCATTTGAGATCCACTTTTTCCTGACTACTTATTCCAACCAAATCCTCATATTTTAATAACTCTTTTTATTCTCCCGAGCATATCAAACTCTTCGAATATAATTTAGTAAACACTTTCTTTTACTTTCAATAATGGCTTCGAGATCTCAAAAGGAGGTCTTAGGTAGGTTTTTTCGTCTCTTATTAACCGAATCAAAAGAAGAATGAAACAAATTTGTTCTTGTTCTTTCCTTTTAATTTTTGAATGTTGAAATAGGCTTTTCTTTACATAGATCAATGATGGATTATTGTTCATGCACGAAAATCTATAAAGATTGGTTCAAGAAATGAATAAACTGAGATCTTTTATTTGTTATCTTTTTAGTTTGAGTTCAATTCACCATCAATTTTAGTGACTGAGGGTCCGTTTGGTGGGTTTTACTTTAGATATGGGTTTATAAAATAGGGGATTAGGATTAGGTAAGATTTTGATTTAATGTTGGTTTAAGTAACGGAGATAAAATATATAAATAATATTATAATATTATTTAAAAATATATATAATAAAATAAGTATATTTAATAATATAAAAAATAAAATGGGTCGTGACAATGATATATGGCCCCACATATTTGACATCATTTTGAAAAGTAAGTTCGGTGGTAAGATTTTATAGAAAGCAAAATTCAGGGGTTGGTTCCTATCTTTGGGGCCCATACTTTTATACCAAACAACGGTTTTATCTCTACTTTACATCAAAAAAATTCTAAACATTGATACCAAACGGGCCCTGAGACTGATATGTGAGGGTTTTGTTATGTCTCCACACCTATATACTATTTTTGTTCAAATTGTGAATATAAAAGAACAGAGATACGTGATTTATTAAAGGTATAGGGTAAGTTATGTTTGTGTCTTCGTTTTGTGTTTCAATCAAGATCAATGATGAGTTTGATGGTATATATCTTTAAAGATCTCATCTTTTAATAGATAAATTCAGATCTTGCTTGTAATAGTGTGGGGATGAATTTTTTGAAGATGGGGATTAAGATAGATTGAAAAAAAATCTGAGATCTTAATTGAGGTTTATCCGAGCCATGAATATGTGTTCCTGGAATTGTATGTGTGTTTGTGTGATCATATCTTGAGTATGTGTTAGTGGTATCAACAAAACATAACACATGTATTTTAACACATAATATAAAGGTGTTTGTGGTTTTAATGTTGACTTTGTTTGTTCACTTGTTGTTCAACCGTGTGTACTAATTTTTCGGGTATGATTATATTATGTGATGGAGTTGTGAGGGAAATGTGCGATGTTTTAGATTTTTATAGGTAAAAATAACAGGTTATGAGAAGTGTAACTGTTGGGTTTCTTCGATTAAATCTAGTGTTAGAAGCCTAAAACACTAAAAGCAAATAACCATAATTACTGTCTATTTAATATAGGGACTGAATCTTTATATATGATAGACCCGTGTTAAACCTCTTAAGTTATTAATTATTACTGATAAGTATTTGCGATTATCAAATTAAGTATATATAATAAATACAGTCATATTATATCATATATCTTAATAAAATATGATCTCGATGTCTAAGTTTGTGGCCCCTTAGGCCCACATACTCCCGGAGTATAAAATACCACTTGCGGAAGTCTCTGTCATAACATACTTTAATACTGACATTGATAGATATACAAAAGAACACAGTAATGTAATCAAGGAATGCTTCCTTATTTTAAAATATATTTCCTTGTTTAACGAAGGAAACTGGAAACTCATCTAGAACAGATGACGATGTTGTCCAAGATAAGAGATAACGAGATGATAATTATCTCCAATATGAGAGACAAGATCCACCTGAGGAAGAAGAGGTTGAGCCGAGAAGAACCAAAAGGGCGAGAACCGAGAAATCATTAGACCCGATTGTATCGATTTTATGGTAAAAAAATGAACCCACTTCTTATCGAGAAACCCTAAATTCCTTGAAAGGGTCTCGATGAAAGAAGCCATTAAAAGTGAAATAGATTGTATTTACAAAATCATATTTGAATCTCGTTGATTTACCTCATGGTTGTAAACACTAGGCTAAAAATAGATATTCAAGAAGAATACGAAAGCTGATGGCACCATTGACAAATATAAAGCAAGATCGGTGATCAAAGGTTTTAGACAACGTGAAGGTCAAGATTACTTTGATACGTATTCACTTGCTACGCGAATAACTTCTATTCGAATGATAATTGCTATTGGCACATTAAGAAATTTGGAAATGCATTAAATGGACTTAAAACAACTTTTCTAAACGGAGATTTAGAAGAAATATACATGAACCAACTTGAGTGTTCCATGGCTCTTAGATACGAGGGAAAAGTGTGTAGGCTTGTTAAGTCACTGTATGTCTTAAAGCAAGCTCCCAAACAATGGCATAAAAAGTTTGATCATGCTATGTTAGAGAGTGGATTCAAAATTAACGAATGCGACATGTGTGTTTATATCTAAAACACAAATAGTGGATATGTAATCTTTTGTCTTCATGTTTATGATATGCTTATCATTAGCAGTAACGACAAGATGATGAAGTCTACTAAAGACATGTTAAAATCAAAGTTGACATGAAAGATATGGGTTTGACTGATGTGATCCTTGGAATAAAGATCATATGAACATAGAGTGGAATTGCATTAAGTCAAGCATATAACGTTCACAAAATTCTTGATACTCATAATGCGGGGGATTCCGGCCTAGCTAGAACTCTAATTGGCACCAGTTTGTATCTATCTAAAAATAGAGATACATTTGTTGCCCAATTAGAGTATTCAAGAATTATTGGCATGTTAATATATTTGATAATAGGTACCCGACCTCACTTAGCATGTGTTGTTAGCAAGATAAGTAGATATACTAGTAATCTAAGTGCTGCACATTGGAAAGCTATGACCAGGGTACTTCATTATTTGAGATACATTCGTGATTATTGACTGGATTATGCAAGATATCCATCTGTTATTGAATGATACAGTGATGCAAATTGGATATCTGACATAAAGAATTCTAGATCGGCTAGTGGATATGTGTTTACACTAGGAGGGGCTACGTTAATTCGTAGAGGACATACCCATGTGGCCTAAACAGGTAACAGCCATTAGTATACATTGTGATAGTCAATCGGCAATTGGTCGAGCTCATAGTACAATGTATAATGGAAAGTCTATACATATCCGTCGTCGGCATAATTTGGTACGACAACTACTCTCAACACGAGTTATCTCAACCGACTATGTGAATTCAAAGGATAACATCGTAAATCCGCTTACGAAAGGCTTAAGGAGAGAGTTAGTTATAAGTCGTCTAAAGGAATATGACTAAAGCCTTTAAAAGAAAGAGTTTCTATGAAGGAAAACCTAACATAGTTGACTGGAGATCCCAAGATCTAGGTTTAATAGGACAACCTAATCTTAGAAATCTTAGGAAGTCACGTTAATATGGGGGAGTTACAATAACACCCCATTTGGATAAATGGACCGTTAAGTAGTAATTATAGCGTGTCATTAAAGTATGCAAGGTAAATGTCTAAAACATTAAATGACCATAAAGGAAACCGGAAACAAACATCGGTTCCAACATAAGCTCCACACACAAATGCATAAGTATAGAATGTAAGGAAAGGACTAAACAATGCCCAACAAAGCAAAAGCATGTAAATGCATTAAAGAAGAAAGAAGAATAGGCGCCTCATTCCATGCACGTACTCTTGTTTCCTAGATTTTCCCTTTAATACCTGCCGTTTTGGGACATGGAAGAAAAATACGGCTGAGCAATATGCTCAGTGTGCGGATATATGACAATGAATGTAAAACATAAACATAAGCAAGTAATGAAATGAAATGAATAACAACGAAATAAGTGTATGTCCTGGAAAACATGGTTTAACTTATAAGAATGGTTTTATATTTCTGAAAAGACTTATGTTTAGTTTATCTTGAAAAATTGTATTTTAAATATGCCCGGAGCCCATATAGGTCATGTTATATTCACGTGCATGAATACTTAGAGGGGTGAACTCGTCATGCAATTAGAGGCGCTGCCTCTAATTATGACAATATGAGTGGAGGGATCAGCTCCTGTAACGGATGCAAGGCACACACCGCAATTACCATGAAATCTTACTACTTGTCCTCAGATACACCCGTTAGCCCCACATGATAATAATAACATAGGCCAAAATACTGTAAAGGGACGCTGCGAGCAATCACTCTCACCGTAGAAGAGTCATAACACCGGTGCCTCCAGTGCTATGGTTATGGAACCCCCATAACTAGATGAAACTGGTATGCATGTATATAGCTTAGGCAATCTAAAATAAATATAACATATACTGAATGTGTTTAAGACACGTAACTACTGAGAAAAACAGATGGCTGCAAACGGAGAAATCCTAATATAGAAAAGATGTCCTTACTGAAGGACGAAATATCCGTACCTTATGTCCAGTAAATGAAGACGAAAACGAACGCGGAAGATCACTCCGACTTCACGATAGCTACATAATAAATGGACATGAATAAGTGTATGTTTTACTTATACATACTTGTTATTTAGTTTACTTGACGTGTTCATACTTATTATACTTGTTCTTGTCTTGTCTTATTATTCATGTTTAATCATGTGTTTCTTAGTGTTTCATGTGTTTTAGATTCACGTAGTTCATGTTTTATGTGTTACAGTGTTATAACATAATGAGTAACTTTCTAAAAATAACAGGTTTCTATATATAGTAACTTTTCAAAAAATAGCAGGTTTTCATATATAGTAACTTTGCAAAATAGCAAGTTTCCTTAAATTATAAGTTTCCAAAAATAGAAAGTTTCCATAATTAGTAAGTTTCCAAAAATAGAAACTTTCCATATTTAGCATGTTTCTATAAATAGCATGTTACGATATTTAGTGTGTTTCCATAAATAGCATGTTACCATATTTAGTTTGTTTCCGTATTTATCATATTTCCATAATTAGTATAATTTCATAATTAACATGTTTTCAAAATTAATTTATTTCCATAGTTAATCATATGCTTATTAAATAATTAAATGATATAACATATAGTTTTAATAAGCTTATATTATGTCATGTATAATTATATTGTAAAGTTTAATAACAAATAAATATTTAGGCTTAACTTATTATTAATAATTAATAATGATGTTTCATGTTATCGATAGTTATTATTAATTAATAATATTACATGTTTCATGTAATTAAAATTTACCTTATAAAATATTAATTAATTAAGCTAAGTTTTAGTTAATTAATTTAGTGTATATGAATAATTAAGTCATCAATTATTTTAGCATAATTTTATTTAAATAAAATGTACGTACAAAATAACATGATTTTATTTAAATAAAATTATATCCTAAGTCATGACATTAATTAATTTAATTAACTGTATTTTTAATTAAACCAATTAACCATTAACAATACATGTTTTAAATTTTTTTAGCCAAACACCACCTAACACACCCCCATGCCGGTGGTTGGGTGGTGCCGACTGGCAGCCAACAGCCCAAGCTGCTGCCGATTCCCACTGCTCGACCAAGGTTCACCCCGATTGAACTCGGGTTCCCCTACCGTGCCAAAATTACCCAGCGAGACCAACACGTGGTCTCGGTTCCCACTGCGTGACCACAGCTCCCACCGTGGGGCTGGTGGCTTGCGGCTGACAGCAAAACAAACACCACCGCACCCCTTTGGGTCGCGGCTGGTGACCAGAAAACCCTACCGAGAGTCGGTCGACTCCCGGTTTGTGTGCAACCGAACCAAAATCAAACCAAAACCCCCTTTTCTTGTTTTAATCTTTTCCATAACATGTTTTTAATTAATGATTTCTAGATCTATGAACATATGATCATAATTTAAATAAAAGATTAAAAAGGTTAAGGTAAATACCGAATGCGTGGATTGATTAAGGATTGAACAATGAACACGAACACGTAATTACCCAAGATCAAAAGGTAAAAATCGTCCTTGTGGTGTGTGTGGTATGTCGCGGCCAAGAGAGTAGCACCAAGAGAGATTAGGGTTTTATTTTCTTGAAGAGTGATTTTAATAAACTTCTGGAGTTTATTTTGTGTACAAAAAGGATTGTAATGGGTTGGGCCAAAAGGCCCTCTCCCTTTCTTCTTTGTTTGTCGCGTCTACTCACAAGTAGGGATGTCAAAAAAGTTGACCCGACCCGAACCCGAACCCGAATAACCATATCCGGGTCGGGTCACTCTGGTCCAAAAGTGTATTCGGGTTGACCCGAATTGCCCCGAGTTCTAATTAGGCTCGGGTTCGGGTTATATATTTTTTACCCTTGACCCGATCCGACCCGAACCCGACCAACCTGACTTGACCCGACTAAAATTACACTTTTTACATTCTATTAGTACTTAATTGAGCCACTTTTTACACATTTTCCTTAAACTCGGGTTGACCCGAACCCGAGTCGACCCGACCCGATTTGACCCGACCCGATTTGACCCGACCCGAATTGACCCGAGTTCTAATTAGGCTCGGGTTCGGGTATGATTTTTTTGCTCTTAACCCGACTTGACCCGACCCTAGTTGACCCGAACCGGACCGGGTCAACCCAAATCACACCCCTACACACAAGCCCACAACCAAATCCATAAAATTTTCATGTTTAACTATTATTCATGAATGTTCGTGTTTTAAATGTCGTAAATTTAATATTCTACATAAACGTTTATCGTGCATCAATAATATACATATTACTTGTAATTAAATGTTCGTATTTTATATATCTTGTATTGTTTAAGTATTTTACATGAATACTTATCGTACGTTAATAATCATGTTCTCATACGTAATACTTATAACAATTAATTAATATACATAACGTTCGTATTAAATTTTCATGATTCATGTCGTATATTAATTAATTAAAAGTTTAAATTTAACCGTAAATTCGTGCATTTAATGATCTTAAGAATTTTAAAGCGGGTTTTAAAACTATTCCCCTCTAAAAGAATAATTCGTCCTCGAATTAGAGATACGATAAGCTAATGAGGTAATAAACACTGAAATGACACATAAGCTGAAAAGACATGTAAGCTGAAAAGGACATTCCCGAGTCATAGCTGGAAATGAGGGTAAGAAGTCCGGATAGACTCCTCCGTTTCCCAAGTGGCTTCCCGCTCGAAATGGTCCCTCCAACGGATTTTGACGAATGGAATCGTCTTTCTCCTCATGACTCGACCCTGACGGTCGAGAACTTCCTCGGGTTCCTCAATATATGATAGATCCTCTCGAGTCTGCTCGAATGGATACGAAACTAAATGCAACAGATGGTAATTGTAACCTCTGAGTAGGGATACATGGAACACATTATGCACATGAGATAGCTGAGGAGGTAAAGTTAGACGATATTTCACCGACACGTTCAAAGATTTCAAATTGTCTGATGAAACGAGGACTGAGCTTGCCCTTGAGTCCAAAACGCTTTACACCACGTGATGGTGACACCTTAAGGAAAACATGATCATCGATCTTAAATGCTAGATCTCTACGATGCTTATCAGCATAGCTCTTCTGTCGAGCACGAGCTTACTATAGCTTCGCCTTGGCGATGGAAACCTTCTCATTGATCACCTCTATCATTTCTGGTCCTTCAAGGATCCGTTCTCCAACTTGATCCCAACAGATTGGAGCACGACACTTTCTGCCATAGAGCATACCGAAAGGTGCACACTTAATACTTGCATGCCAACTGTTGTTATAGGCAAACTCAACCAAACAAATGTAGTCGTCCCATCTTCCTGTCCATTCTAATGCACAAGCTCGTAGCATGTCATCTAAAGTCTGAATGGTGCGTTCTGATTGACCATCGGTATGAGGATGAAAAGCAGTGTTAAGCTTAGTTTGGTGCTCTAAGCTTTCTGCATTCCTTTCTAGAATTTCGACGTGAAACGAGGATCTCTGTCTGATATGATGTCTGATGGAGTACCATGCAGTCGCATGATCTCCTTAAGAAATATGTCTGCCAATTTGCTAACTGAGAAGTCCTTGCGAATTGGGATAAAATGAGCTGACTTGGTTAAACGATCTACTATAACCCATATAACATCATGCTTGCTCTGAGTCAAGGGAAGTCCCATGAAGAAATCCATGGAAATTTTGTCCCACTTCCATGCGGGAATCTCTAATGGTTGTAGTAAACCACTAGCATGCTGATGCTCGATCTTAACGTGATGGCAGGTTAGACACTTGGATACGAAAGTAGCAACATCCTGCTTCTTGCCACTCCACTAGAAATGATATTTGATGTCATGGTACATCTTGGTGGATCCTGGATGAATAGAGAATGGAGAGCTGTTATCTTCTGCCAATAAAGCTTCTCGGAGTGTCTGGTCATTCGGAACACATAGCTTAGTTCCTTGCCACACAATGCCTTCTTCGTCTACACGAAATTCAGTCTGCCGATCAAGATTCTGGACAATAGCCTAAATCCCACCATCATCCTTTTGAGCTTCCTTGATCCGAGAAATTAAGTCTGGCTCAATTCTCAGATTGGCCCAGTACCCATGCTGTCCACGTACTAAGAATTCAAGGGTCACGTATGATTTCTTATTGTATCTTAATTTCGTTAATCATGCCTGACTTCCTGCTGAGAGCATCTGCCACTACATTCGCCTTACCGGGATGGTACTGAAGATTGATGTCATAGTCCTTGAGTAGTTCTAACCATCTCCTCTGCCTCATATTAAGATCTCTTTGAGTGAAAATGTACTTGAGACTTTTGTGATCAGTGTAGATGTCACATGATTCACCATATAGATAGTGTCTCCAGATTTTAAGTGCAAAGACCAATGCCGCTAGCTCCAAGTCATGGGTAGGACAATTCTCCCCATAAGGCTTTGGCTGACGTGATGCGTATCCAATCACTTTCCCATGTTGCATGAGTATACAGCCTAATCCTTTACCCGAAGCATCGTTGTAGATCTGAAAACCACATGTGCCAGATGGGAGAGTAAGAATAGGTGCATATACTTACCGTTGCTTGAGTTCTTCAAAGCTCTTCTCCCGCTCATCAGTCCAAACGAATTTCTCTCCTTTCCGCATCAACTTGGTCAAAGGTAAGGCTAGTCTTGAAAATTTCTCCATGAATCTGAGATAATAACAAGCTAAGCCCAGATAACTACGAACCTCAGTTGCAGATGTCGATCTTGGACATTTAGTGATAGCTTCAACCTTCACAGGATCCATAGTAATCCCTTCTGCGGAGACAATGCGGCCTAGAAATGTCACCTTGTTTAGCCAGAATTCACATTTGGAGAATTTGGC
Source organism: Glebionis coronaria (assembly GCA_025667525.1). Lineage (NCBI taxonomy): Eukaryota > Viridiplantae > Streptophyta > Magnoliopsida > Asterales > Asteraceae > Glebionis > Glebionis coronaria. The sequence continues at coordinate 275,201 of JANFOE010001087.1, forward strand.
ATACAACTGCTTCTGACGAAGAATTTATAGCACAATACGTAGATGTTCTTCATGTTCTTCCTTGTATTTAGAGAAAATGAGGATGTCATCTATGAATACGATAACAAATTTGTCTAAGTACTCATGAAAGACGCGGTTCATAAGGTCCATGAATACCGCAGGAGCATTAGTGAGTCCGAAAGGCATGACTACAAACTCATAATGGCCATATCTTGTGTGAAAAACAGCCTTGAGAATATCCTGCTCTTTCACTCGTAGCTGATGATAACCGGATCTTAGATCGATCTTGGAGAAATGCTTGGCACCTTGTAGTTGGTCAAACAGATCATCGATACGCGGTAATGGATAACGGTTCCTAATCATGATCTTATTCAGCTCATGATAGTCAATGGATAAACGCATGTTGCCATCCTTCTTCTTGACGAAAAGTACCGGTGCACTCCATGGTGATACACTCGGACGGATGAAACCTCGCTATAGTAATTCCTGTAGCTGATCTTTTAACTCCTTGAGCTCTATGGGAGCCATGCGATAAGGAGCCTTAGAGATTAGTTGAGCTCCTGGGATGAGCTCAATGCTAAATTCTACTTCGCGGATAGGTGGTATACCCTGAAGTTCTTCTGGAAATACATCGAGGAATTCTGAAACAACTGGTTGATGTTGGATCGACGAAACTTTGGCGGTAATATCCTGAATTGAAGCTCAGAATCCCTCGCAACCATGAGATAGTAAAGCACGAGCTTCTAACGCGGAAATGGTTTGTACAGACTTTCCTGGTATGAAAACCATTGTGAATGTACTCTGGTGCTTGAACATCACCGAAGATAACCCGATAGGTATGAGAGTCGATAGTAGCATGGTGCTTGTATAACCAGTTCATGCCTAAGATGATATAAAATTCGCACATATACAAAGGAAGTGCGTCTACTGGGTGAATCTTATCATCAAATTCTAGTGGAAGATCTTTGTACACCTGGGTAATGCGTACAGAGTCTCACATAGGCGTAGATATACTTTAAATATTCTCTAGTAGCATAGGGATTTTATTAATACTAGTGGCATACGTAGTGGATATGACTGAATGAGTTGCACCAGTATCGAATAAAACGCAAGCAACATGACCGTTAATAAAGAGGATGTCAGTGATGGTACCTGAAGACTTATTTGCTTGGTCTCTTGTAGAAGTGTAGACACGTCCCGAAGCTGGTGGCTTAAGAAGAGCAGCACTAGAAGTACCAGCAGTATCTCCCTTCTTGCAATCCTTCAACATGTGTCTGGATTGTCCATACTTGACACAAACTCCGACAGCCTTACGGCATAGTCCGGGATGTCTACGACTACAAGTCGTGCAGATAGGGTAGGTGTAACCTCCTGGAGGTACCCTTGCTACCTGAGAGCCTGTTTAATAAAATATGCGTGAGACATGATTACTTGGCATAAACATGACTGCACTCAAGTTTAAGTGATAGTTTACCAGATGAAGACGAGTTGTTGGACTGCTGACCCTTTGCATTTTGGTCGCGTCCACTCGCAGAGTTCCTGTTTAGGATGCTGACATGTTAGTACGTAAAACATACAACAACTTAACATAGAAAGGTTTAAGAATTTAGGGACTTCTTAATGTTGGACTGGCTGACATTGTTACGGTAATTGTAATTACCATTCCCCCTGTCGGATCCATAGCGGTCATTAGATTGACCGTGCCCCTTGTTGGCATTCTGTTGAGTGGCCGGTTGGGATCGGTATCCACCCTTCTGCCTGAACGATACAATTGGATAGGAAAAAGGTATAAATGAACATACATATTGAAATAAGATGATAACGCTTGATGACTGAAATTTATACCTCTTCTCTAGACGACCTTGTTCCTCGTAGTCATCACGCTCATGCAACATTTCCAAGCTACGTGCTGCATCATTAACTTGTGCCACATTAGTGTAAGTAGCACTAAGTAAACGATCTGTTGTCGTGGAGTGAAGAGCCCAGCGAAAGTACTTCGCTTGCTCCTCGGTAGTAACCGCAGCAGTGCCTAGAAATGCAGCCAGCCTAAGAAACCTCTGTATAAACTCAATGCTAGTCTCGCCAATTCTTTGACGAATGGAATGATAGTACCTCTTGAGTCTTTCCTGCTCAGCTTTCGGAAATAACTGACCATAAAACAAAATCTTGAATTGGTCCCAAGTCAAAGCAGCTAACCAAACATCACCTCCATTTGCTAGCTTGTATGCCCTCCACCAATCTAAGGCATCTCCTTCAAACTTATAGCAAACCAACATTGACTTGTAGATTACATCACATCCCATAGCATCGAAAATTTTCTCCATATGCGAAATCCAGTTTTCCGCATCAGATGATATCTCAGCTCTCTCAAAAGATCTAGGTTTCTGCTTGATAAACCTCTCAAGCCAAGTGTGTAGAGTAACCGGTGGAGGAGGAGGATTGTTGTTCTGGTTCGAAATGTTCTGGTATTCCTTCCAGATCTGATTCCTA